>JAODLM010000798.1:0-69571 GCA_036937905.1 Salvia rosmarinus
ACTTCTCGAGAACCCGATTTTGAGATAGAGTTTATGCTAACCTACTACTATAGGCTGTCGCGGAAACTATAGTTACATTAGTGATCGCTTCATATTAATGTGGATTAAATTGGTAATGCATTACTGGTAATTGTGTGAATCGGTTAGGTTAAATACATCCCTTGGTACTTTTCTTATCGATTTTATTCCCTTTATTTTCGAGTCTGTTTTAATCTTCTTTTGATATTTTGTTACCGGATAATAATCAAGATTCTGGTATTACTTGTTTGTGTTCTCGAGTCGCCCTGTGGATACGATATAATATACTTCTGTTACTATCATTTATTTGGTAGATATAACGATCAAATTTCGTTGGGGCGCTTAGATTTCAAGCTGATAATTTCTGGATTGTAGTTATTAATTCGGCGTTTAAAAAATTAGATTTTTTTATTATTATTAATTCTGTTGCTTCTTGGTTTGACTTGTTTTATCTCTACGCTAGCATGATTACAAGATCCCAAAGGAAACAAATTATTCCATTGGATCTCAAGGTGTGATCATATAAGAGAAAGCAGAGAAGAAACAACAAGAAATGGCGGATAATGACGAAGTCCGCATCGGATAGCCGAGATGGGCGATCTGCTCAACAAGGCGCATGGCGTGCGAGAATGTGGCCGGATTGGTGGGCGAGCACATAGCCGCTCAACCATATGTATAGACCACCGACGACTTGTTCTAGGGTGGAGGATGGGGCCGAGCGTAAATGCTGAATAATTTGAATTAAATCCGCCTCATCGTGTGTATCTAACAGTTTGGGGAGGGAGTTCGAAGACCCAATGCACATTAGAGGTGTTTCTTGATATCGTGATACTATCAAGCAAAACAGTGCCGGTGATGCCATCCGGATCACGGATGTTCATGTTTCGAGGAGCCAAGCTAAAGAATGGTTCAGGATTAAAGACGTAGAAATTGTACATGGGACGACTCTGCGAGAAGTTTACTGCTAAATACTTCCCACCGCCAAGGCTCAAAGATAATTCTTTGAAATTTCTCATTTCTCTGAATTGGGAGATGAGTCATTGTTTAAAGCACAGGAAGATTCGAAGTCTCTGCGAAAATGTCCACATGGTTATTCTCATGACAGTGACTAGTTTACAGGGTCTCATTCTGTCGACACTCAGGTGTGGATTGTGGATGCTTGTAGGGGTGCCTCAACCAGGTATAGATGAAGCTTTAAGAATAATTGAGGTGGAGATCTACATCATCGATTACAAAAGGAATGTGAAGAAGAAAGGAAGGGGTAAGATGGGCTGTTTTAATGGCACAGGATCTTGAAGATGCCAATTTTTGAATCAAAGAAATAATTTTGAGTCGGGGTTTCAAGGGAATCGGTGCAAATCCGACCTATCATCCGAGTAATAGGAATCATCTAATTTATCTTATGGGACGCCGAATGCCGGAACCACGCCTTTGGTTTCGCCGTGAATAATGGGTCATTGTGGAGCCAAAGAAGCTCGGTGTAGAAGAGATGATGCGGCAATTATTGATGAGTAATCGACAAATGCTCGGCACCAACAAATTGTGGCTCACAATACTTCGAATCAGACGGGACATAGAATAAATACTTTGGAGAACACATCGATTCCATCAATAATCTTGTCACATCGATTGAAAACAACGAAGATGGTGGAAAATCAGATTGGGCGGATGGCTAATGAGAGAGCCGGGTTCACTGAGGGCAATTTCAGTAATACTGGAAGCGAACCCGAAAATCGATCCTCGAATCGTGTGAATGCCGTTCGAGACGAAGTGGAAGATCTACATAAATCATCCGAGATGCGATACCAGAGCGAAGATCGCGAGGAAGGTCGCGAAGATCGACAATGGCGAAAGGCTTTACAAGCGGATTCCGGAGAGGGCATCTCACGGTAAGGCGCCGAAGGCTGATGGCAAATGTTTCAAGGGAATCTGGCGAAGAGATGTCGCGAGCAGAAAAGAGGAACATTCTGCGAGCTAAAGCGTGAAGGGCGACGTGCACAAATCAATGACTCATTTCACTGAGGAAGCAAAATATGATGAGAAGCTCAACCGTTTCATGGAGATGTTTGAGTAAATATCAACATACCACCTTGATGCGCTTGAGATATGCTGGATATATCAAATTTCTCAGGAGCAGATGAAGCAAAAAAGCGTGGAAAATTTGAGACAATTAACCTCTACGAAGAATGCGATGCTATAATCCGAGGAAGTTGCCACTCAAACAAAAGATCGGAGCTTTGGTGTGTGCGATTGGATATCATACATTCCCCAGCGTGTTGTGCGATTTGGGAGCAAGCATTAACTTGATGCGCTTATCTATTTTCAACCGTTGGAGATTGGCGAAATGAAACCAACCACAATCTCCTTATTGATGGTGTGCTGCATTTCTTACCTAAGGGAATTGTTGAAGATGTTTTGGTAAAATTCAGACTTTGTCTTTCCGCCGATTTTGTGATTTTGGATATGCTCGAAGATAAAAATCACTTTAATTGGGTGACCTTTTCTAGCTCTTGGTCGAGCTTTAATTGATGCAGGATGGTGATCTAACTTTTAGATTGAACAAGGAGCTAAAAGCTCAATTTATGATGCCATCAGAGACATGATAGCTCGATTCTCGAGGATTGTTGCTCGACTACCACTTTTATACCTTTTGAGCTACGAAGATGATAAGCTAGAGCATTGCATCGAAATTCGGTTTCTCTTATAATGATTTAGATGAAGCTTGTGATGAAATATTAGAATATTTATCTTCTTGATGACACTCCTATATCTAAACAGGTCTCATACTTGGATATTCATCGACCGCCGTTGATGGGGGTCAATAGAGAGGTTTGGGAACGAGAAGAAATCGGAGTGGAGACCACGTAACCAAACTCGAGCTCAAACCACTGCTAGACCATCTCGGTATTCGTTTTGGGAGATACGATACTTACCTTATTGTTTACGCTTTGTAACCTACAAAATTGGAGAAACTGCGAGTGTTGAGAAGATACAAGGAAGCTATAGGGTGGACCATCGCGGATATCCAGAATTAGCCCTCTCTATGCATGCACCGAATCTTGTTGGAATCGAGATCGGACCAAGGTGCAACCTCCGTAGATTGAACCACTATGCAAGAAGTGGTAAGAAAAGAGGTTTGAAACTTGAATGCTGGAATGATATATGCCATATTCGGCGGTGAGTGGGTAAGTCCCACACAAGTGGTATCAAAGAAAGGAGGAATGGCGGTGATTAAGGATGAGAATAATGAGCTAATTGCAACACGATTGGTCACGGATGGAAGTGTGCATCGATTCTGAGCATTAAATGCAGCCACACGTAGGATCATTTCTTACCATTCATGACCAAATGTTAGACAAGCTAGCAGCCATGAGTTCTATTGCTTCTTGGATGGATACCGGGATATAATCGGATCCCATCGCTCAGAAGATCAGCATAAGACGGCATTCACATGCCCCAATGGTGTTTTTCGCTTACGGATGCCATTTGGATGCAATGCTCTGCTACTTTTCGTGTGTATGATGGCGATTTTTCATGGATTGATAGAAAATATCATGGAGGTATTTATGGATGATTTTTACGTATTTGGATCCTCTTTTGACAATTGCCTTGATAATCTTAGCGGTGTTGCAAAGATGCGAGGATACATGCCTTGTGTTGAATTGGGAGAAATGCCATTTTATGGTAAAAAGGCATTGTGCTAGGACATAGAGTCTCGTGAAGGCTTGAAGTTGATAGAGCAGGTGGTAGCCATTGAAAATTACCTCCACCTGCGAATGTGAAGTCGATCAAGTTTTCTAGGACATCTTTGGATTCTCGCTCATTCGCACTTTCTCCAAGATCACCAAACCTTGTGTGTGTTAGAAAAAGATGTTAAATTTATTTTCACCAAAGAATGTTTAGGAGCTTTTGAGATTTTAAAACTAGCTCTAACTACTACACTGTTCTTATTTCCCAGTTAGAGTGCTCCTTTCGAGGTTGATGTGTGATGCCGATGATTGGGCAATTAGCGTTTTGGGCCAAAAGAGATAAAATTTTCAAAGTCATATATTAGGCCGCAAGACATTGGACTCCATACGGATGAACTATTATACCACAATCGAAAAAGAGTTATTGGCGGTAGTATATGCTTTTGATAAATTTCGTCCATATTTAGTGGGTTCCCACCATTGTGCACCGACCATGCTTACGATTATCTTCAACAAGAAGGATTTGAAGCCACGCTAGTCGATGGATTTTCTTTGCTCGGAATTTGATATGGAGATCCAGGGATAGGGGGATGCGAGCGTGTAGCTGATCACTTATCTCGATTAGAGAAACCGATGGGCGATCATCCACATGTATCAAGGGCATTTTCGGATGACGGTATTAGCACTTATTGATCATCCATGTGGTATCTTGATTTTGTGAATTATTTGGTAATCGGGCATGTTGGAAGCTTTATCATACCACCAAAGAAAAAGTTTGTACATGATGCCAAATTCTACTATTGGGAAGATCCACATCTTTACGACGGTGTCTTGATAGCTTTATCGAACTTGTGTTCATCAATCCCAATGGAATAGGATCATAGCCGAGTGCCGCGATTCTGCAGGAGGCCACTTTGGAGCTAATAGAACGACCATGAAGATCAACGAGTGGATTTTCTGCCATCTATCTACAAGGATCGTGCTCCTTTATCGAAAGAATGTGATAGATGCCAAAGGATGGGTAATATATCAAAAGGGATGAGATGCCACAAAACATCATGGTTGAAGTTGAATTGTTTGATGTTTGGGTATTGATTTCATGGGACCGTTCCCAAATTCTTGTGGTTTTCTTACATTTTGCTTCGTGGAATATGTATCTAGGTGAAGGTGCCTACAACCACCAATGATTCTAAAGTGGTGATTAAGTTCTTGCATAAGAATATTATGTCTCGGTATGGAACTCAGGAGCTTTGCTCGATGATGAAGTCACAATAATAGGTGGTTGTCGCATTGCTAGCCAAATGAGTCAAGCACAAGATCGCGACACCATACCACCCACAATCTAATGGTCAGCGAGTTAGCAAATCGAAATCAGCGATTCGGAAAAATCTATTGTCACAAGAAGTATTGGGCGAAACATTTAGAGATGCAGCTATCCAGATTGGACATCTGAAAACACCCATTGTATGTCCCTTACCAGCTTGTGTTTAGAAAATCATGTCATTTACCGTGGAGATCGAACACAAGGCCTATTGGGCGACACGGAGGATAAACCAAGATTTCCGCTTGGACATACCCGAAGAGAAGGATTGCGGAGTTAGATGGTGGAGAAATCAAGCATTTGAGAACTCGGAATCTACAAGAGAGTGCCAAGACATTTCACGACTTGAGCATCAGAAGAAAGACTTTGCTCACGGGGATGAGGTACTTGTGTCTTGATAACTGCTCTACGTTGGTATGAAAGATTTAAAAGCAGAAAGAACACAGAGTTTTAACGTGGTTCGATCAAGAGAAAGATCTCGTCACTGGAGGTGATGGTCCTCAAGATGTTCACTATAATTGCATTACAATGAGTATCTCAAGAGCTCTAGTATTCAGAGTTTGCTAACCTTTACCTTCAATCTAACTCTATTTATACATAGACGTAAACCTGTCGAATCCCTTGATTGGCGGCTCACGATCCTCCTATAACCCGACCATGATCTTCACCATAATTGACCATGATTACCAGTACCCAATTATCTTAGCCCTTGACCCGCCTTTAATTAGGGTTTGGAGGGTAATTCGGGCGTAACGAGTGAGGGCAACATGGTCTGGCCTAGCCTTTTGGGCCTCTAGGCCACGAGAGGTTGGGCCATATCTATCTAGCCCCTCAGAAAAGTCGAGGAATAGCCTTGCCGAGGTGAGAGGATGTGCTTTGAGGCGGGATGTTGCTTGGCTAAGTTGTTCGTTGAAGGTTCTCGATCTCTTGCTGCAAAAGGAAGCCGAATTATGACTCGGATAGCGGTCTGTATAGAGTTACACCGAGGTTTGGTGCAGCGGCTTCGCTCTTGGAGGGCGTCGGGTCGAGCTGAAGCAATAATCTCTTGAGGGGTGATGTTAGTTGGCGAGGAACCGAGGTCGATGGGTGGCGCTTCGAAGGAAAGGTGTGACTGTATGACTCCCCGCCTTGCGAGGCGCGAGTCCGACCTCGAATGACCGCGATGCGAGGAGGACATGGGCGTAGTCCGAGTCGGCTCAATGTAATCATTACGTGATCGCGGGCGGTCGTCTTACCATGAAGCCATAGCGCCAGCGGTAGTTGGGCGGCAGCGTGGCGCTGGCGATTACACATCGATCGTGGATGAGCGCGTGTGATAAATGAAGAGTGATTTTAGGCCATTAGTCCTATAAATAGGTCCAAATGAGGCAACTGCTTCATTTTCTTCTTGACGCTTTATTCGAGATAGCATACCAGAAATTCCCAATTCCTCTTTCAAACTTTGTTGAAGAAATGGATATCTCGCTCGGAAAAAGTAAGTATGTATTCTTCATCTTCTCATTCCTCTTCTCGCTAGCATCGGGTTGATTTTAGCGCACCGATTCCGATGTGAAGGATTATATATCCACAACCGCCTAGGTAAATCTATAGGACTTAGTTCTAGGGTTCGCGGTGTCATCGGTATGGGATAGCCTCAGATTGGTGCGCGAGATCAACTTTAACGACAGGAGGAGCTCTTGGAGATCGCGGAAATACCATTCGGAGGATGCATGGTGGTGTCTGCCAGAAACCATGATAGGCGATGGCCCCGAGGGGTTTATTACCATTTTGTAGATAGTTTAATAGCTGGGCTTAGGTTTCCCTATTTTCCTTAACCTTCAGAGTATTTTCGGATCCCTATGAACTGACCTCGAATTCTATTAGGTCGGCGGTTGGGCTAAATTGCTAGCTTATGGCATAGGCGGAGTTTTCTTTAAAGTCTTGATGCGTTTTTAGCATCAAGTCTATAGGAGGGTGTATTATCGTCACCTGCTGAAGTTTAGATAGCGCCTCGGAAGGTATCCCGGCAAATAGATATTTTTCTCATGGGGTAGCAGGGTATGAGGCCTCGATGCGATGAAGGATGTGAAATCAATCCCACAGGCCCCATGGAGAAGATGTTGAGCGATATGGGTGAGATCTTGTCGATTAATTATCTGAGGATGATTTGTACAATCTTGAAATTTGGTGTTTATAGGTCGAGCGCCGATTGAGTCACATTGGGTGAGGCAACCTTCTTATCTTTATCCTTCCAAATGCGATTTCGTTGTGCTACGAAATTCTTATTCAATATCGTTGAAGATTGACCTAGCAGAAGTCAAGATAGTGGGCTCGCGCCCTGCACCATCGATCGAAGGAGCCACGAGGAAGAAAGGCGGGCGGGCGGGTCCACACCCGTAGTGGTGGCGCCGAGGGACTTCTTGGTGGCCCTCAGCGACCTCGAGCCCGACGATGGAGATCGAGGTTCATGGCTGTCCTTGCAGGTGCGGCCCAGACTTCCTCTATCCTTCCCAAAGGTATAAGTCGCTACTCTTCTCCTTGTAATTTTGTCGTTCTGCGCTTGCTAATTGTTCTATATTCGGATGCGGCCTCGATGGCGGGTGAGATGCACCGCATGGCGGTTTGTTGTTGAGGCGCTGCCATCTGAGGCCATGGAGAAAACGCCGCTTTGAAGCTCGAGGCACCGCTGAATCATGACGCAGTCCCAGGCGGACGCCGAAGACCACAATGGCGGATGCCTTACAAAAGCCTGAGCGCCCTAAAAGAAGGACGGCCTCGGTGGCGCCTGTCAAGTGGGCGCTTCGGAGGAGGCTGCGGCGGAGAAAAGCGGCCGCTTGAGACAAGTGCCTTTCGTGGCAGAGACCTATCTTGAGGCCTTGGCCAAGGCAATGAGTCGAGCTTTTCCTCCTCATCTCCGACTGGCGGCTATAATAGGCCGGATATCTCGCCCAGGAGAAATTGGCCGGAGACCCGATTTGACAAGGCCCGACGGTTGGGTTGAGGTCGCACTGGGAGGTATGCATGAATTATGCTCGCATAATCGCGGGGCGACCTCCTTCCCGTGGTGGATGCCTTGGCATCTTCGCTCGCCCTGACGGAGGCGTGATCGATCTCGAGGAAGATGAGACGTGGAGCTTCAAGCATTCCTTGCGGGTGAGAGCGAAACCGAGGAGGCGGGACCGAGCTCGGGCGTCCCTTAGATCGGCCCTTGAGGAGGCGGCGGTGGCGCGGCGGAGGTCGGTGAGTCGGCAATGAGCACGGTCGGTGGACTAATGTAATAGGCGATTTGCGGGTCGATGGGACCTGTGTTGTACAAACTCTTATTTTGAATAATAGACACATCTTCTTAAAATGCCTTTTGTCTTGTTTATTTCTAGCATTCCACATCTCAATACTCTGGACTCGATCATGAGTTACTAACAAAGTGAAAGAAGTCGAGGGTGTTACGGTCGAGAAGGATGAAGAGGTGGCGTCTTGGAGGTCGATCGCCGAGCCGACTCGGGTTTTAACCGACATGGATGTCCGCCGCATCGCCCCGAAGCCAAGAAGTTGCATGGGCTGCGAAGTGGTCCGCCTCGCGAGAATGAGGCGTTAAAGTTAAGGATTACACAACTCAAGTCCGGGGCTGATTATCGCTGATGTGATCGAGACGGCGATGCAATGCGAGGAGCAGCTTCGAGTGACAGAGGAGCAGGCCTCGGATCTCGGAAGAGCATCAGTATGAGAAGGTAATCCGCCGATCGGAACTACCATATCTAAGCCGGCGATCGAGTTCGAGCTTGTTGGCGGAGGCATGGTCGGCGAGGGAGGGAGGCCAAATAGCAAGAGTTTAAAGACGCCTCGATTCTATCAAATACATGCAGCGATATGACGAGATGTAGTTAAGCGGCGCATGCCCTGCCCGCGCAATCTCGCTGGCACTATTGATCCAATAATTGAAGAGCACGAAGAGGGCGGCTACGATCACGCCGAAGTGCTCCGTCTAATGGGTCCACGAGGAAGCGCCTTAGGGACGCACTGCGTCGGGCGGCGCGCAGGGTGCGGTGGTCGGCGTGGAAGGAGTGATGGGACGAGGGCGTGGTCCCGGCCGCGCCAGCTCACGGGGTAGGGTGTGGCCTCGGGTACATGATCGCGTCCGCGGCCGGAACCGCCTGCTCGGGTCACAGACTGGGGGCCGAGGTGGTGCCGTCCTCATTGATTGGGTGGAGGCACCGAGTTCATTCCGGGTATTCATGCTTGACACGAGATTTTGTTGAGACACCACCTGAAGTCCCGGGCGAGCCGGAAGCGAGAGTTTGTATAGCGAGAACTTTGTATGTAGATATAAATGTATTTAGACTCATTTCGAGTGTACGTTTTCCTCTTGAGAGGTATAAACATAGCTTAGGACTTCGTTTTGTCGTAAATGTATTTATCGATCTGAAGTTTATATTTTCCCAAATAAAGGCATAATTTGATGAGATCCGATCCGGATGTCTTTACATGTAGATTTTTTCAACAATGAGTAATCGATGCGTGCTGTAGACTTTCAAACTAATGAGTAGTCGCGTATGGCCTCGAGGGCGTTCAATTCAATGAGTAATCTCAGAGTGCGCGCTAGTGAGCACCCACTTAGTGGGTTTTCATCTTGTGAGGCATCCCCGTGAAGGTTAAATGCGATATAAATAGATGTTCGCATATGAATAAAAATGAGCGAAATGAAATACTCATTAGAAAAATAAATATTTTATTCAACAAGTATATGACATAACTGCGCAAAGCAGTAAGGAGGCTAACATGGGTGACTCGAAATCGAAACTATGTAAAGTACCTCCTTAAATGACGATATGCGAGTTCGAGGATAAGTGCACGGATAAGTGAGATAGCTTGTAGGCCCCTGCCGAGTCCTCGTGAAGCGGTATGGGCCTTCCATGTCGGATCAATTTGTTAATGGATCGGCTCTGTTGGCTTCATTATTTAAGGACTCAATCGCTACTTGCGCAGCGGAGGCTTTGACCCTTTGTTGTAATATCGTGCGACTCGGCCTTGTACTTAGCCGTTTATGAAGGCGGTTCGCGTTTCTCGAGGGCATCAAGGTTGGCCCGCGGTCGTCCTCGTTCCCATCGGGTCAAAGTGAAGAGTGCGTGGGCTTGGTGCGCCGATTTCGGTATGAGGCCTCGGTTCCATAGACCAAGGAAGGCGCCGTTTAAGTCGATGGTGTCGTTCTTTAGGACCGAGAGGACTTGGGAGGTTTTCAGCCAATGCCTTTTGCTCGGTCTATCTTCTTTAATCCTTGTATAATCGCGGTTCGTCACCTCGGTCACCATTCGCATTGGGTGTGCAAGGCGAGAAAGCGTTGATCGATCGGAGCTCTTGCACCACCTTGAAATTTTTGTCGAAACTGGGTGCCGTTGTCCGAGACGATGTGCGGTATGCCGAAGCGCGAGACTATATTCTGCACAGGTCACGAATCCTTTCGTCGTGAGGTTCGAAAGTGGCTCGGCTTGACCCATTTTGTGAAGTAATCATGGCTACGACTAAATATCGAAACCCGACACGGTGCTCGGTCGAGCACACAGCGATGTCGATCCCCATTACATGAAAGGCCATGGGCTCTGCGTTGCTCAGATCGATGCAGGGGTAGCTTTGACCGTGGAGTGAAGCTGGTGCCGGACACTTTTGGCGAGCTCGGCCGAATCTTGAATAAGGTGGAGCGATAATATCCCGACCTCAACGTCTTCTTTGAAAGAGCCGTGACACGATGTGGCTTCCGCCAAGATCCTCGTGAATCTCGTTAAGCACGTGGTCGACCTTACGGCGAGCACCTCGGGAGGGTTGAAGGTAAGACTTAGATAGAGAGCCCTCGTACATGAGATACTTCTGATTTCACCATCATCTTTTGGCCTCGAGCGATCCAGGTAGTGTGCCAACTTCGGTATAGCTTAGGCGCTCGTCAGTTTGGCTGGCCTCGAGATAACGCGCGTGGGCGCCCAATCTTTCTTGAATGAACTTACTCCTTTGGCGGTTGCCGATGAAGCAATTTACTAAGGATGTCACGCCGCTTTTCCCTCGTGGGATTTGATTATCTGGTACGAATGAGGCCAACATCTTTGCCTTCTCTAGGTATTGCTTCATTCGATCCTCCTTGGCCTCGTATGTACTAAGACACAGTTTACTACGACACGAATTCCAAATATCGGACTTTGTCCACTTTCAATTCCTTTGCAAGGCGAGTCCGAGATCATTGCTTCATACTCCACTTCGTTATTGGTGGTGGGAAGGTACCGGAGGCGTCGTCACTTCTTGCTTATCGGGCGAGGAGGAGGATGCCGCCGACTCCTTGCATGAAGCTCAGTCCACATACATCGCCAACAACAAGCGGGTGATGCAAGGACGGTTCCTCGCCGTGAGGCGGGGGATCTCGGCGTAGAGACGACCTGGTGAATTGACCTCCACGGAAATCGCAGGCTTGCCCTTTTACGGCACGGGGAGTATGAGATGCCGTGCTCGCCGAGCTCCGGTGCAGCTTAGCTAAAGCCCGGATGACTCCGGTTTTGATAGACTTGTCTTAAAGGTAAGTCCGTTAGTACTGACGAATGAGCAGTAAGGCGGGCGTCGCTTGGCGTTCACCAGTGCGAGCTACCTTCTCGAGGTTGGTGTACCTCGTCTCGGTCCTTTGAGAGCCCGTGATGAAGTAGATGGGGAGTTGCCGTCCCGTCTCATCTCGCACCGATCTTGCTCTGATTGCCTCGTCAGAGCCGGCCGGATACAATGATAGAGTTTCACCTTGATTTGGGGTGGATAAAGTCGGCGGTCGCGAGGTATCCTTGCGCTGGCGACTGGTGTTCTTCGCGGTGAAATCTGGACTCTCCTAGGATCTTGAAGAGTGAAGCAGCTGGCGACTCGAGATAGGAATGAGGGCGGCTGGGCATCGTTGAGTTTGTGTATTTCACGGATGGTTCTTGGGACGCATGTCGAGACATCTTTTCACCTTGGTAGGATTGGCTTTCAAGCCTTCTTGAGAAACCGACATCCCGAATTTACCGTCTTCACCACAAATGTGCACTAGAGGATTAAGCTTGAGGTCGCCAATTCTGAGAGTCAAGAATAGTTTCGAGTCGAGCCTGAGTTCTTCGACTTTGCTGACAACTATAATCGCGACGTAGACCTCAAGCAATTTCCCTATGTGATCTTTGAAGATCGCATCCACCATCCTTTGGTAGGTAGCTCAGTGCGTCTTGGATCCGAAGGCATCTTCCTAGAGGAAATCAAGTCGTGTGATGAACGCTTTTTGGGGCGCCTCCAGGCTCATCAGGACTAGGTGATATCCGCAGATAAATCCAGAAACGCAAGATCTCATGCCCCACCAATGCCTCCACCTTCTTGTCAGATGTCGGGGAGGGGTACTGATCCTTTGCAGTTGTTTATTGAGGTCGTATAATGACAACGCGTCCACTCCTCGCTACATTCTACACGGATTAGCCATCCAAAGGGGTATTTAACCTCGCAGATGTTTAGCCTCCCTGAGTTGGGTTACCTCTTCTCTTATGACTCCTGGCTGCGTTCGCATGACTCCTTCTTCTATCGTTTAGTAGCGGATCGATGTCTGACGATGAGTTATGAGCTCTAGCGGACCCAAGTATATCAATGGAGACCATGCAAATACATCTCTATATTCCCTAGAAGATCGCATGACACTTGGCAATATCTGTCGAACCTGGTGCCACCTTGCAACTTTGAAGATGGTGTCGTAGCTGAAGATTCTCAGGTCATCTCCGAGGGTGGCAATCGGAGGTTACTCAGAATTGCTAGGCCGAGGTAGAGCCGCATCTTGGTTGAGACTGTGAGGCATTCTTTGCTGCCGCTTGTCACCCCGAATGCTTAAACATTCTACCCGGCTGGTATCTTAATGGGCGAGGTGACATACGGAGCAGACGGTCCCGTTGCATACAACAATCTCTTCCTCAGATAATGTTGTATGGAGAGGAGCCTCGACTAGAAAAATTGAATGGCTTTGGTAACCGACTGGGAGCATCGCCCCACAACCGAAGGGTAACGACACTCTGGGCCGAACCGCTGAGTAAAGCCCGCATCCTGAAGCAGGCTCGAATCTTTCCAACATCGAGTTTATCCGTGTGCTCCTGAATATGATGCTAACGGAGGCCTGGCGTCAATGTAGACCGATGTATAATTCTTGTTGCCTACCACGGCTTGTATAGTAATGGCGCCCCGGCGAGGCATGATCTGGTATCGGGTCGCCTTGGAGAACACGGCGTTTTCCATCCCGGTCGCTTGTTTTTCTGGGCCTCGATCGGCCCGAGCCTCATTTCTAAGTGACGACTGCTGCACAACCGGCAAATTCGGCTATAGTATAGACTGCCCATCAGATTGGGACCTTCCTCGTCCCCGCCATCTTCGTGCCCAAGCTGAGGTCGGTCCGCAGCTTGTTACCACCCCATTTTCCCTCTCGCGCTTTTATTACCCGCCCAGTCGGCCGATGTACTTCTTCGGCCTTCCTCGACGAGCTCGTCAACTCGTGAGCTCAAGGACTTGCAATCTTACGTATCGTGACCCGCCCACGGTGGTAGTCACAATACTTTCTGTTGACTTTTTGGATCCTCCTTTCATAGGAGGAGGTTTTGAAAGAGCTCGGTGTGAAGCTCAAATATTTCCACCACGGATTTGAATAGAGGCGCTCGCTATTACCAGAGTTTGGCCGAGGTCCCACCTTGATTCTCTGGGCCCTTTTGATTCTTCGAGCGCACTTGGCGTTCGGCACTCTCCCCGATCCTCGGCTTCCTTCTTTCGATCCATTTGCTCGTCCCGGATCTCTCTCTTCCTTCGTCCGACTCGTCCCTTTGACAAAGTTGTCAACCAAGGTCCAAAGGCGACTAGGCGTCTTCGATTCGTCATGGTGATCTCTTTATTGAGCACCGGTGGGATCCGTTCTTGAATGTGTTGATGATGTAGAGATCGTTACTCTCATCTATTTTAAGGATTCCATGATGAATCTTGAGACAAAATTCGACATCGTCTCGTCCGCCCTTGGCGGATTGTGCGAGATCGGATGAAGGTTGTCGAGGCGGCATCTTTTGGTAAGCGCCATTTAGGCGATCCATGAGGTCTTTGAAGCAATGGATCTTTGTTACGGCGAAGCGAGTGAACCAACGTCGGCGTTGGAGATCAGCACCTCGGGAAGACCTTACACATATGGAAATCTTCCATCCTTTGGTTTGCCATGTTGGTGGTATAAGCAAATAGGAAGTCGAGAGAAGGATCTCCAAGGCCATCGTATGCAGGCGATATTCGAGACCCGGTATCGGCGTGGCAGGGTGTATCGAGTCTCCCTTGAAAAGAAGAGATAATTCGTCCATGTCGATCGAATCCGGGGCTCGTTACCATCCTCTCGGGAGGAGTGGGAGATCGATAGCGGCGTCTGTCGTCTCTTGAGGGAGTTCGACCGTCTTTCCTCCCTTCTTTCCGCCCATTCACATGGGTATCACGTCGAGGTGGAGAAACGGCTCCAGAGGGAAGATGCAGGCGAATGAACCCGGGTATTGGGCGGTCATTGTGCCGCGGTGAGCGTTGATTGTTTCGAAGAGGTGAACGACCTCGGTTGTCTGTAATCACCACTTCGGGCACTCTTGAGGGGCCCGCTCCGTTTGTCCTCTGGTTGAGGAAACTCTGGAATTGATTGAAGTTGGCATTGAGGAATTCGGACACTACTCGATCGAGGACCTCGTGGGAGCGGTGAACCTCCTGTTCACCGGTGCTAGGGTCGGCATCTTCCTCCTCGTTGGGGCGACCATCTTGAGGGTGTATGGAAGCATTCTCCATGTAACCCTCAGGTGTATGACCGCTGGTAGCGTCCGCGATCCTCTTTCCCCGTCGTTGTGTGACTACCTGATCGTCCTCTGCACGGTTGTTACCGATATCGCTGGCTGTACTTGCGTTTGCACGTGTCCTTGCTATGAAATTGTAGAAAACACACTTTTGTTCGAAAAGAAAAAGTGTTCCACAGGCGGCGCCAATGATAAATCTGTCTACGTTGGTATGAAAGATTTAAAAGCGATAAAGAACACGGGAGTTTTAGCGTGGGTCGATCAAGAGAAAGATCTACGTCCACGGAGGTGATGGTCCTCAAGATGTTCACTATAATTTCATTACAATGAGTATCTCAAAGAGCTCTAGTATTCAGTAATTTGCTAACCCTTTTACCTTCAATCTAACTCCTATTTATACATAGACGTAAACCTTGTAACGAATCCCTTGATTGGCGGGCTCACGATCCTCCTATAACTGACCATGATCTTCACCATAATTGACCATGATTACCACCGTTACCCCATTATCTTCGCCCTTGACCCCGCCTTTAATTAGGGTTTGGAGGCTGTAATTCGGGCTTAACCGAGTAGGGCAACATTAGGTCAGGCCTAGCTCTTTTGGGCCTGCTAGTGGGCCTGAGAGGTTGGGCCATATCCTATCATGTACAATTCTCGTATTCGTCTATTCCCAGGAAAGCTACAGTCAAAATGGTCAGGGCCGTACACTGTTGAAAAAAGCAATCACAATGGTACATTTGAGCTTTTCAAATTGGATGATAATACGTTCACAGTCAATGGGCATCATTTGAAATATTATTTTAAACCTCATGGGAAGGAAGTGAGTAAACTGACGTTATTTGAGGATCCCAAGTGATTGAGGAAATAGTCTAGCTAAAGACGTTAAATTAAGGCACTGGTTGGGAGG
The DNA here is from genome assembly GCA_036937905.1 of Salvia rosmarinus. Lineage (NCBI taxonomy): Eukaryota > Viridiplantae > Streptophyta > Magnoliopsida > Lamiales > Lamiaceae > Salvia > Salvia rosmarinus. Next base: position 15,736 of record JAODLM010000798.1, read on the forward strand.
TAACCCAAATGTTTTTTTTTCTTGTTTTGTTTCGTTTTTTTTTTCTGTTGTTTTGTTCTGTTTTTGACTATTTTTTAGTAGCTGGATTTTAAGTTTGGAAGACATTGGAATGGAGTTGAACAAAATTTCCGAAGAAAACTCATTCACGTCTCGCGAGACGTCAAAGCTTATATGTTCGTGAGCCTAGCTCGCAAGATGCTGTGAGCACACACCATTAACGCTTCATGCGAGATGCCGAAGGCCGGTCGTGATACCAATCTGTGAGCCAAAGACGCGAGGAAACCCGCGTTCAGAAATTAAAAGCAACCTCGCGACTCATCATCGCGACCTTTACTCGCGATAGCACCTCGCGAGCTTTAAAGAAATCTGAGAGCACGCTTTCTTCATGAGGTATATTCGCGACTCTTTGTCGCGATACCGCGTCGCGATCCAGGTAAGGGTCTAATTATTTGTTTGAGTGTGCCGCCCCTTTCGCGAATTCTCCTCTCGACTATACATTTCTTCTCTCGCGACTCCCACTGCTTCAGCACGCGAGGTAAGTTTCGATTTTGATTATTTAGTCAGTATTTCAACTGAGCTCGCGAAATCCATCTTCCCATTTCGCGAAGCTATATCACGAACCGTCTTTGTTTTGTGGATTTTCTGGGAACCAACGAACATAACAGCTATTGTTCTCAAATTTTTAAATTTTCGTGGCTTCCCTTTATTGTTCTAGATGTTATTCCCTGCTCATAGATGTTATAAATTGATAATGGAAGCATGGATTTACTTAATTTTCTCGTTGATTTCTATGAATTTTTGTGGAAATTTATTGGAGGAATTATTGGAGATATATTGTTTGAATTGTTGAATAATTTGTGAATTTAGAGCATTGTGTGTCTTTTCTTGAAATATTCATATGATATGATGCTAGATTTCAATATTGTGCTTAGTGTAAGGATAAAATATTGAGCCATTGAGAAATATATCAGTTTGGGGGAGTTGAGAAATTTGATGTGTCTAGATAAAACATTGTTGCTTAGGCCAAACTGATGATTTTCTCTGCTTTATTTTTATGCATTAGGTCGAGGGTTATATTTGTTTGAGTATATCTGATTTAATTAATTTTTTTTTTACAGGATCTATGTCGTTTCGTAGAAAGACTTCAGCCGCAGAAAAAGGAAAGAAACTATGTCATCCACATAAGCTCAGACCGAGATCGTTCATGAGTCTCATCCTATGCTACAGGATATTACATTGCACACATCAGAGGCACATGAACGATGGGAAAGATTATCTAGATTAGAGAGCGGCCGATAAGATTCATGCATCAACGGATATTGCATGAGATGGGAATTCTGGATGATGTTATGATGCTCACTCGGGGAGTGGGATTCCTTGGAGCATTCACCGGAAACTGGTTCACTCACAGATCTCTCACTTTGGAATTCCTATCTACATACTAGATCCATAGGAACGAGGATGGATCTTTTCTACATATGAGTTTCCAGTTGGGAAATCAAGAACGGGAATTATCTTTTGAAGATCTACAGGAGATTATGCGAGGACCTCCACGAGCCATATATCTGGAAGAAAGTGGGGTGAACATCAGAGCCTTCTGAGCACAGTTAGCATGGATGGAAGTTGAGAAATTTAAAGGATATAGCCCATAGACATCCTCAACTGCATCAATCAGAAACCCAACGATGAGATACTTCCACAGGATGATCACCTCCAGCGTCTTAGCCCGGGACAATGCTGGGAAAGTTCAGAGTGCAGATATGCATATTTTAGCGGCAGCCCTGGAAGGACGACCGATGAGTGTCGCGTATCTCCTGGCAGAGCATTTTGACGCTCAAGCCCAAGTTGAGGGAGCTAGCATCTGTTGTGGGGGAATGATAACCCCAATCACCACGTATTTCAACGTAGTCTCCACTGACGGGCTCGATCACTCGAGAGATCTATTTCCTAATCGACGAGCCCTCAATTATATGCATTTCTTCAAGCCAAGAAAGGATAGGCTATTGTGGAAGATCACGCAGACAGGTGGAAACATGGTACTTGAGCTGCCGAATGTAGCTCTCACTCGATTGAGCCACGGGGGTGTCCCAGCGATACATAATATCACGATGAGAACTCCCGAGCATCTAGCAGCCCTTCAGCCTGATGTGCCACGGCAGGAGCAACATAGAGCTCGAGCAGAGGAGGAAGCCGCTTACGAGCAAGGAGGAGATGAGCCTAGCCAGGCAGAGCACGAGCAGGGTCATCAGTCGTTCCATATGAGAGTACCAGACTTCAATATATATGCTATGGAGGAATGGATTTATGACCGCATTGACACGCGAGATCAAGAGCTGCATGAGTACATAGATAACAGCCGAGTAGAGGAGCATCTCTATATTGATGAACAGGTTGCTGGTTTACGAAGAGACATGGATCAATATGCACTGCCAGTACGATTCTTTGAGGAGAAGCGGCGTCAAGAAGAGCAATATCTCAAGCTCCTGCAGGACATGCATAACTCGTGACCATATCATCCACCACCACCTCCGCAGTGAGCTATATTGTCTTTATTTTCTGGCTGCTCTTTGTTTTTATCGTTTTGTGTTTGTTTCTTGTTTTTGTTTGTTTTGGTTTATTTTGTTTTCTGTTTTGGTCTTGTGTGCATTTTGGATTGAGTTAAATGACAAGACCGATGATGAGAATTGTTCTTATTAGAAAATCTATTGCAACCGATTTTGTGAGACGAGCATGTTATGATTATTGTGAGTATTGAGCCTTTGAGAACTTGATCACACTTTTGAAACACGTGAAACTTGAGCTTTGATTGACGTATATCTTTTCGGTCTTGTTTCTTCTCGTGTGATTAGTTTGAAATGGCATGTGTCTCTAGAACTTGCTCGGATCTTTTCGAGGTTGCATTGATGTGTTTAAGAATTTTGAAATGATATTAGGCATTCTTTTCTTAGCCTATACACTATCCAAACACTAACAACCTGTTATGTCATTATTCTTTGATGAACCCGTTTGAGCCTACCTTATTCTTTCATATAGCGTGGGTTGGGTTATATTGTTAGTATGTTTGTTTGGTTACTTGAATTAGGTTGAGAAAAAGAAAAGAAAGAGAATATTTGTTGAGGAAGTGATAATAACAGAAATAGTTGCTTACCCATATAAGTTCAAATTAAACTAAATAATAAAAAAAAAAGTTAGCACAAGTATGCGAAGAGAACATAAATGTGTAAGTAACCAGTGTCTTGAAATGATTATATCACTTATATATTAAAGCGTGGAGTTCTTAAGAGAAAGTGACTCCTTGGTGCGAAAGATTGAAATGAATTATGAAAATTTGGGAATTATGTCTTATGATACTTATGGTGTTTTTCATTATGGGTTTATGAGTCACTTAGCCTAAATATATCCTACCCTACCAAAGAGCCTACATTATAATCTTTTATAAGACCTTTTTGATCTTAGTTCTTGAGCACATATTTGAGCAATGGAGAATTAGACGATTTGTAAGCTTATGGTAGATTCCATGTGTTTTTAAACTTTGAGAGTAAACACATCCTCCTTTATACACTTGAGTGTTTGAGATGTCTTATATATATATCCATGTCGTGAGGATTCAAGTTTGAGAAGGCTTGTGCTTATGATGTTTATGATGTGTGTAGTCTAGCGAAAGATGTTGTAATTTTATTCATTTGTTTGAATCGTCCATTGCTCATTGCTCTGAGGCTTATTGCTTTTGTCATTCGACTCTTTGCCTATCGTTGGTCGTCTCTCTCTTGTTCTAATTTATTTGAGGACAAACAAAAGGGTAAGTTTGGGGGAGTTGATAAGCCTCATTTTTACCTGTTTTATAAGGTTATATTTATCCTATTTTTAATTGATAAAGGTTTGTTTGAGCTGCATTTGTGATATATTTCATTTACCTTAAAAGATATGATGCCGCGCGTATTTTGTGTTATTTTAGCACAGGTTTTGATCTAAAAATGGAGAACATACAAGAATACACAATTAAGCATAATGGTTATCAATCGTGAGCCATCCTCGCGCATGTTTTGTCACAGCCCCTCTAATCCAAAGGACATATTAGAGAGAACTGGAGCTTGGAACAGTGATTACAACACATTTAATAAGAATAATCAAAGACTTCAAATAATACTTATCGAACTTCGATAATCAACCTTATTTACAAGTGCAAAAGTAATTCGAGATATAAGGCTACAAGTCCTTAAATGTATGTTCGATAATTTGACAGATTCAATCATCAATATCAACATACAATAATATTCAAAATATGCGTGAAAGCATGTGAATGCATATATGACGATATGCACCTTGATAGGATACTATGAAAACTATCGGCCCAAGCAATGTGCCCAATACAAGTAAGCGACATCAAGCTCGGCCCAGAAAGTTCGCCCAAGAGGACTCCTAAATCAATGTGAACGCAGAAGATTCGCCATATATAAAGAATCCTAATTTGAAGAGATAGGAGGAAGATCCGATCCTAGAGGAAATCTCGGATTAAGGATCTAGGTCGATATATTCAGTATAAATAGAGGCTAGATTGGACGAGAAAGATCATCTGATTTTTGTAATCGCTTCCTCACATTATCAATACACGAATACTCTCTCTCCCATTGGACGTAGATCTTATTCATAGATCGAACCACGTAAATCTTTGGTGTTCTTGTGCATTTAATTCTCTTACGAAAATAAGATCGATCACTGGCGCCGTCTGTGGGAATGGAAATTTTATGTTTTCGATCAACCATCGTTTACAGGGAATCAATCACGACAATGCATACCAGAAGTCACGCATCCAGAGTCGCCGCCGGCAACAACGATGGCCGGGCACGCCGAGCTCAGCTCGGGAAAAACCCAGTCAGAGAACTAACCCCTGAAGGTCATGTCCAAACAAATGATTTAACTGGTAATCCGATCTGCATGAAGGCAGGATATCAAAGTGAAGGAGATCGCGATAGCAACCAAGGAGCACCTCCGGCTCCGCGGATAAACCTTGACGAAGCCGTCAAGGGGTTCCTTGATAAAAACAAGGAGAGTTTTCTCCAATACCTCAGCCACGCACAAGGTCGGCCGTTTTCCGAATAGAGGAGCGTCGAAGCCTCGTCTAAACACGAGGCACCGCGACGAGGCGGATCCCCCAGCATTCAAGTATGGGTGCTCATACCTCTGCACGCGTTGGGGCCTAAACCAATCGCGCAAGGGACGAACAGCGCGGAAGAGGACGTCACGATCGCCGCGAGGCCGGTCCTGGTTACCAAAACGAGTTCGGTCGACGAACTCCGCCCCACTCTCCAGAGGGTGGTTTCGACGGGTACGAGAGGATAGTCACCCCGTTCTCAAACTAAATACTCAACACCCCACTCCCAGACAAATACCGGGTGCCGAGCATCACCCCCTACGACGGACTAAGGGACCCGTGAACTTCCTCTCGCAGCTCCAAAGACAATATGATCAACCAACGCCGACACAATTCATATGTGCAAGCTCTTCCGGAGTTACTAGTCGACAACGCCCGCCGGTGGTTCGACGATCTACCTCCGGAGCATTGGTTCCTACCGCGATCGATGAAGGCCTTCCATCAAGGTTCTTCCGTAGGCCGAGTCCAAGATGACTTCAAGACATCTTCACCCCGAGGCAAGACCGAACGAGTCCATCGGCGACTTTATGACCGAGTGTTCAATAAGGAGAGCTCGAAGGTCGCAGATGTGAACGATCTCCTCATCATCTCGGCCTCCGTAACGGCATCCCGCTCGAGCCTTATATAAAGAGATCGCTGGCACGAACCCCGCATCGCAATGCAGATCTATGGCGATAGTCGACCGGGTTCGCCAAAGCGGACGAGGCCGACAGGTGAAGCGCGAGGCGGAGAAAGCGAGCCTCCGAGAACGGGAGAAGAGACGAAGGACTAGGGGACCGAGGCCAAGGCCGACAAGCACCTTGGAGAGAATACGCCGCCCATAGAGTCCGTGCTCGGACCACGTGACACCTCGGGCGATCTCAATACACCCCATCGACGAAACCGAGGGCGTAGATCTACGACTCCATACGAACATGTTCGAGAAGCCTCGACCAATGACGGTGAGGGCAAAGCTACCGATTCAAGGATAAATACTGCTCATTCCACGAGGATTACGGGCACGAAACCGAGGATTGCAGGGACCTAATGGGAGAAATTGAGATGTTGGTTCAGGATGGAACCTGTCACAGCCCGACTATTAACCACGTAATTAGTCAAGTAATTGGACCGTGACGTGGGTTAAGAAAGATCTTCTGATAATCGATAACAACAATTTCGACCGAATATATTTATCAAAACAATTTATGACATCAATTTTCCTCAATAAGGAATCAAACATTTATGGTTCAAAGAAATGAAATGAAGTTTTACAAAGGTTGACTTTAAGTTTTCAAATTACAATGAAGAATCGAGTGTAAAAGAACTAATATCAAGAATGTGCATTCTCAAGCATGCTTCAACAATGATAAAAGTTTTCGATGTTTCAAAGCATGGTTCGACAATGTTTCCAAACATTTTATATATCATATTGGATTCAACGAAAACAATTCTGAACTTTCGAGTAAATCCTTGTTCACAGAGCATTTCAATGAATCCATGTTTTCAGAATCAAGTCGATATTATGACAACAATGTTGATATCATATGAACAAAAATAAGGACTATCATCAAGATTATGATCAATTCAGAGTAACAAAACTCTTAAGCAGGTAAAGGCCAAAGTTCGCGAACGAGAAGAGTGGCTGAGAATTATGTGTGATGACATAAAACTGTGGCAACAAAACATAATAACTTCAAATGAATTATATCAACGAATAAGCATTTTCATCATGAGTTAAACAATTAGAGAAGCTCGCTTTGCGCAAAGATTCGATTCCAAAGATCCTCGAGCTCAACCCCGCACGCTTAGAAATACATGTGGGTGAGTACAAAAATGTACTCGGTGGGTATATGCCGAAAACATAAAACATCGCCCTTAGGGCTATATAATCGACTTGCTATAATGTTAGCAATGCATGTGGTTTTAGTGAAATAACACGCATGCATCATAATAAACATAAACATTTACTTACTTGCTTTCATTTCATAACATCATCATAAAATATGCATATGCATGTTCTCATGTCGGCCGATAACTTTCTCTTCCCATATCCACGGATTCTTTCTATGTGTTGAGAAGTAGGCCTCCTTCTCAAACACGCTATGACCCGAAGGGTCGCTATCCGACGTCGGTAAATCTCAAACACCATAACATACCCGTGTTGATGGACCCGAAGGGTACCATGCCACGGCCATACTCTTTTATCATTTCTTTCTTTCATTTCCGTGGGTAGGTGCATCATGCTCATGTTCATGCTCAAAACATGCAAGTCATTTAACTTTGAAACTTTGCTCATAATGAATTTCATTTCATTTTGAAAACATAAAAACATAAGCATATCATATTAGAAAAATAATTATACCCACCTGGCGACAGTCACTCGACGACTGTACTTTTATCTTTCATTCATTTCTTCTTCTTTTTCTTCTTAGTCCTTCAATCAATATAGATCGGCGTTAAAGCCTACCAAGAATCAAACAAGAATATAAATTATTTTAGTCTTCCATACGACTATATCTTCTCGATATCAAGACACTATGGTCGATAGTACTTGGGTCATTGCATCCTCTACATCTTATATAAACAAATTCTAACGAAATTTCGGCAAAGTACCGTTTATAAAACGCATCGCCATTTCAATACCAAAACAACCAAGTTATTCCATACTTAACCAAATCATCACCGTATGTCTAAATGAGTATATTAAACTCAACAACAGGCTTAAACTATCTCATCTTAGCCAAAAACCCAACGTCCCCTTAAGACATAACCTATGTCCGACGTCAAAATTTACGTAAATCATCGTCTAACTTAGAAGAACCTATATAAATGCTCAACTATCATTAAATATCACCAATCAACCATCCAAACTCAAAGATTAAAGCTTTAGCATTGAAAACTCAAACTTGACGTCAAACTAAAATTTTTAAATTTTCGAATACGTCGGCCAAAAAAATCCGAATAATTCATTTTAAGCTTTATTCATATCATAGAATCCAAATATAAACTCAAATTGATCAAATAAAATCAAAATTCCAACATCATAAGGGCTAGGGTTTCGGCCAACATAGGAGTTTTTGCATATGTTCGATTTCAAGCGTTTTTCTTGCTCAAAACATGTTTATATCAACTCCTCAACACATATATGAAAGAATATTAAACATATAAGCATCATAAATTCAAGATCAAAGCCTCCCCTTTTTCGAAAATTTCACAAAATTTCAAAGATGAATCTATGCTCCAAAATTTCAACGTTAAACCACTTATCTGCGATAAATCGAATATAAAATCAAGAAATAATCAAACAACAACATATCCTTCATAATTTTTCCAATATGACCGAAAATTAAGCATGCTCATAAGTTCATGTTTTTCAAAATTTCAAACCATAGGTGTGTTCTAAAGATTGAGATATACCTTAATTCGAAGACGGATTGAAAATCCAACGGCTGGATCTTCTAAAATTGAGCTTGAAATTTTTCACCTTGGAGTGTGTGTGAGTGTGTGTTTCGAAAATGTGAGAAAATAATGAAGGAGATGAATAGTAATGTATTTATATCTATCCACAAATTTTATTCTATTTTTCCTTTTTCTTTATTAAGGTGATTATTCACCCATATTTTAGAAAACTCTCAAACTTTCTCCATTTTTCTTTTTCTTTAATACATGATGAATAATCATGTTATAGAAAATTACAAAAATGTACACTTCTTTATAAATAATACCAACGTTATAAATGCATACTATTAGTCCATATCGTTCCGATTTCAAAACTCAATTTCTAATAAAATGCTCTCTACTTGAAATCCTCTTCTATAACTAAAATAACATATTATAAATATCAAAATTTGATTATAAAAACATTTTTGGCTTTAAAATCCATTTTAGACATTTAGCCGACGATTATGGTTTAATCGGCAAGCCGATATCACAAAATTAAAGATTTGAAATTCTCCATTTTATGAAATCAAGACTTTGTTGAGCATGTATCTATCATCTCAAGACTCTCGAAATCTAGGTCTTCTTATTCTAAACAAGACCTAAGAATCTTATCTTAGGTTCTATCTCAAATCGATTCCAAATAAATCTCAAATTTATTTTGTCGTGAAGCTTAACATAAAAGCTTCTAACTTAAACAACTCTTTTTAAGGATGCAATGCCTTCTCATAGGCTCTTAATCAAGAGCTAATCTGCCTTCTACAGAATACGGGTATTACTGAACCTTAAGGAATCGAGGGGATGAGGCAGCGAGTCAGCCAAGATGAAGCTCCCAACAGGCCAAAAAGAGAGAAATCAAGAGAAGAAAGGAAATTGCGCCCCAAGAAAGCAAGTGCGACACCAACGAAGAAGAAGACGATGAACCGCAATATGATGGAGTCATCTCCACTATTGCAGGGCTCACATGAGTCTGTAAGTCCTCCTTGAAAGCCAAGCCGAAGTCCACATACCGCGAACCGCCAACAAGAGGCTCGGGAAGGACGAGGCGATCACCTTCTCTCGAAGACGACCCGTGCTGCGATAGTACCCGCGAGATCTGCTGGTAATCGTGCAATGGTCGCAAACAAGTTGGTGAAGCGTATACATCGGCAAGGCGTCGGTAAGCATCATTTTCAAGGAATACTTTGATAAGTTAGGAGTAGAGGAGGCGCCTCGCACAGACAGTATCTGCCGCCGCTCCAAGCCGGGTCAGGAAGAGACACGCCCGGAAGGGATAATTGAGCTACCTGTCACGGTAGGGAAAGCTCGACGAGCTCCACCAAGGTGGTACACTTCTTCGTAGTGAAGGCCTACTCGCCGTATAACATCATACTGGGGCGAGATTGGCTGAACATTGAAAAGCGAGATGCTCAACATACCACCGACGATGAAGATCCCCAAAGAGGGGGTAGCCGTAATCCAGGAGATCGAGCGTGCAAAGAAATGCTTACAGTCGCTTCTACGAGGTGCGGGGGCTCCAGCCAAAGACCCACATGCATAGCAATTAAAGAAACCCGAGGAGTTGGAAGTAAAGAGACATCGTCTATCACGACGACCGGTGGAGGAGGTCACGCTATACAAAGACGAGCCACCAAGGTCGCCAAGATTGCTTTACCGAGGCACCGAATTAAGGGAGCAGGTTATCCAACTCCCGAGGGAATTCGAGACGTGTTTGCTTGGTGGCCTCGACATGACCGGGTCTCCCAATATCATTACCCACAAGCTTAACATCGACCGAGCACAAAACCGATTCGCGTATAAGCGAATTTTGCGGCGAACGGAACCAAGTCATCCATGACGAGGTAAATCAATTGTTAAAAGCTCGCATATTGTTCGAAGTCAAATATCCGACCGGATAGCCAACCCGTGATGGTGAAGAATGGAGGAGGGATGGCGAATGTGCATCGACTACTCGAACTCAACAAACATTGCAGAAGGATTGCTATTCCTTCCCAACATCGATAAGAAGGTCGACGCATTGATCGGGTGAAGTCTTGATTTCTTGGACTTGTATAAAGGGTATCACCAAGTCTTGATGGATGACAAAGACAGCGCCAAGACAGCCTTCATTACGAGACTTGAGTCTTCGATATAGGAAGATGCCATTCGGACATAAGAATGCGGGAGCTACCTATCAAAGAATGGTAGACAAAATATTTCAGCCCTACATACGCGGAATGTGGAGGTATACGTCGGCGACATCGTAGTCAAAAGCAAGGAGGAAGCCGCATGTGTCTCCGACCCCGGATCGTCCTCGGCTTTACTAAAAGTCAACCTCAAATTGAACCCCAGTGCACGTTTGCGATTCGGTCAGGAAAATTCTTAGGGTCTTGGGTTTCACAAGAAGGGTTAAAAGCCAACCCATCCAAAGTTCAAACCATCCTAGAAATGAAGATGTCAAGACCATTCACGACGTACACAAACCGACGGGCTGCATAGCCGCACTAAGCCATTTTTTTCAAAGGTCATGACAAGCAACTACCCTTCTTCAAGGTACTCAAAAGGCTCCTAATTCTCACGGAATGATACATACAAGTCCGCCTTTGAAGATCTCAAGAACTACCTCGCCAAACTTCCTACTCTATCTATCCTGAAAGAAGGAGAGGTTCTTTCCCTATACCTCGTCGCCTCTGACGAAACCATAAGTGCAGATTTTGGTATGAGAGAAAGCACGACTCAAAGATATTTCATCACAGAGCACTAAAAGGCCGGAAGCGAGGTATCAACCTTGGAAAAGCTTGCCTAGCATTAGTGAGCGCTGCAAGGAGATCCGCCCATACTTCCATGCACATCCCATACAAGTCCTCACCGACCATCCACTTCGCAAGTGTTGACGGCCGGAAGCTTCGGGAGAATTACGGTGGGCAATTGAACTGGGCGAACATGACATATCTTTACGCCCCGTCGAGCCATCAAAGGTCAAGCTTGTGAGACATTCTTGCGAGGCTCACTTCCGAGAAACCAAGCCCGAGTCGTGTCGAGACAAAGACGGCCGAACCAGTGGAGAAAACACCGGAGGATTGCTGGCAAGTCTACGTTGACGGGGCTTCGGGGAAAACGGGTAGCGGAGCTGGTATCTTACTCCTCGGACCGGATGGCCAAGAGATCACCTACGCACTTCGCTTTGTCTTCAAAAATACAAACAATGAAGTGGAGTACGAGGCCTTGATCGTAGGACTTCGTCTGGCTCAAAGTCTTCAGATACGAGCAATAAAAGTCCATAGTGACTCTCAAGTCATCGTAAGCCACATGTTGGGGAAGTACGAGGCAAAAGGCAGTAGGATGAAGAAATACCTCGAGAAAGCAAAAGCCTACAACAAACTTTCTCCCACTTCCAGATAATTCGCATCCCAAGGAGCAAAATGGCCGAGCTGACATCTTAAGCAAATTGGCCTCGTCATCAACAAGCCCACCAGTAGAGGAAATCCAACGCCGAAGCATAGATGATGCTGATGAAGGGGCCGAGGTCAACGTGGTCTCAGATGAAGAGCCAAATTGGATAACTCCCATTCGAGATTATCTGGAGAAAGGCGAACTGCCCCAGGACAAGCTCGAGGCCGGGAGGATCTTGAGCAAATCATTACGATATATCTTTGGGCGGTATTCTCTGAGAAAGTCATACCTCCAGCCTCTCCTAAGGTGCTTGGGCCCGAACCGAGCTGATTACGATTACGGGAAGTGCACGGCGATCGCGGCGAAAGTCACATCGGACCCCGAGCCTTGTCAAAAGGTCATGCGATGGGAATACTATTGGCCAACAATGTTCAAAGACTCACTTAACCTTGTGAAAGGATGTCCAAGTGTCAAATTCACGGAACGTGCCAAGGCTACCGCAGACCGACCTCGCCCCGCACAAAGCCCTTGGCCATTTATGCAATGGGGATCGACATCGAGGCCCTTTCGCAGCACCGGGCAACTCAATTCCCGATTGTCGCGATTGACTAATTCACGAAGTGGGAAGCTCGAGCCCTGGCAAAGATCACAAGCAAAACGCCCTCAACCGTGCGGAAGAACATAGTGTGTCGATTCGGCATCCTCATATCCTTCTTTCGGATAATGGGACGCAGGTTCGATAAGATATTCAAAGCGGTGTCAAGAGCTCGGATCCAACAAAAGTTCACCTCGGTGGCCCATCCTCAAGCAAATGGTCAGACCGAGGTCACCAACAGGACGATCGTGAAAGGTCTCAAAACCCGTCTTGACCGAGCTAAGGGTCTTTGGGTGGAGAATTTACCTCAAGTCTTATGGTCATACAGAGCAACACCTCGGACTGACTAATGGAGAAACTCCCTACGATCGGTGTATGGAACCAAGCGTTGATCCCTACGTAAATCGGAATACCGAGCCTCGCGACTATTCACTCTCCGCCAAGCAAATGGGAAAAATCTACGAACTGATCGGATCCGCTCGAAGAAAGAGAGACCTTGCCTACATCAAGGAAGCTCGGTACAAGCAACAAGTAGCTCGGTATAACAACCAGTGTGTCAAGTCCCGCAGCCCGAGTGGGTGACCTCGTGCTCCAAAATAATGAAGTCAGTAAGTCCGAAAAGCTCGGCAAACTGGAAGCCACATGGGAAGGACCATACCGGGTCGAAGAAGCCCTCGGAAAAGGGGCCTATAAGCTCGCCCATTTGTCCGGTGAGCAAATACCCAACACATGGCACATCATTCATTTGAAGAGATATTTTGCATAAGTGTCAAAAGTTGAGTCTTGTTCGTCTTTGAGCCCCGTTAGGTCGAGTCCGAGTCTTGTCGTCTTGTTCCGTTATCTTTTATCAATAAAAATCTTTTCTTTTCTCTATCTATTTTTGTCTTGCATGTTTTCATTTGTCACTTATACATATGACTCTTCTAAAAATTACTATACCCTCTTCGGAGGACAAACTATACCCTCGACGGAGGACAGACTACCTTCGTTTTATACGAAGACGAACTTCAAACGCGCGTAAGAGGACCACCCCTCCCGATAAAACTTGGCAAAACAGGAACCCATACCTTTGTACGAGGACGGATACCTTCGTTTATTTCGAGGACGGATACCTTCTTACGAGGACGAATTACCCTCGTTTATTTCGAGGAAGCTTCGTACGAGGACGGATACCTTCATTTATTTCGAGGATGGATACCTTCTTACGAGGATGAATTACCCTCGTTTATTTCGAGGAAGCTTCATACGAGGACGGATACCTTCGTTTATTTCGAGGACGGATACCTTCGTACGAGGACAAACTACCCTCATTATTTCGAGGAAGCTTCGTACGAGGACGGAATACCTTCGTTTATTTAGAAGATGGATACCTTCATACGAAAACAAACTACCTTTGTTTATGGCAAGGACGAGCTACCTTCGCCTAAACAAGAACGACCTACCTTCTTATTGGTTACGGTAATTAAAGACATTGTTCTCGAAGAGTCAACACAAAGCAAAAATAATTTTTATTTCAAAGTATACAGTTTGTACATCACGAGGACGAAGAGGGCCCAGGAGGCCGGGAAAAGCTGAGCCAATCCCTAGCAAAATCGGGATTCAACAGAGCATCTATACTAATCCTACCTCTACCTCATCCTCGATCTATGCTAAGAGCCCTGCCAGATCGACCTCACCACTGACGATATATCCCTCGCTAGATCAACCTCGCCGCTCGATGATGCCCGACTTCGGCTCCTTGAGGATCCACGTCTCTCTTGGGCTATAGCGCGTCTCTCTTGAGCTCGCCACTCCGCGAAAAAAATCGAGCAAATTGTAGTCTGGCGGCAGAAGCCCGGCGAAGAAGAGGCCTCAGATCCGGTTGAAGCGATTCTTGTTTGTGGTTGGCGAGCAATGACAGTCTTATATATGACTGCCAGGATTTCTTGCCGTACTCATGCCTGTACCTCGCACAGCGAGCAGCGGCCTCAATAACCTTGGCTTCGACCTCAGGAATGGTCATCCCACCACTTCGGTGGATGACTTCCTCGTACTCGGAGTGCTCTTCAGCTACTGTTCTAGCCTCCTCCTCGGCAATCTCGAACTTCTCCTCCAACTCCAAGAGGCGAGCCCAAGCTCTTCACGGCTCTCCCGGCGACCCAAAGCGTCAGTCGCCTCGCCTACACATGGTCTAGTTTTTCCCTCAAACGGAGGAGTTCGATCTCTTTTGATTCAAGAGCCCGCGTCAAAGCTTCGATGTGATTTAACCAAGGAGAAGCATCAGGCATTTCAGGAGCGGACAAAGAAAAAAAAAAAAACAAGAAGCAAGTCTCTTGGATAAGCAAATAATTTTATTAAGGCCTTTAAGACAAAGTTAACAACAAAATATGTACATTTACAAGTTGGTCTATAAAAAAAAAAAGGAGAGAGAAAAGAGGGGATCAACTGACCCCTCCGGGAACTTCGCCCTCAATCCCAGCCAACTCGGCCCCCGTCTGGACTTGGGAAGCGGCGACTTCCTCTGCTGGACTTGACCACCTCGGCCACCTCCTCGGCCCGAGCGGCTCCAACCTCCTCCCGAGCTCCAACGACCTCGGCCTCCTTGCCGCCCCAGAGTACTCCACCTCCGCGCCCACGACCTCGGTAGTCGCTGAGTCGTCCTTGTGCGCTACCCGGATCGGCCATTATAGCCTCGATCATGCGGTCCCGGTCCACGAGCAGGCATGAACCGACTCAGCGGTCAGCAGTCGGTCGAGGAAGACAGGCCCCAACACGGGCAAGCTCCTTGGGCCGTCGGCAGGACCTCGCATACCCCGCAGCATGTCTTCGCCTCCATCACTTTCATACCCGTATTTGGCCTTCTCCAGCTGCGGGTAATCCTCGCGACTTCATCGAGGGTGTCGCGACCATGCGCTTACTAAGGAGCTCGGCTATATCAAGCGAATCCGGAGAAATTACTTGACAGGGAACAACTTCACGGCAAAGGCACGGATCATCTCTCCTGAGAGGCCGCCAATTGGGCCTCCCGACGTCGCGCCAAATCCACCTCGGCCTCCGCTACCCTCGCCTTCACCGTTTGGCCGCCTTCTCTATCTCGGCAGCCGCCACGGCCGCCACCTCCCAGCGTCCCGAGCTTTATCCTCGGCCTCGGCAACCTCGCTCGAATGAGAGTCTTCTCTGCTCCAACTCCGGGAGTATCGAGCCACTCCGTCGAATTGGGCAATGGCCCGGCTATATCTCCTTCACGAGGGTAGACGCCTTAACCAACGCCTCCTTCCGGCTCGGCTACACCTCAGCCCCTATGTAATGACAAACAAGGTCAAGTACATAATAATTACATTTCCTATAATGTATGATTTACGATATATTACCTCGGGAAAAGCACGAGTGCGGATTGAGAACCGACGATCTCGCATTCGGATCGTTCTCAACCGGGGCTCGGGAACACACGCTTAACCTCTTGAAACGTTGGAGAGGTTGAGGCGAAGGGACTTCGGGACATCTTGATTCGTTCGAGAAGAGGCCCTGTGCACCTCTTTAGTGTTAAGCTAGAAGGCTCGGCACGGGAGCTCGACCCGCCTCTTCCTCTTCCTCCGTAGAAATCCACCGAAAAGGAAAGAACTCGTTTAAAGAAAGGAGAGAATGAAAAGAGAAAAAGGGTGGGGGGGGGGGAGCCTCGCCTTCACCGTCTCCATCATGGCGGTGGCGGGATCACAAGGCTCACCAAGAATTACAAGCTCGGCCACGAAAATACTTCGTCCACCAAGCCAATCCTGTCTAAGGATTGCTCCAAGCTGCCAAGTCGTTATTCAGAGCCATGTCCTTGACTTCTCAAGATTTCAGCGAACCGGGTGCCCCGGAAAATGACAAAAGAAAATTTCTCGTTCAGGTTGGGAATTTTGACTTGTCTTTAATTTAAAATTGCGACGAGGTGACAAGTAATACCACCCGCTGAATTTGAATTGAAAGAACCTAAGGACGAGCTCTAAGGTCAAAGGAAATTATGGCGATAGCAAAGACACCTAAGCCGTTAAATGCCGAAAGGAGTTCGGCGTGGGCTAAAGGATGCCAAACAAGCTGCTGCAGCTTCGGTATATGGAAGGATAGGAAGGCGAAGGCCATTTTGAGCTATCCTCATAAACCGCGACGAAACCAAGCGGAGGGCGTTAGTCCTATCCTCCGGACGGGAGCAATGTACCCAAAAGATTTCGAGATATAAAATTAGAAGCAAGCTCTAACTTAGCGTATGCTCCTAAAATCGAAGGAATAGAAGAAACCCTACCAACATCCCTCATGGACGGATAACAAACTCTACGCAAAAAGGAGGAAGGGCATCAAGGTATATACTTGTACATCCACGAATCATTCGATGGGGACACAGACACAACACGGCCTTCCGGCGTGAGAATCCTCGAGCATGAAGAAGAAGGAGAAGCCATAGCTTCTTGGTTTATAAATAGAAGGAGATGGCGCTAAACTCCGAGACGACAATGGCGACGATTCAAGACTTTTTTTTCCCAGAAAATCAGAGATTAAGTCTGAGAAATTTGAAAATGGCAAAGTGATATGCGGAACAACGATCGGGAAGTTATTCCCAATATGCGCTTTATCGGGAATCCAACCGCTGCTGCATTAAATGCACATTAAATGCAAATCCCGTATCTTGTGCATGACATCGGCAGAAAATCCCGTGTTCGGCCTCGGCAGGACGTTCCGCATTCAAGATAAGAACGCAGTATATCCGACCTCGACCATGAATTGCATAAACGAATTCGCATAACGCCTCGCCGGTGAAGTTATCCGAAGACTTTCGCTTAACGTCGGTAGCGAAGCAGTGATGACTTCGGCAAAACACCCGGCATGAGATACAAACAACGCCACGATCTTGTCATAACACTCGGAGAGAAAGCCAACGATGTACAACGGCATGAAGCCTCGAAGATGATGTCAAGAACGCCGCATAGCATAACGGTAAGGCGAAGCGGCGACGCGACCTCGGCATTACGACAAAGTGAACCCAACGGTGCGCGACCTCGCACAATACCGAAAAAGCGAGCCACTCGACGGGCGACCTCGGAACATTGCCTCGGAAAGTGTAATATTCCAAAGAAACGAATATACGATTACGGTTTTCTAAACCCGTAATTAGGGTTTTACCGTATATTATCTTTTTACGACATCGAATCTTGTGATTTCGATACGATATCGTTATAACGAATTCCTTTTTATAATTCACTAAGGATTGTGAATTCAAGGATTGAAATATTACGACATGATTCGTCAATATATTTTAACGTCAAACGCGTATCGAGCGTCGACTTTTCATGAAATTTTCGGCGGTGAAGCTTGGAATTAATTTCCATCTTAATTCCTTTATTAAAAGGAATATATTTATTTAGTAAGTATGAACTTATCGCGACCATTTTGAGATGAGTCGACTTTGAACGCTTTGAGACGTTAACGCCAAGCGTCGGCGTCTGAGACGTTTTGAAAAATGAGTTTAATGCTCAGAAATTATAATAATTAATTTCCTATTATTATTCTATATAATTTCAGTATTAATATTTATTAAAATCGAATTTTCGTTATTGAATTCGATATTTTTGGTGTTGAAATTTTGAAAACCCTAAGTTTATAAACTTTGGTTTTTCACATGAAATGACACCATTAAATTATCATATGGTATCTAAACTATATATTATGATATAAATGAGTATTATTAAGCTATGAAATCAGTGTTTGGAACATTAAAACTCGATAGCTTATAATTATAATTTTCGAAACCTAATTTTCGAAATTAGGGTTTCTTATGCATAAATAAATGCTATAATTTATCCTATGATATTATTTAATATCCAAATCATATATTATGATATATATGTGTATATTTGGGACGAAAACTACATGAATATCAATAATGGGTGTAACTTATAATTTTTATCCTATTTTCCTAATTTTCTATCGGTATTTTCGAAAATATGGTATATGCTTGATTTAATTATTTTAATGGCTTGCATTATATACCTATGATCATATATGATTAATATATATAGTATTAGGGATGGAATAAAATTAAACCACCCTAAACACCCTCAAAACCATGGCTACCTTCCCATGCACAATGATGTGCACCTTTTTTTAACACCCAATGCATGAAGCCCCTTTAACACACAATGATGGTAAGATCACTATCTTACCATCAATTGCTGCAGATTTTATTCAGATTTTTGGCAAAAAAATCGAGAGTGGGAGAGAGTTAATAGGGAGAGGCTCTTCACATTACACTCTACTACACTCAACACACATTACAAACACTCAACACTCTCATTTTTCTCTCCATTTTCCTCTCCTTCAGCCAAGAAAACCGAGAGCAGCCCCTCCCATTTTCGAAAGCTTCATCCCTTCTTCTTCTCCATTTCTCCTCCAAACCTTGATACCATACCATATTCTTGTGATTCTATATCATATCTAAGGTAAACATGAAGCCTAGCACCGATTTTTACCTCTTTGTACAAGAAAAATCGAACATGTTCTTATATATATGTGTGTATTTTGAATGCCATGTATGTTTATGTATATGTTTTAAATGTTCTTGAGCATGAGATATATTGTTCTTGATGATTTTATTCCAAAACTATATGTGAATATATGTTAGAAAAGCATAGATGGTTGTTTATTAAATTGTTGAAATGGATCTAGCATGTATATACAATTTTCGAACCATAGACCTTGTTTAAAATAATTTTTGAAAATGTATAAAATTCTTCATGATGACCGATTACTTTCCAAGTATTTTGGTGATGGATTATTGATCTAGGATGTGTTTTAAACCCATGGTATGTCATTTAAAATTTTTGGAAAACCCTAGTTATTTTCTTGAGAGGCCGAGACATATATGGCTTAATACATTGGTGTATAATTTTTATTTCAAGCTTGTAATGACATATTATTGCTATAGAACCTTGATTATATGTTCTATGATTTAATTAGAATTTTGAAAACCATATGCTATAATTCTTGAAAATACCGTGAGCCTTATAATTTTATAGATTGGTGTATGATTTTATTTTAAACATGTAATGGTGTTTTAATGCTTTAGTATATTATTTATGCATTGTGTGAATTAATTAGAATTTTTGAAATCAAATACTATTTTAAATCAAATAAACCGTGAGCTTGTTGCTCTTGAAGGTGATGATTTAATTAGTTTTGATAAATATTATGATGTTATATTACTATACTATAGTGTATAAACATAGTATATAATTGTTGGAATTTTGAAAACCAAATACTAAATAAAATCGAAAAGCCGAGAGCTTACAAGCTCATATGGTGACGATTTAAATTAGTTTGGTTGATGTTATGATGTTACAATGTTATAATATAATGTTTAATCATATTGGAATTTATTTAGAATTTTAGAAATTATTTGCTAATTATTCGGTAATTATTCAAAATACCGTGAATATTGTTATATTTGGTGAAATGAATGCTTATGATGAACTATATGTTATATTAATTATATATATTGATGTTGGGATATTATACTATGTGTACATTAATTTTGGGAATTTTTGGATGATTATTCCATATTATATGGAATTAAAATGAATATATATGTATATATATATATAAATAAATAACAAATAATACCATATGAATTTTATAAATTCATATTCTGGACCATAGTGTATAATAATGCACTATATTAATTTAGAAATTTTTCAAAAGTCATTTGACATTTTAAGTTAATTATCGAAATTTTCGATAATTAAAAGGGTTAAAATCCTTTTAAATCAGTTTATTAATAAAATATATGTCTATTTATATTCTGGACATATTTTGAAATTATAAAAATTTACAAACATAGTTTACTATGTTTAAGACAAGCGTTAGGTTGTTAACGTTTTAAAACCAAAATACGATTTTATTTATAAAAAGGGTTATTAAATGCGAAAATATTTATAAGTCCTCGATTTACGAGATAGATCGAAAAATAGGACTTTACGTTTTCAAATCGATCAAATTCGACTTATAAAACAAAATAGTAAGAAGTTCTTATTTTAAAAGTCAAAATCGTTGACTTTGTTGATTAATGTTGACTTCGTTGACTTTTGAGTCAAACGCACGATTATACGCTTATAAATACGTCGAGACGCGTGAAGATATACTAATTGAGTATGATACCTCATTAGTAAGAAAAGATTTCACAAATGAAGTCCATATATCGAAAAACGTACTTATACGTTAAAAGTATCTCGAAGAACGAGAACAAGTCAATCGTATACGTGTTAAGAGACGTATTGAATTCACTAAGGAATTCAGTCTACATCGATATGAAATATCGAAGTTTATCTTAGTTTTCGAAAGTCTCGAGAGACTTGAGCGACGTACTAAAGCCTCGCTTTTTCGTAAAGGTGTGGACGCAAACGCAGCAACGGGATTTTGACGAACGAACGAACCTAGGACTTTTACAACGAACCATAGTCCAGGTGGGCTTCTTATCTTCAAAATGTGGGCTTCTTATCTTTAAAACGTGGGCCTTTTCTTACCCCACTAAAATGTGACTTTAATGTTATTCCAAATGAGTTTATTTACGATCTTATTCTACTGTTGTTATCAAATGTTTCTTGCATTACCCGCCAAAATATTTCGTTTTGTGTATGGATCCTATCTGTTATGCGGGTAGGGCTGTGGAGATGGTTGGAACTATTATATCAATTGTTGTGGTAGCACCCAACCTTTTAAATGTCGGGTCTGTCTTGGGATGATAAATGCCAGCTAGGATTGGCGTGAAGGTTGGAACTATCTGTTGTGTTAACATATGCTTGCAGAGAGCGATGTCTTTGTCAGACGGATTACGGTCATCACGGCGTCGTAGATGGGAGGCCTCCTCTCGGCGCTTATTTATTATTATTATGTATTGTGACTATGAGATACGGACCATACACACAAGAAAATGCTCGGCCGAGCTATGTTTCTTAACCGAATGATTTGGTAAGCCAAGGCATTTTAACAAAAACCACGTGACTTACTCCGATATTGGCGGTGTAATCTAAATTCTATCAAATGTTTTCGCATAAGTCCACTGAGCAATTTCTTGTACTTAGCCCTGCATATTTGTTTTTAAATGTGCAGGTTGAGCTCTGATGGTGATGATGGGGGATGTGTTGAGGAGTCCAGTGTCCTTGACCGATTTACTTGAATTTATGGGTTATACCTTGAATGCATATCGTCATATATGTATTCACACACTTTCGCTGCTATACTCTGAACTCCTTTATTTATGCTTACGTTTACAAACTATCAAGGTCCATCGGATCAGGCCAAGTTTTGGGGTCCGATGGCCTAAACCTTTTTCAAAAACATTATGACATCACCTCATATTCTGCCCAAGCATGTTAGTTTATTTTTATGCATCTTTATTTTACCCATGTAACCCCTAAAATACTACTCCTAGTCCGGGTTGGTCCGGAGTGGGGTCGTGACAGAAAGGCCATCCAGACAGCACAAAGTCGGCACCGAAGAGGGCCCCGATTCGTCACACACGTACATCGGCAAACCACAACCCCCAAACCCGTTACGACCTCGCTTCTGCGTCTTTTGGGGGAGATGTGATAGATATGGCCCAACCACCGGGCCCAAGCAACAGCCCAATACAAGTAAGCTCGACATCAAGTTCGCCCAGAAAGTTCGCCCAAGAGGACTCCTAAATCAATGTGAACGCAGAAGATTCGCCATATATAAAAGAATCCTAATTGGAGAGAGATAGGAGGAAGATCCGATCCTAGAGGAAATCTCGGATTAAGGATCTAGGTCAATATATTTTGTATAAATAGAGGCTAGATTGGACGAGAAAGATCATCTACACTTTTGTAATCGCCTCACATTATCAATACACGAATACTCTCTCTCCCCGTGGACGAGATCTTATTCATAGATCGAACCACGAAATCTTTGGTGTTCTTGTGCATTTAATTCTCTTACGAAAATAAGATCGATCAGCACCCAAGGGTTCTTAGACTCTAAGACGAACTTAGACTCTAAGGAAGCATGTTCACATATCGTGAAAGAACATAGAAGTACGAACTTCTTTTTCCTTACGATAACAAAGAACGATAGGAAGAATGAGAGTAATGATGGCCTCAAGCTCGAGCAACGAAAGACGAGCAAGAAGGATGAACAAGGGTGACCTCAACCTTAAAGATGAACAACGTCGACACTTCATCACTACTTCGACATGAGTGAGCATCGACACAAATCACGACATGGACGTCACTTACGGCTTCAGAATGTTCTGCCTCTACATAAAAACCCGAAGACGATAGACGTATTATGTCGACATACGTCTCGATTTGCAATTTGGCACGATCGCGCAAATTTCCTGCACTGCGCAGTAGATTTGTTTTAGCTAGATCTCTCTCGTTAGGACTCCGATTTACGCATGCTTTTCACCTGCGTACTCCTAACGCACTGATCTTCATTTGTTATGAAGAACAGAATCCTTAATTCTGCCTCCAGAACGCGATAGAGTCCGTTGAACTCTAGTTCGAGTGTTTGGTATAGAATAAGAATCTCGTAGCTTATGTTAAGATGTTGTTGGCTTATGTATATGTTTGGGTAAGACTAAGAAGGTAAGTTGTGGTAAGTATTGTGCAGTATGATGTTGCCTACCTTATAGACTTGCTTGACCTTATCTAGTTGCTTCACGTCACGTTTAAGATATACTTGCCTGCTTTTGAGATGACGATAGTTGACTTATGTTAGTTTTGTTCATGACAGATGGAGGGGATGAGATATCTCGCGAGGAGGAGGATTGGACCACACCCCATCAGAGGAGGAGGTGAGTATTTATCGCTCCAGTGGATGTCTTGTTGGGAAGACTTGGGTGAGTTCTTGGCATATTACTCCGTCTTTGGAGAGACGCCCGAGCCCACGGCGTGGCGATTATGATGGCATCCAGCGCCTACTAGCGATACTCCCGCACTGGATGGGTATGCCCAGAGATATCGGAGATTACATCTACCGGGCGATGGGCGGCTACGACTTGGTGGGAGATTTGCCCATTCGTGAGTCATCGACTTACGTGATACTGACATTCTGGGCAGCACCGAGAGGACCCTACCTCCCTCCCGAGAGTATACTGGCGGGATGAGTCGCAGAGTGGCTTCTACAGAGGTTCCGAGGCAGATTGACCCCCAGTCGTGCCTCCTTTTGACGAGGGAAGGCCCGCTCGCTAGAGAGGCGGCCACGCCCGAGCCTTGGGAGAGCCGGTATTTCCACCCCACCGTCGGACGGACACCGTCGTCCACCAGTACCACCTCCACCACCTATGGTCCCGGCCCGTACCACCGGTCGAGCACTTCCGTCGGACAAGACGGATGAGGGTAACAGATGTCGCGGTGGCTACGGCCCGATCCGCCACGACACGAGCATCGGGTGAACGCGACGACGCTCTTAACCCCTGCGAGACATACCGATGGTGGAAGCGATGGAGCGGTCCATCCAGGGACCGCCCGCATGGACATTTCGGCAATGAGGACGACTCAGGAGGAGAAGATCCCGAGGAGGGCGGACGGTGGGAGGACGCATGATGTAGACCCCGATGAAGCTTAAGGAGATTTTTTTTGTTAAGCACATTGTTTTCCTTTTCCTATGTTTAATCTTTAGTGATGGACTTAGAACCTTAACTTTTGGAAGGCCGTGTGGGCCGGGACTTATGTTTTATTTCTCTTTTTGTATAACCGTTGGTTTTGAACATCCTGCCTATGGCAGAAATTTTTGGATATATATATACATGACCCTAATAGGGCTTTTGCGGCAAGTTATGTTTGTTAAGAGTGGTTTTCTGTTTGGAATCGTTTTACAATAAAGCCATAATAGCGTTGGTGTATGTTGAGTTATGAAAAGAATAAGTGCCTAATGATTACCTGTTTTCTATAGCAGCATGCCTCAGAAGGAATCGGAGCCGGGAACCTGTGGGTGAAGTCGGGAAGGCGAGAGGAAGGGTAGGATCCCCGAGCAAGAGCCAGAAGATATTCCCCAACCACCACCTCCACCTCAACCCGATCGCAGGATCGAAGAAATGTTTCTAAGACAGAACCCTCCTGTCTTTAACGGGAAAGGTAGCCCGGAAGAAGCCGAACAATGGGTTAGGGCCATTGAACGGATTTTTACATTTTTAAGATGCACGGCACAGGAAAGGCTGTCGTGTGTTACCTTCCAGCTTATAGGACCAGCTGACTTCTGGTGGGAGGCCAGAAAGAAGACTTTCACAGCTGAACAACTTGAAGAATTCTCGTGGGAGGATTTCAAGAGGGAGCTGTATGAAAAGTACATACCTAAAAGCTATAAGAGGAAGAAGGAGCAGGAATTTTTCCTGCTAAAACAAGAAAGGATGACCGTGACCGACTATGATCGCACTTTCTGCGAGATGTCGAGATATGCACAGGCGGGTGGACACCGACTTGAAAATGTCGGAAAAATTGAGCGAGGGCTAAGAATGGAGATCGCATGTCTCTTGCCACCATGGAGACACATCTACTCGAAGCTCTCGCACGAGCTTTAGATATTGAGGCGCCATGACCGAAAATAAGTCGGTGTCGTCTCGGACACACAATCTGTTGGATAAAGGAAAGGGAAATGGGAACCCAACCGCGAGAATAACAACCGTGGGAGCTTTGGGGACGCGAGTCACAAGGACAAGGCTGGAAGAGAGCAGCTTATGCTCCACCGGCAAGGGACCACATGAGCGATCGAGGACACCACAATGCCCTCGATGCCATAGGACACAAGGGTGTGTGCACGGCAAACGTGGTAGGCTGTTATAAGTGCGGGCAAGCGGGCATTACGCCAACAATTGCCCGGTGTCACGTTCGGATGTAGGCGGAACCAGCCGGCAATGCTCACCTTAAGGGCTATCTGACTTCAACCCCAGCCGCGCGGCGGTTAGCCAGCCCCAACCCTCAACTCCGGTGGCAACAAATTTCTCAACAACAACTCCAACGGCCGCAGCAATGGCGGCGACCGAAGAACAAATCCGCAACGGCGGTGGCAACAACCACCGCAACAGCAGAAGGTCAACCATCCAGCGCTAACGCCGGTAGCGGCAGCAGAAGGCGAGCAACAACCGCCGAATCAGCGGGACCGGCGCCCGTCGGCCTCGGTAGGCTCAGGTAGAGCCTACGTAGACATAGGAGGCGAGCGAGCAGAACCAAGGAAACTTGGCGGTGTATGGAGTTCTACTCAACCCACCGTTATAGTATTGTTCGTCTGGTGCTTCGCATTCTTTATTGCAAAATCATGCGTAGAAATGCCGAGCCTTAGGTCCGAGAAATCAAGCCGGGATATGAGAATCTCATCGCCTATGGGAGGGATTATGACCGTTACCCACTTTTGCTCGAACCTAGAGTTGACATTAGGATCACTTAAGGTTACGGCTAACGACCTAAACATAATACCCATGGATGATGTAGACATAATCCTCGGAATGGGTGGTTAGCTAAGAATCATTCCACGATTCTCTGTAAGGAAAGGAAAATTTCGTTTCACTTTCACGGACATGAAGCTACGATTTCCACGGGATCGGCATGGGAGGAGAATTCGATAGTATCGACACTACAAGCTAGGAGGATGATGAACCGGAAAGGATGCCATGCATTCCTTGTTTATTTAAGCGATGAGGATAAACCCGAGCGGGTAGAAGACATTGAAGTTGTCAGAGAATTTTCGGACGTTTTAAAAATCTACGTGACTACCTCCGACAGACAACTAGAGTTTACCATCGACTTGGAGCCGTGATCAGCCCCAAAGGTCGGAGGCGCCTATAGGATGGCCCCAAAGGAGCTAGAAGAGTGAAAATCAAAATCCAAGAGCTTTTGGATCTAGGATTCATTAGGCAGTGTTTCACCTTGGGGCGCTGTTTTGTTTGTTAAGAAAAGGATGGTTCTTTGAGGATGTGCATCGATTATAGAGAGCTAAATAAGATGACACTAAAGAACAAATACCCTTTACCGAAATTGATGACTGTTTGATCAATTGCGAGCGGGTGTATTCTCTAAAATTGATCTTAAGTCGAGGATACCATCGGTGAAAATACGGCCCGAGGATGTACCTAAGGCGCATTCGAACAGATATGGCCACTATGAATTCATAGTTATGCCATTCGGATTAACAAATGCACCACCGTATTCATGGACCTCGTGAGCAGTATTCCATCCATTTACGGATGAATTTGTTTTAGTCTTCATAGATGATATCCTTATTTATTCAAAGAATGAAGAGGAGCATAAGGAACATCTAAGAGCGGTCTTACAAACCCGAGAGGCGAAAGACTCTTTGCTAAGTTTAGCAATGCGAGTTTTGGTGAAGGAAGTTATGTTCCTGGACACATCGTGTCTGAAGGTATAAAAGTAGATCCACCAAAGTAGAGGCCGTGCGCAGAATGGAAATCACCAAAGACTCAAGACGAAATTAGAAGTTTCCTAGGATTAGTGGCTACTATAGGAGATTAATCGAATGATTCTCCAAGATTGCAAGGCCGATAACCCGGCTACTCGGAAGGAATCAAGTTCAATTGGTGATGAGTGCGAGGCGAGCTTCCAAATACTCAAGGAAAATTGACCAGTGCACAGTTCTAGCAGTCCCGAAGCGGACAAGGGGTATGTGGTCTATCTGACGCATCTAAGACTGGACTGGGTTGTGTTTTGATGCAAGAAGGAAAAGTGATAGCTTACGCATCCCGACAACTCAGACCCCACGAACTGAACTACCCAACCCACGATTTGGAATTAGCAGCTGTAGTTCACGCCTTAAAAATATGGAGACACCATCTCTACGGGGTGAGATGTGAGATCTTCACGGACCATAAAAGTTTGAAGTATTTCTTCGAACAAAGAGATCTGAATATGAGACAAAGAAGATGGCTTGAATTAGTGAAAGATTACGACTGTGGTATTAACTATCACCCGGGCAAAGCAAATGTAGTGCCGGCGCTTGAGTCGTAAGAGCCCGTACCAGTTAGGATGTCTCTTTATACAAGAGGAAAACTCGTTGAAGAGTTTGGTAGGATGAGGTTGAACTAGTGGAACCGCCGAGACAATTGTGAGTCAGTATCACTACACTCACATTGGCATCGACCTAAGAAAAGAATTGTCGAGGACAAAGGATGGAGGAAAAGTTGGAAAGATCCGAAAGACTAAGGTCCGAAGGATTCGAGAATTTTCAGGAGGCACCGGATGACGCCTTATTGTTTGAAGGTAGGATATGCATTAATGACGACGCAAAGCTCCAGAACGAAATCATGAGTGAGGCTCACGATACGCCCTACACCGCCCACCCAGGCAGTACTAAAATGTACCGGGACACGAAGGAAAAATTTTGGTGGGAAGGCGTGAACGAGACATAGCTTCTTCTTGTCTTGTTTGTCAACAAGTGAAGGCCCTACACCAACGTCCCTACGGGAAGTTACAACCGTTGGAAATCCCTGAATGGAAGTGGGACGATATAACGATGGATTTCGTTACAAGCTTACCCAAATCAAAAAGAGGAAACACAGCCATATGGGTAATTGTGGATAGACTTACCAAAAGTGCTCATTTTCACCTATTCAAAGCACTTATGGATCCGATAAGTTGGCACATGACGTTAAGGAAATTGTGCGACTACATGGAGTTCCAAAATCTATTACCTCGATCGAGACTCAAGTTCACATCCAGATTTTGGATTAGCTTGCGAGAGAGCTGAGTGCAGATTAAACTTGAGACAAACATTCCACCCACAAACCGATGGACAGTCGGAGAGAACAATCCAAACGCTTGAAGATATGCTTAGAACCGTAATTTTGGATCGAGGTGCAAAATGGGAAGATATTTTACCTCTGATTGAATTTGCTTACAACAACAGTTATCAAGCGACGATCGGCATGGCCCCATACGAAGCCTTGTATGGCAAGAAGTGTAGATCACCACTTTATTGGGACGAAGTCGGTGAGAGAAAAGTTATAGGGCCTGATGCAGTGAACGAGATGATCGAAATCGTTCGACAAATTAGGATGAGGATAAAAGAGGCTCGGGGATGACAGAAATCTTACCGACGTCTGGCGTGATCCGAGCTACGATTTGAGGATGGAGACAAAGTATTTCTTAAGGTCTCCCATCAAAAGGATTGTCGGGGTTTGGCACGAAAGGAAAACTTGGACCCGCTTTATAGGACCTTATGAGATCCTAGAAAGGATAGGTCGATAGCATATAGGTTGGCTCTTCAGCCAAACCTAGGAAATGTCGTAATGTTTTCACGTCTCACGATACGAAAATCGTTCACGACCCAAAGCACGTGATTCACCAAGACGGCGTGATCCTCGGGCGGACATGAGCTATAAGGAAGAACCCGCAGCCATACTTGACCACAAAGTTCAAAGCAACTACGGAACAAGTTGATTCCGTTAGTCAAAGTCTTTGTGGAGACACCACGACGAAGAAGCCCGTGGGAGCTTGAAGAAGCGATGAGGGAAAAATACCCGATCTATTTTTATAGAGGTACACAAATTTCGGACGAAATTTTTCGTAAGGGGTGGAATGTAATATTCAAAGAAACGAATATACGATTACGGTTTTCTAAACCCGTAATTAGGGTTTTCGGCGTATATTATCTTTTACGACATCGAATCTTGTGATTTCGATACGATATCGTTATAACGAATTCCTTTTATAATTCACTAAGGATTGTGAATTCAAGGATTGAAATATTACGACATGATTCGTCAATATATTTTAACGTCAAACGCAGCGTGTCGAGCGTCGACTTTTCAAGAAATTTTACGAGCGGTGAAGCTTGGAATTAATTTCCATCTTAATTCCTTTATTAAAGGAATATATTTATTTAGTAAGTATGAACTTCATGCGACCATTTGAGATGAGTCGACTTTGAGCGTTTGAGGCGTTTTGAGCGTCAACGTCTGAGGCGTTTTGAAAAATGAGTTTAATGCTCAGAAATTATAATAATTAATTTCCTATTATTATTCTATATAATTTCAGTATTAATATTTATTAAAATCGAATTTTCAGCTATTGAATTCGATATTTTGGTGTTGAAATTTTGAAACCCTAAGTTTATAAACTTTGGTTTTCACATGAAATAAAACCATTAAATTATCATATGGTATCTAAACTATATGTTATGATATAAATGAGTATTATTAAGCTATGAAATCAGTTTTTGGAACATTAAAACTCGATAGCTTATAATTATAATTTTCGAAACCTAATTTTCGAAATTAGGGTTTCTTATGCATAAATAAATGCTATAATTTTATCCTATGATATTATTTAATATCCAAATCATATATTATGATATATATGTGTATATTTGGGATGAAAACTACATGAATATCAATAATGGGTGTAACTTATAATTTTTATCCTATTTTCCTAATTTTCTATCGGTATTTTCGAAAATATGGTATATGCTTGATTTAATTATTTTAATGGCTTGTATTATATACCTATGATCATATATGATTAATATATATAGTATTAGGGATGGAATAAAAATTAAACCACCCCTAAACACCCTCAAAACCGCCGGCTACCCTTCCCCATGCACAATGATGTGCACCTTTTTTAACACCCAATGCATGAAGCCCCTTTTTCCCCTAGCCTAATGATCACTATCTTACCATCAATTGCTGCAGATTTTATTCAGATTTTTGGCAAAAAAATCGAGAGTGGGAGAGAGTTAATAGGGAGAGGCTCTTCACATTAAACTCTACTACACTCAACACACATTACAAACACTCAACACTCTCGTTTTCTCTCCATTTTCCTCTCCTTCACCAAGAAAACCGAGAGCAGCCCCTCCCATTTTCGAAAGCTTCATCCCTTCTTCTTCTCCATTCTCTTCCAAACCTTGATACCATACCATATTCTTGTGATTCTATATCATATCTAAGGTAAACATGAGGCCTAGCACCGATTTTTACCTCTTTTGTACAAGAAAAATCGAACATGTTCTTATATATATATGTGTGTGTATTTCGAATGCCATGTATGTTTATGTATATGTTTTAAATGTTCTTGAGCATGAGATATATTGTTCTTGATGATTTTATTCCAAAAATATATGTGAATATATGTTAGAAAAGCATAGATGGTTGTTTATTAAATTGTTGAAATGGATCTAGCATGTATATACAATTTTCGAACCATAGACCTTGTTTAAAATAATTTTTTGAAAATGTATAAAAATTCTTCATGATGACCGATTACTTTCCAAGTATTTTGGTGATGGATTATTGATCTAGGATGTGTTTTAAACCCATGGTATGTCATTTAAAATTTTTGGAAAACCCTAGTTATTTTCTTGAGAGGGCCGAGACATATATGGCTTAATACATTGGTGTATAATTTTTATTTCAAGCTTGTAATGACATATTATTGCTATAGAACCTTGATTATATGTTCTATGATTTAATTAGAATTTTTGAAAACCATATGCTATAATTCTTGAAAATACCGTGAGCCTTATAATTTTATAGATTGGTGTATGATTTTATTTTTAAACATGTAATGGTGTTTTAATGCTTTAGTATATTATTTATGCATTGTGTGAATTAATTAGAATTTTTGGAAATCAAATACTATTTTAAATCAAATAAACCGTGAGCTTGTTGCTCTTGAAGGTGATGATTTAATTAGTTTTGATAAATATTATGATGTTATATTACTATACTATAGTGTATAAACATAGTATATAATTGTTGGAATTTTGAAACCAAATACTAAATAAAATCGAAAAGCCGAGAGCTTACAAGCTCATATGGTGACGATTTAAATTAGTTTGGTTGATGTTATGATGTTACAATGTTATAATATAATGTTTAATCATATTGGAATTTATTTAGAATTTTTAGAAATTATTTGCTAATTATTCGGTAATTATTCGAAAATACCGTGAATATTGTTATATTTGGTGAAATGAATGCTTATGATGAACTATATGTTATATTAATGATATATATTGATGTTGGGATATTATACTATGTGTACATTAATTTTGGGAATTTTGGATGATTATTCCATATTATATGGAATTACCAAATGAATATATATGTATATATATATATAAATAAATAGCAAATAATACCATATGAATTTTATAAATTCATATTCTGGACCATAGTGTATAATAATGCACTATATTAATTTAGAAATTTTTTCAAAAGTCATTTGACATTTTAAGTTAATTATCGAATTTTCGATAATTAAAAGGGTTAAAATCCTTTTAAATCAGTTTATTAATAAAATATATGTCTATTTATATTCTGGACATATTTTGAAATTATAAAAATTTACAAACATAGTTTACTATGTTTAAGACAAACGTTAGGTTGTTAACGTTTTAAAACCAAAATACGATTTTATTTATAAAAGGGTTATTAAAATGCGAAAATATTTATAAGTCCTCGATTTACGAGATAGATCGAAAAATAGGACTTTCGTTTTCAAATCGATCAAATTCGACTTATAAAACAAAATAGTAAAGTTACTATTTTAAAAGTCAAAATCGTTGACTTTGTTGATTAATGTTGACTTCGTTGACTTTTGAGTCAAACGTGCGATTATACGTTTATAAATACGTCGAGACGCGTAAGATATACTAATTGAGTATGATACCTCATTAGTAAGAAAAGATTTCACAAATGAAGTCCATATATCGAAAAAGCGTGCTTATCGTTAAAAGTATCTCGAAGAGCGAGAACAAGTCGATCGATACGTGTTAAGAGGCGTATTGAATTCACTAAGGAATTCAGTCTACATCGATATGAAATATCAAGTTTATCTTAGTTTTGAAAGTCTCGAGAGACTTGAGCGACGATACTAAAGCCTCGCTTTTCAGTAAAGGTGTGGGACGCAAACGCAAGAACGGGATTTTGACGAACTAAGCTAACCTAGGACTTTTACAACGAACCATAGTCGGTGGGCTTCTTATCTTCAAAATGCGGGCTTATCTTTAAAGCGTGGGCCTTTCTTACCCCACTAAAATGTGACTTTAATGTTATTCCAAATGAGTTTATTTATAGTACTTATTCTACAACTGTTATCAAATGTTTTCTTGCATTACACCGCCAAAATATTTCGTTTTGTGTATGGATCCTATCTGTTATGCCGGGTAGAGTGTGGAGATGGTTGGAACTATTATATCAATTGTTGTGGTAGCACCCAACCTTTTAAATGTCGGGTCTGTCTTGGGATGATAAGCGCCGCTAGGATTGGCGTGAAGGTTGGAACTATCTGTTGTGTTAACATATGCTTGCAGATAGCGATTGTGTGTTATGCGGGATTACGGCGGTCACGGCGTCGTAGATGGGAGGCCTCCTCTCGGCGTTTATTTATTATTATTATGTATTGTGACTATGAGATCGGACCATACACACCAAGAAAATGCTCACCGAGTTATGTTTACGAATTGAAAATGATTTGGTAAGCACAAGGCATTTTAACAAAAAAATCCTTGTGACTTACCCGATATTGGCAGTGTAATCTAAATTCTATCAAATGTTTTCGGCATAAGTCCACTGAGTGCAATTTCTTGTACTTAGCCCTGCATATTTGTTTTTAAATGTGCAGGTTGAGCTCTGATGGTGATGATGGGGATGTGTTGAGAGTCCGGTGTCCTTGACCGATTTACTTGAATTTATGGGTTATACTTGAATGCATATCGTCGTATATGTATTCACACACTTCCACGCTATACTATGAACTCCTTTATTTATGCTTACGTTTACAAACTATCGAGGTCCATCGGATCGTGGCGAGTTTTGGGGTCCGATGGCTAAACCTTTTCAAAAACATTATGACATCACCTCGTATTACGCCCAAGCATGTTAGTTTATTTTATGCATCTTTATTTTACCCATGTAACCCTAAAATACTACTCCTAGTCCGGGTTGGTCGGGTGGGGTCGTGATGAAGGCCATCCAGACAGCACAAAGTCGGCACCGAAGAGGGCCCCGATTCGTCACACACGTACATCGGCAAACCACAACCCCCAAACCCGTTACGACCTCGCTTCTGCGTCTTTTTGGGGGGAGATGTGATAGGATATGGCCCAACTACCGGGCCCAAGCAACAGGCCCAATACAAGTAAGCCGGACATCAAGTTCGGCCCAGGAAAGTTCGGCCCAAGAGGACTCCTAAATCAATGTGAACGCAGAAGATTCACCATATATAAAAGAATCCTAATTTGAAGAGAGATAGGAGGAAGATCCGATCCTAGAGGAAATCTCGGATTAAGGATCTAGGTCAATATATTTGTGTATAAATAGAGGCTAGATTGGACGAGAAAGATCATCTACACTTTTGTAATCGCTCCTCACATTATCAATACACGAATACTCTCTCTCTCCCCGTGGACGTAGATCTTATTCATAGATCGAACCACGTAAATCTTTGGTGTTCTTGTGCATTTAATTCTCTTACGAAAATAAGATCGATCAGCACCCAAGGGTTCTTTCTTTCAAACATAATAAATACCCAAAAGACCTCTGACTACTTGAACATCTCTTCTCCATCACCATCATCACTCAATCGCACATTTAAAACAAATATGCGGTGAGTACAAGAATGCACTCAATGGCTCATGCCAAAATAATTTATCAATTTTGAATTACTCGCCCCATCACAGTAACACACGAGGTTTTAATTTGAAATACTCGTGCTTACTAAATACTTTCTGTCATTTTCCATAAATATCGCTTGGCCAAGCATTTTTCCACGTATGTATGTTCCATATCCACCACAATAATTCATCCAACAATAATTCTACTTGGAGTGGAGGCCTCCTCTCACGACGCATACGATGACCGAGCACCCTTTCAAAGACACAGTCACAAATAATCGATTGCACAAAATCCTTGCCATCTCAAAGATAGGATACGAATTATCCATCATCCTTGTGAGTGCAATTCAAGCATGTCATAAAGTGGGAGCTACCCAACAATATGCATCAAATATCATGGATTGGATACATACACAAAACATAAACATTTTGGGCAGGTAATTAAATAAATCATTTCATAAATATTGCTTGCAATAAAGCATCATAAATAAATCATTTGATAAAGATTTATCAGTTCGGGTATAGTAAAGCCCACCTCTACTTTCGAATGTAAATTCTCGATCTGCGTGTTCTTTCCTCGTTGCTTGTGAGCCTTCACGTCCCACCTTTTCGCAAAATTTACGTTTTAGAACGTTGGCATGCTTTTCGAGATTTTCAAAGTTCATTCAACTTTGATAAACAATATAATAATTCGAAGTCTTAATAAATCTTAATACGTCGTTTCAACGCGTATTTCAATAAAATAATTCCCGTACTTCGAGAGAGATGTAATATGATTTTCAGTCTCATTTTAACCTTTTAGGTTAAATAATTAACGTATAATAATGTTATTCGATAAAATGATTTCAATTTTGAAATCTTTTCTCACATTCGAGATATTCTTATAAAAGTAATACGTTTTTCACGTATTAGCGTATTTAACGAACGTATTTAGTACGTCAATTTCGAAAGTCAACCATTTGACTTTTCTTTATAAATCTTTAATAAAACACATTTTATTGAATAAATTAATATAAATCGATTTTCAATCGATTTCATTTCATAATCTTTAATACTCGATTTTCACGAATCGATAAACTTAATTAATATTTTCTTTCAATATTAATCTTTTAATACTTTAAGCATTATTTTATATTTCTAACGTTATTAATATAACGTTTCGTCGTAAACTTAATATACTATGTTTAATAATTCCCGAAAATTCAATTATGTCTAAAATAATTTTTAGACACATAATGTATTATTTTTCTTGATTAAAAAGGATTTAAAAATCCTTAATTTCATCACAAAAGCTCACGGTCATGAGCTAAAATTCCCAAACTTGTTCCAAAAATTTCTCTAAATTCATATAGTGTATTATTTTACACTAGGATCATTAATATGTATTAATATTACTATAGAAAAATTTGGAACACACCTATGTCTACACAAAAGGTCACGGTCCCTTTTTAAAAATCAATCAAATTTTTTTCTAAAAATCTAATAAATTCCTATAACATTTAAATATTATTCTACCACATTATTCAATCACAACATAATCAAACAATACACCAAAGAACTACACTATGTAGCTCACGGCTACTATGCTTAAAGCATACCAAAATTTTTATAAAAGTCCTACAAAATTACACTATGCTTAATACTATCATGTAACACCAATACATCATAATATTACATTATAACACTTTATAAACCATAGAACCTAACCCCCTAGGTCTCGGCTATTTTGTTAAAATTTAGCTACATAAGTACAAAAATTCTAATAAATTCCAACATCAACTAATTAATACCATAGATCAACAATATGCAATTATATCACTCAAATAAAATTTATACACCAAAGATACCAACATAGCCATTCTCGACTACTTTGAAAATTATAGCAAATGGTTTTCAAAAAAATTTCCAAATAATTATCAAGCACTCCTACAACATCATATATCAATAATCCAACATCAAAACATATCTAGCAATTTTCGATCATCACTAGGATATTTAAATAAATTGCTTAGCTTAAGAAATAATCATCTATGCAACATATTAACATATGCACATAATTTCTAAGCTTATAAACATGCTAGCATGATTTCTTTCACAATTAATACATGCTTAGAAAAATAATTTGAATCATTGGATTATTGAAAAACTTAGGTATTATCGAAGCTTGTTCGATATCTAACCTTGTTAACGGTATCGATTTGTTGTAGGATGATTAATGTTCAAGCTTTTTGGAAGAGAAAGGAAGAAGAAGCTTTGGGTTTTTCTTGAGAATGCTCTCGGTAATGTGTGTTTGGAGAAGTGAGGAATGAAAAGTGTTGTACACTTAATAGATATCAAATGAATTAAAACTACACACTACAAATCCCTAACTCTCTCTCTCGGTTCTCACTCACAAAAAAAAATTGGAAGCCTTTCAATAAAGCTTGGTGACTCACAAATTATTACATCACTAATACTAACTATGGCAAAAAGTTTTCTTGGTTAAAACAATTTAATTCATTTCCTTGGGAGCAATTGCCGTCGACCACCCTTGCAAGACACAAGGATTACACAAGCTTTTTCCCTATGACTCACCATGTATATGTCATGCCCAAAATATCTCTTACAAGAAGTAACTCTTGTAATAAAGGTTTTGAAATTAACAAAATAAATTTTGTCTCACACTTACACAAACCGTCGACATATGTGTAGGGGAGAAAATTTTCAGATTTTTGTGTATTATGCATGTGTATAATTATATACTCTATCCCAAAATTACACACTCGTCAAATAGAGTTGTAACAAAGCTTCTTTCTTCATTTGAGAGACAATATACACGGTTCCATCATCACAATTACACCACTTGATTTTTACTTGGTTAATGTGTACAATTAATCCCACTTGAATCAATTAATACACAACATAGAATTTCAATTGTAAAACTTACGTGAATTACCTATTGAACAAAAGAAGCTCACGGCTTCTTCATTTTACAAGCGGCAATATTTTATTTTCCATGCTAATTATACATTTATATCATAATATATGTTTTAGATGATAAATTATATCATAGGAAAAATTATTGGTATTAATCCATAGGTAGAAAACCCTAATTCTCGATTCTAGGGTTTTTCGAGAACTAACATATGTTCAAATATTATTCCAAAATTTTCTAGCATTATTATAATGCTAATTAATATTCTAATTATATAAAATAATCATAGGAATTTAAATATCATAATTCCTTGATCATTAGACTTGATTCTCAAGTCATCTCTAAACGTTAACGTTTGAAACGTCTCAAAACGTTAATTATCGACTCATCTCCAAATGGTCGTAATAAAGTCGTAATCACTTTATTAAATTATTCCAATAATTATGGAATTAAATTCTAAGCTTAAAACTTAGAAAATATCACGAGCATTTAATCATCGATACGTAATCGACGAGAAATAATCTTTGTTGAAATACGTTACATATTCGTATTTCTCAATTCACATTCATTTATGAATAATACATAGGAATTTATTATTCCAAAATGATCAAAATCATTATTCGATAATTTTATTAATCAATTTCTCATAATAAAGCTCTGATTTACGAAATCAATATCGTAATTAGGCTTTTAAATAATCAGGGTATTACATGTTTGAAGTGAAAGTGAAAAACTGAAGCTCGCGAGACGTCCTCGCGCAAGGTTAGTCGAGAGAACAAAAATTAAGCTCGCGACCTTTACATGTGAGCCCAGCCCACGATAGTTGATCGCGAGACGTCCTCGCGCAAGAACTCACGAGCCAGCATCGCTACCAAATCTCGCTAGGGAAGATCACGAAGACACGAGGAAGGAGTATCGCGACCGGCATCGCGACCTAAGATCGCGATGGAAGATCGCGAAGACACGCGAAATTCCTCTCGACTGGAGATCGCGACCATTGCTCACGATAGCTTCCACGCGGCAGAGATAGAGTCCGCGTATATTTCTGAGTCAGAGTCAGAGATGGAAGAGGTTTGCATAATTCACGAGAGAGCTTAGGTTTTCTTATAAAAGGGTAGAGAGCAGTATCTTAGGATACACCATTCCAGAGCAGAACACTTATTTAGCATTGTTTAGTTTACATTTTTTTCAAGTAGAATAATTCAGTTTGTTTTCATTCCAAGTTCGTAGTTTAGTATTGAAGTTCAGAATTTCTTCCGGATTTAAGTGTTACATCATTCATCATGGAATCCTACGGTTTTATCTATATATTTAAATTCATGTTATCTTTAATTATTTATTGCTTTGGTTATTTAATTATGCGTAGCTAAATTCCGTATTGATCCTAGGGTTTGTATGTCTGACTAGATTTATATAATTTATCTGTTGATACTGTTTTGCCGTCCCATTTATGATTTATGATTCTTGGCTTTAATTCTCATGTGTTGGTATCTGGCCAATATCGATGCATGCTAGTTATGTGATTGATATCTTGGCGGAATTAATTGCATAATCGATATCTTGAATTCATAATCTGATTTTGCCTTGAGACGACGGAGATAGGTGAGTATGGAGGTTAAATCTTTGTGTGCTTTTGGTAATTAGCTTACTTCTCTTGAGACCGACGGAGATAGAGTTTAGGCTAACCTACTACTATAGGCTGTCCTGAAGGAAACTATAGTTACATTAGTGATCCTTCATATGAATGTGAATTAAATTGGTAAACAGATTAATAGGTTAATTGTGTGAATCTGGTTAGGTTAAATACATCCCTAGGGTCAGTCTTTCTTATCTGATTTTATTACCTCTTTATTTTCGAGTCTAGTTTTATAATATTCTCTCTTGATATTTTGTTACCTGGATAATAATCAAGATTCTGTGTTAATTACTTGCTGTGTTCTCGAGTCGCAGTCCCTGTGGATACGATATAATATACTTGCTGTTTTACTATCATTTATTTGGTAGGAATATTAGCGATCAGTCTACCATCGTGATCTTTGCAGAGCCGCACCTTTGGACATCGTAGTCATCATATAGCACTTGGCCATATTGTTTGACTTATGCCAAAGTCCTTGACTCATGACTCATTAGTCGATGTGTAAGGGCATCGGGTTTGGGAGTAGTGAGAACAAACATGTGTTCTTCAAATGATAAGAACATATTCCATGTTTCGTTTCTACCGATAAAATTCGGACGGATAAAGGATTTGTGCGAGCATGTTGATAATCGATTGTAAGAGACATATCGAAAAGTAATGTAAACACATAAGCATACGATCGCACATAATTACGTAATAATAATATTGTAACCTTTGATAAAACAATATTAATTGAAACCTCCAATCGCCCAAGGAATCCCACATGCAAGCCGGTGTGGGCGTTTACATGAACCCCTCGACCGGACTAAAATATACATTTTAGTCGTTTAATTTCAATCCATGTCAACTTATCCTTATGACAAATGAAATTAATGATTGGACCTTACTGACCACATCACAATCGCAAGAAAGGACTTCGCGGGAAGTTGTACTTAAGGTGATGTCTAAGTAATGACCACAATTTTAACATCGAAAATGAATTCTTAGAATTGGCATACTCACTAGGACCATACCGCTTCGATCCAAATTCTTTTGTTATCTCATTTTAAATCTATCTCTAGAGAACTTATGAAAATCGCATATGTAAGCCACGCGTGTGGGCGTTTACATGAAACTCCCACTTCTCAATAGATTAAAATGTTTTATTTAGAAATCTCATCTAACAAACTTATGACGACGGTGCAAGCAAGCCACGCTGGCGTGTGGGCGTTTACTCACGGTCGCGTATCACTTTGTTTAGAGATCAAAAAGTGGAGGTCTTGACATTTTAATTTAAAAATTAATATGTCGGGTTACTTCTTAGTCTTTTGTTTCAAAAGGTTTGACCATGCGAGATCACGTAATCCTGGCATGCTTTTCTATAGAACTCAACATGTAAAACATGCTCGTAGAATTCTAAAAATACTTGAAAAACGCGATAAACCTAGCACGCTTACTATGCGCATCCAATCACGAAAACATATCACATGTTTATACATACCATGCTTCTACATAATTTAAACATCCACGACATGCTTTGAACGATAAAAATAAAATAAAATCGTTCATCGCGGCCAATTCGTGGACCCTGTACTTCCCTGCCTAATTTATTACATAAATTTGCAAAGTACAGATCTTCAAACTCGGAAACGGGCCTCGCGTGCATGGGCACGGACCGGATTAAATCAAACCGATTTGGGCGAAAAATTGAAAACGGCCAAACCGGTCAAAATCGGATCTTGGCCGAAAATACGTGTCGAGGGCGAACGGGTCGGTCGGCCCAAAACAACCGGGCGGTTTAACATATAGCAGCTGTGCAGCGCTAAGGCACAGCCCATGCGCGCGCCCAGCAGCCACCCGCCGCCAACGCCGCCCGACACCCGCCGAGAATCGCGCACCATCCCACCTGGTGCCGAGAATCTGCGGCGCAGATCCGACCGAGGCTGCCGAGGCATCGCGCGCCTGCGCGCGTCTTGTCGCCAGCACCGCCGAGACGTGTCGAGCCACGCCACCGGCGCGTGCCGGGCTTCAGCGTAAATCGCGCACCCGCGTGGCCCGGCCGCCGAGCACACCCGCGTGTGTTGAGGTTTCCTGCGCGAGAATCTCGCCAAGGCCGCTGAGCGCTGCCAAGGCCTCGTGCGAGATTCACTCGCCCCGCATCGCCCGTGTCTGCCGAAACGTCGCGGTGGTTTCCGTGCGCGTCCGTCCGAAGCGCCGCCGAGCAGCCGCCAAGCACGCCCGAAGCGCCTCAGATGCTGCTGATGCACGCACGCTGCGGGTGCCACCGAGTCTTGCGCTACGAGGTTTCCGTACCTCGGTAGCCGGCGTGCCGAGGCCTTGCCCGAGGTTCGCGCACCCCGCACGCCCGGCCACCGAGCTCGGACTTTACGGCTGTTGCGCGCTATCCGCCGAGGTGTGTCCGCGGCCGCAGGTCGCTACCCGCGACCACCGAGGCTTGTCGCCCGCGCACACCGCCGCTTCGCCCGCTGCGCAAGGCCGCCGAAACGCGTGCATGGCACCGAGCCTCGCCTCGCGCCGTCGTCCGATTTTTTCGGCGACTCTCGTTGTCTCGTTCTTCGTGCTTTTGTCTTTGTTCTTCTTTTACAGATAAGATTTACAAGAAAAAATCTAATCTAACCACAGATTTTCTCGTGGTGAAAACAAAATCGAAAAAAATGAAACGAGCCACGATGAACGAAAGATTCACAATTAATTATGTAATACCCGTATTTTTAAACACATTTTGCATGGCACATTTTTAGAAAAGGTCAAAGGTTGACTTTTTGTTTCGTGATCGACCATCACGAAACCTCGAGCGTTATGAAGAGTGTCTTATGACGAATTCATGACACTAAGTATGAGTTTTAGACCACCCATGAAGGTTTCGCACTCAGGGAAGTTATCGAAAACCGGACTTTTCATTGGTCTTTAAAAGCATATCTTGTTTATAGTCATTGTGTCCGTATTTTATTTCGTGTCCATGGGTACCAAGTTTGCTAAATTTGAGTCCGTTTGCAAAGTTGCGTCGGTTTTGCGTTTTCGAAAAGGGCGCTTATGCACTAACAAGAACCACTGCTTTCCTATAAATAAGAGGCTAGGGCCTTCATTTTCAGCGTTCATTTCCTTCGTCTCTCGTGTTTACGGAAGAGCCGAGCAGCTCAGTGCTGGAAGAGCTGGAGGAGTGGGGATCGGCCGGGGAGGCTCGGTGGCGGCGCCATTAGCTTACCGCCGAGCCACCACCGCCGATCAACCACCCCGGCAGCCCGTTTTCGGTTTTTGTCCTTTTCTTGTTTGATTCCGCTTTTAGTAGATCGTATAGCATAGAACTCGGGATTCTAAAGGGACGAGGCAGGAAAGCAATGGAGGCCGCCGATTCGTTGAAACCGCCGCCGCCATTGCCGCCGATTTGGTGGTGTTGGCGCCGTTTGGTGGCCGACGCCCATGCACAGCTACGGGTCCTTTAGGTTTGAGTTCGGGCTATGCATTCTACTAAAGCACCGATTAGTTTTTACATTTTTCGCGTTTACGCATGTCGGGATGTTTTCCGTTGCTTGAGTTTTCTAAAGGAAGACATGCCGGGTTATACATTTTCAACGTCGTTTGTCATTCCATGTTCGTCGTTATGCATATTGCTTATGTTTCCATTTTCATGCATCGATTTTGGATGGTTTATCCCAGATCCGAGGATAGCATCGATTTTGAAGCTTCTTGTTGCTAAGATTTGAGTCGACTTGCATGCATGCATATTTTGAAAGTACCTATTATTGGTCTTGATGCCCTGAATATATTTCCCTTTTGCATCGAGTTGATTTGAAAACCCGGAGAGTGCCAAATGTGGGTTCAGAAAGTCGAAAACCCTAGTTTTGCTTTGATCACCGTTTGGATCACGTTTTGCTTTGCTTTGTGAGAAGTGACCCCAAAAGTTGTTCCGTCTTGTTACCAGGTACCTACCAGTGCGATCGGTGAAGTCATCGATCCGCAGATATCTCTCGGTTGACGTTTTAAATGCATACTGAGTTGGGTTATATATGCTTATTTTGAGTTATTTACTCGATATTTCAAAATAAAACATGTACGCAGTAAAATGTTTTTGTGAAATTATTATCGTTCTCTCGATCCAAGATATGGTTCTATCATGGTTGTGCACGGATCTCTATTCGTGGGTTGATCACCATCTTGAGTATTGATCATAAGGGGATAGACCCGAACACGTGGTTATGGTTACGAAGGGATAGACCGGAAGTCCACACGGAAATGGTAATGAGGTGGTTATGGTTACGATGGGGATTTGAATCAAGTCCACACCGAGTTAGCCGGTGGATACGTTCGGGCGTGGGCCATTGGATGTGTTCGGGCGAATGAATGTCATGTGATGGGTTGGCGGGATACGTTCGAGCCGTGGTTCATGGTTCTATGATGGGAATGCTTGAGAATAACGGATCGGTGTCGAAAAATGAAAAATCTATTTTGCTTACTTAGAAGTGGATTTATGTTTTAAAACCTTCTAAGGTAAGTGCTCTAAACACGACCTCATGATTCTTTTGATTTATGATAAAACCCCGGTGAAGCGCTAGTACTCACCCCAAACTCTTTTCAAATCTTTTCACGAGATGGAGGAGATTTGGACGGGCGCGGCCGGGGTGGAGCTGCGGGTTCTTCATGCTATGCTTCAGCGATGTTGTGTTATATCGTACTCGATAATTATGTATTCTTGTCCCTTATTTGCTTCGATTGGGAACAAGATTCGTTATGTTATTCTATTGTGAGTCTCGTCTGAGCATGCTATGTGGTTGACCGGTCTAGTTGACGAGGATGTAATGCTATTTTGCCTTCTTGCATTACTTATAATAAACCAAGATCATGTTTTTACGAGGTTATGTTATCGATATTATTACATTGGTGGATTGTTTGTGCACCCTCCTTTCGGGATATGTCTAGTTATAGAGAGATCTTGCCCGATTTCATGGTCACATCTTATCATGTATGTTATATGTATCCCTTCTTCCCACGCTTAACCCCACCCCTAATCACACGCCGGCATCCGTGCCTTCCCTCGGGAATTGGGCGTGACAAATTTCGTAGCAGTTTTCCGGCATTGGGTATCTAAAGTTATCGATACCGGCTTGGTATCGAGCGATGTTGTTGGCCCCGACATCTATCTTTCTTATCGATACCGACTTGGTATCGAGCGATTTTACGGCTTTGGGTATGTGTTCATGTTGTTTGATATCAAAGCGATTCGTTTGCTTTATATCATGTGCGTTCTTGAAATTGAGTGTTTAGAACTTGTTCTTCTAAAAGCATTCATCGATCTGACTACCCTCCGCTCACCGTCGGTCAAATCTCCTTTAAGAAGGGATGAGGTATGTGTTTATTCTTGATGCTTTATGTGGCTATGTGATGCTTGATATGATCTTGGTTTCATGTGCTTTGGCATGGTAAGAGTTTACGTGATGTAAGCGTGATGTGGATGAGGTATGGTTGAATGGTGATGTGGATGTGGAAGTGATTGTTGATGAAGACGGAAAAGGCACCCTGTGGTCGTGATGTGAAAATCGTTTATATGATATGATGTGATTGATGTGATCACGTATGGTTGATGTAAGTCTATGTGTTTACATAGCAATATATTGTTGATTGAAAATCTTGTTTATTTTGATAAGCGAGTGCTTATGTGAACCACATGTTTGCTTACGTGATTATTATGATAAATATTGATATTGATATGGATATGTGTTGAAATGAACATGTGTATGAGACATGAATACCCAGATGACTGGGACGGTAAAGGAAACGTGAATATTTGTTGTTGTTTTATGGTGAACTAACATGTAGGTTTATGGATATTCAGTGGCCCAGACAACGTTGGTTAAGATCTCACAGAATGGATGAGCATATCCGTAAATTCAGGGAATGTACCCGGAATATTCATGAGCCATTGGGAGTATTTCTGGGAAGATTTGTTGGGTTATGGAGAAAGGTTCGAGACAGTGGGAAAGTGTCAGAATACGAGGCCTACTATCGGATGACCGAAAGGCTACCGACAGGTTGGCAACCATGGGCGAGAAAGCAAGGACATGTGTTGTTCAGACGGGATCCTATCACGAGGCACCTTACCTTGGACTTTACTGAGTTCGCTGCTCGAGTATGGAGACAAGTGGGAT
Source organism: Salvia rosmarinus (assembly GCA_036937905.1). Classification (NCBI taxonomy): domain Eukaryota; kingdom Viridiplantae; phylum Streptophyta; class Magnoliopsida; order Lamiales; family Lamiaceae; genus Salvia; species Salvia rosmarinus. The sequence goes on from JAODLM010000798.1 coordinate 60,559, forward strand.
GGACCACCGAGTATACCATCCCGAGGAGGATGTGGTTGCGAGACACCGAGGACCGATCCGGATCGATGATAGGGATGATGTTCCCGAAGAGCCATTGGGAGAACAACCATCAATCGAGCGATCACGGTGCAGCAACAGATACACGATCACTACACCTCCATGACGATCGCACCTTCGGAGGACTCCAAACGACTTTGAGGCAGGAACTTCCAGGACGAGAGATATTGTCCGTCCGACAGTGGCAGCAAAGAAGCCCAGGATCAGGATCTTCATGCCACCAAACTGTGTCAGGCTGGCATCCAGGGAAGGCGACTCTGAGGAAGAAGAGGACCCGATGATGAGCGAGGAGGATAGTGAGGATTCGGAGGACCGGTGATCGGATAGCCGATGACTACGATGAGGTCGGGCACATTGAGGAAGGGCGGCGCGAGAGCGAGGACTCGAGCACGCTTTCACGATACTCGAGTGATCGAGCGCAGCTTGGATGGGATCATACCCAAGAGAGGCTTGCTTCCATGCAGGATCGCTTTTCTGAAGCGGCAGCCCGAATTCAAGCCCTGATTGGAAGGGAAAGGGAAGATGAGGAGAGACAGAATGGAACCGCTGGGACTAGCGGGGAATAGTGGATGGATATGGAGGACAGAGATCTAGGTAGTCGGTGTGTACGGTGTGATCATGATACGCTAGAAGCATGGACGAGCGGCATCTTTTGCGATGGCGGAGTCGATTCTTTTGCTCATATGTCGACCTTTTGGTGACATACCTTGATCTTGTATTTTGGCAGTCCTTCATGGACTTTGAATATTCTTGATACTAACGCCTGTATGATGGGATGTTTATGTTTGATGCTTATATGTGATATGAGCTATGCCGTGATGATATATGATCTATGTGATGTGTGATGATGATGTTATGTGAAATGCATAACGATGTTATGTTGTGAGATTGCATGATTATATGTGATGCGTGCGTGATATGTGATATATGTGATGATATGTGATATGGGTGATGATACATGTTATGCGATGATACCGGTTATCTATGCGGCGTTTCTAATGTTTCAAGCGTCGATGCGAATGCCGAGAACAAGGAACCAGAGGAACAATAATGTGGAAGAAGCCGGGGAACCACCTTTGGTTCGGTGACATGCGATCGAGGTTTCGCGAGCGTAATCCCCTCGTTCGGCGGTCTCGGCGAACCGATCGGCACGAGCTGGATACGATCCACCGAAAGGATCTTGAATACATCGGCTGCGAAGAAGCGGAAAAGCTGAATTGCGCGATCTTCGACTAACCGATGAGGCTGATTTACGGTGGGAATCCGTGAGAAGGACCTAACACCGGGGCGATGGGCAAGGTATCGTGGGAAGATTTCGAGGAAGAACTCATGGAAAATGCGTGCTGGCGTTCTGAGCAGAGAAGGCAAACGAGTTACGGAATCTTCGTCGAGGAGAAGGACGGTCACCGAATCGATCGCTCGTTCAATAAATGCATCACGTTATGCTACGCACGGTTGGCCGAGGCTGCCGAGGCGAGTTCGAGAGGACTCCGACCCGAGATTGGAATTTCGCTCGTCGATCGGGGAGATCGGCGTATCGCGATCCGCGAACCGGGCATTAAACATTGAGTCGATGTTGCCCGGGAGAGAAAAATGCCACCGGACAGCCATCGGCGGAGGAAGAGGTAAGAGGAAATGGGAAGATCGAGGAAAGGCAATCGGTGTTCGAGGGAACGGGCGGTCGATGATTCCAAGGAATCAATGCATTCGAGAGAGAAAGGCAACCTTGGGAAGGAATTTCCAACACACGCGGCGGCGGTGGAAAACCTTGGTGCCGAAATGCCAAAGGAATCATTTAAGTAGCGAGCAGGTAAGCACGCAAGTGTTATCGTTGTAAGAAGTCTGGACATTACGCTCGAGATTGTCCGTTAGGAGGCGGCAGATGCCGCCAAGAAGGCGGCATCCGGCTCGCAGGCGAGAATCATGCTCATGAGGACAAACAGCGGGCGAGGAGGTCACCCAGGCCAAGAAACCAAAGGCCACCGCAGCAAGCAAGGGTGTGCACGCCTGAATCGCCATGAGGGCACCAAGCTCCGGAAATCTTGCGGTATAATCCATATGAGTGATATACCCGTTTTCGCTTTGTTTGTCTGAGAGCCTCACATTCTTCGTTCGAGAATTGCGTGTGAGAGGTTGGGTTTGGTACCAAGAAATCACAGAGTACCACGAAATTAGCATCCGTCGAGAAGTGCTAAAAGGCAAAGAGATATGCCGAACCGGAAGTAGAAATCGTGAGCGAAGGTCTTTGTCGATTTGCATGTCATCGAATGGAAGATTTCGATGTCATCTTGGCATGGATTGGTTGGAAAAGCACATGGCAACTATCGTTGTCTCGAGAGAAGTTGCTTTTCGAACACCGAAGGAGTGGAAGTTTGTTTCACGGCATAAGGATGGGTGTTTGCGTGCGATGATCTGACAACCGAAGGCGGTGAGGATGATCGGGAAGGGAAGTCATCAAACTTTCTTGGTAAGTTTGACAGGCGCGATAAACAGCGTATAGCGATTGCGAAGGAGCCGTGGTGTGTGAATATCCGGACGTGTTTCCGAGGACTTGCCGGGTTTACCGCTTTGATAGACAAGTGGAATTCACTATTGATTTGGAACCGGGAGCGGCGCTAGATGTCAAAGGCACCATATAGAATGGCACCTAAAGAATTGCAAGAACTGAAAGCGCTTGATTGCGGAGGCTGTTGGATCTAGGTTTTATCCGACCTAGCGTGTCGCCGTGGGGGCGCTTGATTACTGTTCGTCAAGAAGAAGGATGGGTCAATGCGGATGTGCATTGACTACGAGAGTGAATAAACTACGATCAAGAACGGATATCCTCTTCCAAGGATCGGCGATCTGCTTTGACCAGCTCGAGGAGCGAGTGTCTTCTCTAAGATCGATTTGAGGTCGGGCTACCATCAGTGAAGATCGGGAAGGAGGGCGTTATAAGACCGCGTTCGAGCGGTATGGGCACTCTGAGTTCATCGTGATGCCGTTTGGTTTGACCAATGCGCCGTGATCTTCATGGATCGATGAATCGAGTTTTCCATCGATGTCACGGATAGTTTCGTCTTGGTTTTATCGATGATATTCTCATCTATTCCAAGAATGCGAGTTGCATAGAGAACACCTCCGTGCCGTTCCGGAAGCGTTCTGACGAGAGGTTGTATGCAGTATAGCAAGTGCGAGTTTTGGCTCAAAGTGATGTTCCTTGGACATATCGTGTACGAAGGAATCAAAGTCGACCCGGTGAAGGTTGAAGCGGTAAGTGGCGGAAGGTTCCGACTAATGCCAATGAGGTTGAAGCTTTCTAGTCTTGGCGGATATTATAGGCGTTTCATCGAAGGGTTTTGAAGTTGGCAAGGCCGATGGCAATTACTTCGAGAAAGGAATCAAGTTTTCATGGTCAGAAGCTTGTGAGCAAGTTTCGAAGTTAAAGAAAAGCTAACAACGCTCGGTGTTGGCCGTGCGGAAGGAGCGATGGGTTTGTGGTCTACACCGATGCATCCAAACTTGGTTTGGGTTGCGTTCTCATGCGAGCAGGGAAGGTTATAGCTTACGCGTCTCGTCGGTTGAAACCGCACGAGTTGAGCTACCCGACTCGCGATCTGGAGTTAGCGGCGATCGTTCATGCGTTGAAGATTTGGAGGCACTATCTCTATGGAGTTAAGTGTGAAATCTTCACGGATCACAAAACCTCAAGTATTTCTTTGAACAAAAAGAGTGAACATGAGGCAAAGGAGATGGCTAGAGTTGGTGAAGGATTATGATTGCTCTGTCGGTTATCACCGGGAAAAGCGATGTATGTAGAAAGATGCTCTTAGTCGCAAGTCGAGGCGAAGTTGGGATATCTTCTTCTTGAGAGAAAGAGCTTATTGAGATTTGAGAAGCTCGACTGGAAGTGATTCATCCATGGAATCCTTGCAAGGATTCATCATGACTTTGAATTTGAGCCGGACTGAGAGAAGCCATCGTGAGTGCTTGTGAGGAGGCGAATTCTGGAAAAGATGCGTTTGAAAGCTAAGGCTAGAAGATAGCAAGGGTTTCACGGGCGAAGACAACGCTACTATTCAGGAAGGTTATGTGTGCCCCTCAATAGGAATTGAGAGATAAAATCATGAGTGAAGCTCATGAGGCACCGTATCTGACTCGTCCGAGGAAGCACCAAAATGTCGAGACCTTAAAAGGAACTTTTGGTGGGAAGGGATGAAAAGGATGTGTAGCGTTTGTGGAGCGATGTTTGGCTTGTCGCAAGTGAAAGGCTGTACACCAACGTCCGTCGGGATTGTTGCAACCGCTACCAATCGAGAATGGAAATGGGATCATATCGGTATGGATTTTGTGGTGAGTTTTCCAAGGTCGTGAAAACACTGCTATATGGGTTGTCGTCGATGGTAGCGAAGTCGACTCATTTCTTACCGATTCGGATGGCGTATGGGTTAGATAAGCTTGCTCAACTTTCGTCGAAAATAAATGCGGTTACATGGTGTGCCCGTATCGATTCGTCGGATCGTGACCGAGGTTCACATCAAGGTTTTGGAGGAGTCTGCGAGAAGCCATGGGGACCAAGGCGAGATCTTAATGCGGCATTCCATCCTCAAGCGGACGGTCGATCGGAAAGAGCGATTCGGGTTTTGGAAGGCATCTGCGGCGATCGTGGCGACGAGAGGAGAAATTGGGAAGAGATACTACCTTTGGTGGGTTTGCTATAACAATAGTTATCGAGGCCACCATAGGAATGGCTCTATGAGGCGTTATGCGGAAGGAAGTGTCGATCGCCACTTTATTGGGACGAAGTGGGCGAGAGGAAGATGTTAGGACCAGAGATGGTTCAGCAGACGGTCGAGGTTATCGGTCGAGATCAGCGAAGGATCAAGGAAGTTCGGGGGGCGAGAAGTCTGTCACGGACGGCGTCGTGCGGATCTTGAGTTCATGATCGGAGATCGTGTTTTCATTAAGGTTTCCCGACGAGAGGAGTCGTTCGTTTTGGGAAGCGAGTGAGATTCGACCGGGTTCGTTGGACCTTCCGAGTTCTTGAGAGAATAGGCCCGTTGCCTATAGGTTAGCTTTGCCCTTGGCGTCGGAGATGTTCGTGGCGTGTTCACGTTTCTCGGTGAGAAATGCGTGTTGGAGCCGAAACACGTGATCAAAGCGTGATCAAGTGATTCTTGCTCGGGATCCGAGTTACGAGAAGGCGGTGGCTATCTTGGAGCGAAGTCGAGGAATTGAGGAAGCGGATTAGTTGGTGAAGGTGTTGTGGAATCACCGCGGAGGAAGAAGCTATGTGGGAGTTGGAAGACAAGTTCGGGGCTCGATGCCACGAGTTGTTTTCTCCACGTGTTTGAAATTTCGAGGCGAAATTTTTATAAGGAGGGAGGATGTAATACCCGTATTTTAAGCTTCATTTTGCGTGGCGCGTTTTTCGAGAAAAGGTCGAAAGGTTGACTTTTTGTTTCGATGATCGACCATCACGAAACCTCGAGCGTTAATGAAGAGTGTCTTATGGCCAATTCATAGACACTAAGTATCGAGGTTTTCGACCACCCATGAAGGTTTGGCACTCAGGAAGTTATCGAAAAGGACTTTTCATTGGTCTTTAAAAGCATATCTTGTTTATAGTCATTGTGTCCGTTATTTTATTTCGTGTCCATGGGTACCAAGTTTGCTAAATTTGGAGTCCGTTTGCAAAAGTTGCGTCGGTTTTGCGTTTTCGAAAAGGGCGCTTATGACGATTGCCTTGACCCCTCTTTCCTATAAATAGGAGGCTAGGGCCTTCATTTTCAGCGTTCATTTCCTTCGTCTCTCTGTGTTTGGAAGAGCGAGCAGCTCGAGTCTGTGTGAGCCTGGAGGAGTGGGGATCGGCGGGGAGGCTCGGTGGCGGCGCCATTCTTGGCTGCTGCCGAGCCACCACCGCCGATCAACCACCCCGGGCAACCCGTTTTCAGTTTTGTCCTTTTCTTGTTTTGATTCCGCCTTTTAGTAGATCGTATAGCATAGAACTCGGGATTCTAAAGGGCGAGGAGCGGAAAAGCAGCGGAGGTCGACGATTGGCAAACGCCGCCGCCATTACCGTACGATTTGGTGGTGATTGGCCGCCGTTTGGTGGCCGACGGCCCTGCTGAGCTCTGGTCCTTTAGGTTTTGAGTTAGGGCTATGCATTCTACTAAAGTACCGATCCGTTTTACATTTTCGCGTTTACGCATGTCGGGATGTTTTCGTTGCTTGAGTTTTCTAAAGGAAGTACATGCCGGGTTATCCATTTTCAACGTCGTTTGTCATTCCATATTCGCCGTTATGCATATTGCTTATGTTTCCATTTTCATGCATCGATTTTGGATGGTTTATCCTAGATGCGGGGATAGGCATCGATTTTTGAAGCTTCTTTCTTTGCTAGATTTGAGTCGACTTGCATGCATGCGTATTTTGAAAGTACCCTATTATTGGTCTTGATGCCGAATATATTTCCCTTACGCATCGAGTTGATTTGAAAACCGGAGAGTGCGAATGTGGGTTCGAGAAAGTGAAAACCCTAGTTTTGCTTTGATCACCGTTTGGATCACGTTGTTGCTTTGCTTTGTGAGTGACCCCAAAAGTTGTTCGTCTTGTTACGGTACCTACCGGTCACGATCGGTGAAGTCATCGGATCATGAGATATCTCTCGGTTGGCGTTTTAAATGCATACGAGTTGGGTTATATATGCTTATTTTGAGTTATTTACTCGATATTTCAAAATAAAACATATGCGCCGTAAAATGTTTTTGTGAAATTATTCATTCTCGATCGAGATATGGTTCTATCATGGTTGTGCGGATCTCTATTCGGTGGGTTGATCACCATCTTGAGTATTGATCATAAGGGATAGACCCGAACACGTGGTTATGGTTACGAAGGATGAACCGGAAGTCCACACGAAATGGTAATGAGGTGGTTATGGTTACGATGGGGATTTGACCCGAAGTCCACACGAGTTAGCCAGTTTGGATACGTTAAGGCGTGGGCATTGGATGTGTTAGGGCGAATGAATGTCGTGTGATGGGGTGGCGGGATACGTTCCGAGCCGTGGTTCATGGTTCTATGATGGGAGTATGATAATAACGGATCGGTGTCGAAAAATGAAAATCTATTTTGCTTACTTAGAAGTGGTTCGTTTTAAAACCTTCTAAGGTAAGTGCTCTAAACACTGACCTCATGATTCTTTTGATTTATGATAAAACCCGGTGAGTCGCTAGTACTACCCCAAACTCTTTTCAAATCTTTTCACGGATGGAGGAGAATTTGGATGAGGCTATTTGAGGGTGGGCTGCGGGTTCTTCATGCTTATGCTTCCAGCGATGTTGTGTTATATCGTACTACGATAATTATGTATTCTTGTCCCTTATTTGCTTTCGATTGGGAACAAGATTCGTTATATTATTCTTTGTGAGTCTCGTCTGAGCATGCTATGTGGTTGACGGTCTAGTTGATGAGGATGTAATGCTATTTTGCCTTCTTGCATTACTTATAATAAACCAGATCATGTTTCTCACGAGGTTATGTTATCGATATTATTACATTGGTGGATTGTTTGTACCCTCCCTTGAGGATATGTCCTAGATTATAGAGGAGATCTTGCCCGATTTCATGGTCACATCTTCTTATCATGTATGTTATATGTATCCCTTCTTTTCTTAACCCCTTTAATCACACCGGCATCCGTGCCTTCCTCGGGGTGGGGCGTGACAAATTAATCATGCGTTATAATCAAGCGTGAATTAATCCAGCCAGAGCGAGATCACGATCCGGCTCGATACCAATTGAAGGAAAACGATTTTAACCATCTCCGGGATCTATCTTGGATGTTTAATTCACCCATACATTGATTATATCCCTAGAATGCACTATATAATTAATTGCAACACGTAGGGAGTTTCTCGTGTCTACTGCGAATACATCGGGTAGAGCGGATCAAGACTCGTGCTTTGATCTTACGGGCCGTATCCGTTTGCCTAAACTCCAATGTCGGTGAGGACAATCTATGGAGAATACTATAGAAAATCGTCTCTTCCTATGCTCAAAGTTTTCAAAATTTCACCCTATTGGAATAGGAATTCTCGAAAATATTAGCTAAGCATTAGCATGATTTTCTCTCTGCCTTATATTTATAATGCAACCCAAACCCTATTAAGATAGGATTTATGCATATCTAATAAATATAATTATATCCTTTAGGATAGAGAGGATCAGCGAGTCGATGGGACTACTAATAGAGAGAGACGATTTTCCCTTAGCTAAAGGCACGGATGGGCCGCCAGGATCGAATGCAAGGAATAAAGATGGGCCTCAAATAAATTAATTATCTTATCTTGAGCCGAGAACATAAATTAATTTATAAACATTCATTCATGCCACTAGAGAATAAATCTGACTTACCCTTTATTACCGAAGTTGAGTCAGCTTGCACTTGAACTACGAATCCCGTATTTAAGATATAAATCGTCCATTAATTATTTACAGTTCGTTGCTTAAAAATTAATATCTTTAATTCCTTAAGTAGTACCACTCGACCTTATTATTGTGCTTGAGATAACTCGACTGCGGGGTTTAGCTCCTTAAGGGGCGTCATCGTCCTAAGCGGATCGGTGACTCGACACGGGTAACTAGCATGACATATCTGACACACGCCCGAGATGTAGAGAATCTTGGGTTATCTCATGTAACCCTCGCCCATAGCAAGTAAGTGATGGTCGGCAACTCATACTCACCTAATACCTTATCAAGATTTATATCAGCGTAAGTCTCGAGATCTAGGTTCTTCGCGCGGTTAGATGAAGAACTCATCTCAACATGATCCATCAATACGTTAGAGGCGTACCGGTATAGACAACAACAAGTCGAGTCACTTCCTATCTACACATGACTATCACGACAACTCGTCCTCAATTTGTGTCGGTGTGATACTTTTTATATCTCATTAAGCTTGACCAATCAT
>JAODLM010000375.1:0-143848 GCA_036937905.1 Salvia rosmarinus
TTCTGACGATCTGTTACATGCGTATATTCGGAGACAGTCGGTGATCTTTAAAATTCTTGCTATTTGGACCCTCGTCCTCAATACCATGCCCTCATGACAAACTCTGAACTCGATCGTCCCCGGATATGGTAGTTCACCGATCCATGGATTACGCTTTTCGTACTCTGTCTTGAGATCAGGGCGAACCTCTGTGTCTCGACATTGCTTTCACTCGCCGTCATCGTCGGTAGTGGATCACATCGTGAATCGTCGGCCCCGGACTTGAGATGTGTAATCCTTTAGCGCCTCGTTTCGACAAGGAGGCGGGGCCTCATGATCGGCTTCATGCGACACGCTGGTTCGGTGTGATGCGGCACGTCCGTCTTGGCGATACACGAGTCATTCGGCGAAAGCTCACCAGGTGTGTCACTCTTGTCAGCCACTCGGCTGGAGCACCTCGGACTTCTTTCGACTTTGTTGGCAATTCGCGGTCAGTCCGAGTGACGAGTGAAGAATCTAGAAATAAGGCAAGCCAAGCGTTTGAGATATATCATTATTGAAATGGAAGTTTATGCGACAAAGGTCTATCGGCGGCAAATGACCCTAATGCATTAGGTCCCTTGACCTCGGGCTCATTTCAGGACTCTCAAGCCTCTGTATTGGCGCTTCTTGCTCTCCCATTTGGTGGCGATCTCGGGAGCAATGTCGGAGCTCGGACCTGCCGGCGCTCAGTTTCCCGGCTCGGCTCGACAAGGAATGCTTGAGCTCAGTCTTCATCTTCCTTTGAGATTCTGACCTCCGTAGTCGGGAGTGAAGCGGAAGATGCCAGGCATCACCACGGGAAAAGAGGTCATACAGGATTGTCACGAGGCATAATTCTTGCATACCTCAGAGATGGTGACCGATCAGCCCGTGTTGGGCACTTGTCAATCTAGTCTCGTGACCAACTTCTCTAGGTGGGCACAAATCACTGTGCCTCATCACGGCGGCCGGTCGGGAGATGAAAGAGGAGAAAAACTCTCTGGCTCGATAAGCTTCTTGGCGAAGGCCCTCGACATAGGTCCTTGCCCGCCAGGCGAAAGTGACTTTCTGCAACTGACCTCCTCTCGACCTCGGCACCTCCTCTTGGGCGCTCTCCAGTCGGCCGCAGACCCCTTTCATAAGGCTCGGTCCTTCTTCGAGACTCTACCGGTGACCATCTTTGCCCTTGGCTCGCCCGACTTCGCCTTAGCAAGTTCGGTCGTCCATACAAAGCATCCGGTGCAGTTCGGCCGCGGCCCCTCGATCTGTCGCGGTGGCGGCCTTCTCTCCATGGCCTCGTATTGAGGCGCCCTCGACAATAAGTCCCGGCCATGCGGTCATCACCGCCGCCGAGTAGCGCGTCACGAATATGGAACAATTGGCAACACGTAACAACAAACTTACTGAGGAGAAGGGTGGCGACTTATACCTTTGGGAAGGATAAAGTCTTTGAAGCCGCACCTCGGCCGAGGCGACCATGGACCTCGATCTCGGCGTCGGGCCGTTGTCACGAGGACGATCATCGGTCTTCAGGCATCCACCACCACGGCTGTTGGGTGGACTCGCCGTCTCGCCTTCCTCGCGGGCTCCTTCGTTCGAGAGGATGCGGTAGCGGCGAGATCGGCACATGACTTCTGGTAGGGTCAACCTTCGCTGCATACAACATGGGAATTTCATTAGCACCACAAAATCAGACGAGGAAATAAAGATAAGAAGGTTGCCTGCACTTCAAATCGGACCACGACACTGGAGCTTCGACCTATAGACACTCATTGACATCGTTCAAGTCATCCTCGGTATAGTTGATCGATAGGATCTCACCCATATCGTTCAACAGCTCTCCATAGAGCCGGGGATTAATTTTAACGTCCTTCATCGCCCGAGGCCCCACTCATACCTTGGATACCCTCGGCCCGTAAAAAAGTATCTATTTTGCCGTTGGGATACCTTCGATGGGAAGCTATTTTAAACTTGAGGCGGTGGCGGGTAATATCTCCTCTATAGACTTGATGCTGAAAAGCATCAAGACTTGAAAGAACCCTACGCCTATGCCATAACAAAAGAACCCCTAGCCCAACCGCCGACCTAATAAATTGGAGGTCGGTTGGCGTATAGGGATCGAAAATACTCTTGAAAGCTAAGGAAAATGAGGCGAAAAGGAAATCTAAGCCCGGCTATTAAGCTATCTACAAAATGGTAATAAACCCCTCCAGGAGAACCATAGCCCTATCATTGGGTTTCGTGAAGCACCACCATGCATCCTACGGGATGTGGTATTTCGACCACCAAAAGCTCCTCTATCGTCAAAGTTGATCTCGCCCGCCAATCGAGGCCATCCCATACGAAGACCTTTGGTGAAACCACAGAACTAAGTCCTATGGATTTACCTGGCGGTTATGGCATATATAATCCACTTACATTGGGATCTTGGCGGAGTAACGAAAACCCGAACCGAGTTATCAGGCGAGAAGAGGAATGAGAAGGTGAAGAATACATACTTACTTTTTTTTTGGGCGGAATTTCCGATTTCTTCAACAAAGTGTGAAAGAGGGTGGGGATTTCTAAGGTTATACTCTCTGGATTCAAGCGTCGAAGGAGAAAATGAGCAGTTGCCTCTTTTAGACCTATTTATAGGATAAATGGCGCTAAAAATCTGCCGTTTCGTTTATCACACGTGCTATCTACGATTGGATGTGTGACCAAGCCTATGCGCTTTTGAAGTGCTTGACCACCGCTGGCGCCTATAGCGTACTCTACCCGAAAGCAGCCGCCGGTCCAATCACGTAATGATTACTACAAGCTCCGGACACCGGACTAGGCCCATGTCCTTACCACGGTAGTATTTGGTGGGACCTCGACCTCCTCTTGCATCGGACCTCGACTTCCACTAGTCTAATCACGTAATGATTTTGACTTGGGCATCGGGTTGCGCCCGTGTCCACTCGGACCCGGTGAAGTATTTCGGTGGGACCTCGATGTCGACGAAAGACAAACCTTCGAAAACTCAACCAAGAACATCCCACCCTGACCAAATCAGTATTTCGTGCCTGACCGCATGTCGAAAAGACAAACCTTCAACGAGTCTCACCAATATCCCGCCCCTAAGAAAGCACATTATCTTCCGGGCGGCAAGTGCTACCTCGACTTTTCGTGGCTATGATAGGATACGGCCCAACCTCTCGTGCCCAACAAAGAGCCTCAAACGAGCCGGGCCTAACCTAATGTCGCTCTACCTTGTTACGCTTAAATGACGATCCCCAAACCCTAATTACGGGTAATTCGGTAATGGAGGTAACGGTGGAAATCATGGGTAATAATTATGAGATCATGGTCATTATGAGAATTACGAGCCCGCCAATCAAGGATTCGGCATAGGTTTACGCTTGTGTATAAACAGTAGTTTAGATCAGCGTAGCGGTTAGCAAATTATCAATACAGAGTCCTTTCGAGATACTTGTCAGAATCGAATTATAGTAAACATCTTGAGGATCATCTCCTCCGTGGACGAGAGATCTTATTCTCGATCGAACCAACGAAAAAGTCTCTCGTTCTTTATCGCTTTCATAAATCTCACACTAGATTTATCGTGGATCTAAAAATTTACCCGCTTCTTTATTTGTTTGAGATAAAATTTATCCGGTCATTCCACGCCCTAAATTCACAGCCATTATGAAGTTGTGATTTGTTAGAGTCCAAGGAATAAACTGAGGATGAATGGAAAAAAGGTATAGAATCTGAATCAACTTATTTACGTTAATGCAATTTCACTTGTTCATCCTGAAAACAGAGATAGCAAGACTTAGTTTTGAAATTGATTTTATGTTTAAAATATTTCATGTTCTTGATAAAATTATTGAGAGAAAATTTATGATGGATTTTATTAATCTGAATAATGAAATTACAAGAATAGCTAACGCTATTTATATCCACCGAATATAACTAATTGTCTAGGCTAGAAAGAAAAACGCCAGACTCGCTACACGCTTTTATTAGAAATTTCTGATTTTTTAATTTGTATTTGACATGGATTTCAAGCTGCTATGGTATGCACAACGAGCCCGATTCCTTGGTCGGGACATTATTAGAACTCATTCGAAAGGTTATGATCGATTTGTTATTATGTTTACGCTAAACACGGATGTAAAAAGTTGAAAATATCGCATGTTATATAGTATTTACCCTATATTTAATGAGCTGCAATTTCTAGCAGACGCACCATCCACCCATATTTCGCCTATTACATTTTTTCCTAGTTATGTATCCATCCATATTTTATTAAAAAGAATAAAGAGGTGCTCATGGGATGCAGAGATAGCATATGGCCCATAAGACCATTGATAATTTATAATTTTATCTAATTTATTTGATTCATATTCTATTAAAAAGAATGGAATTTGAAAATTTTGATGATTAAGATAAAGTTATTCAATTAATCATGTATATTATTAATTTTAAAATAAATGCTTTCTAAATAACATCATCAACAACCGCCTTGTAGTATATGTTTTGAAGTTCAATATTGGTTACAATATCGTGCAAAATTACAATGAAATGATTAAAATAACTATTACAAATGAGATGTCAAGAAAACAAGAACTTATCAATAAGTCGCCCAAGTTGAACTCTCCGCCCAAGACGAGAAACGCCTTAGTGCTCACGACGGGCGGCTCGTCCTCAAAGGTAAACGACTTTCGCCTCGATCGTAGTAGCACCACAAACAAGTCGAGCCCCACGAACCGGACTAAACGAATCGAACTCGAAAACTAAGAACTACGAGCTAAGAATGCAAGTAGAATGCTTTTTTTTTGCTAGAGAGAATATAATGTTTTTGCTCGCTTCTAACTCTAGAATGATGCACTATATATAGCACTCCAAGAGGATGTTCTAAGGTCACAATTGATGACAAACATCAATATTCCATTAACTCTAACATCAAGAGTTGGAAATGAAAGGCCAAAGGCCATGAACCTCATTACTAGCAATTTCACCACAACCCATTAACTTCCAACAATCCCCACATGAGTGGAAATGCCATATAAATGCAAACGCAGTTCACCTCAAGAGACGATATTGTATTTGAAAGGTAGTCAGGCTCTCGAACCTTCCATAGTCGAAATTATCGAGCATACCAAGCATAGTGGTTATTTCACCTTGAACTAGTCCTCCATTGTGTATAATGAGACAATAATATCACACAATATCATCTCACTTCCATCCGTTTCACGCTTGTGTCCATTATGGCCTCGAACACCTTTCAGATTCACAAGGTACCACTTGAAGCGCCCCACTTCACACTTGCATAGGTGACTATTACAACCAAGTATTCGCTATACTGACCTCCTCGGGTATCCAAGAGTCATTAAAAGTTAAAAACTTAACCTCACCACTGCGGCACTTACAAACACTCACCGCTCTCGAGAATAGTATGTTCGAGTGTTTATCACACGGATTTTTATAACTTCGTTGTCCCTTTTCAACCATGTTCTCGGACAATCCAATCATCATGGTCAGTTTCTCGCTATAATCATCCTTAAGATGTGGATTTAACACCCATTCCTCTAATGCTTAAACATTTGATCTCGACATGCTTTTGTCACGGATCCGCTAGATTATCTATCGATTTTACATAATCAATAGTGATAACCCCACTCGTGATCAAATGTCTCACTGCATTGTGTCGCCGATTTAATATGTCGAGACTTCACTGCTATATATATATTTTGTGCCCTTCCTATTGCGCATCGACTATCACAAAGGAATCAACATGTATGCACGGACCTCGCCAACATGGAATATCCTCGAGGAAATTTCTGCTCATTCTGGCTTCTTCACCAAATTTCCTTTATCTAAAGCTATGAATCTGATTCCATGGTAGACTACATACAAGACTGCTTTCGACTTCCAAGATACGCTCCACCTCCAATAGTGAACACGATCCACTTGTGGAAAACGAGTCAGTCTTGAGCAGATATCCAATTAGCATCACTATACCCTTCAAGTACAATGGCTCACTAGAATAATGAATCGCATAATTCGGGTAAACTTTAAGTAACCCAATACACGCTCAAGTGCTTTCCAATGTTCTCTACTGGATTAGCCGTGAAACTACTCAATTTGTTCACAGCAAGCTAAATCAGCGTCTGCACGCTTTGTGAGATACATCAAACTCCCAATAATCTTAGCATATTCATCTCGACTTATGTGTTCACCCCTATTCGAGTCAAACGAACACTGAGTCCCAAGGAGTCTTGGAAATAGTTTATCCATCGCATCAATTTCTTCAACACTTTCTCAAAGATAGTGGGATTGTGTCAGCAATTCCATTCATGCTCTAAGAATTTTAATTCCAAGAATTACATCCGCTAAACCCATATCTTTCATGTCAAGTTCTTACTTAGCATTCTTTTTGTTTCTCCAATCACACGGAGTTACTTCCCATTATCAACATGTCATCTACATAAAGACAAACAACAACAAAATCGTTATTCAATTCTTTACATAGACACACTCTGTCACCTCGTTGATTTTGAAACCATTTGACAACATAACTTTGTCAAATTTCATATGCCATCGCAGTAGCGCCGCTTAAGTCCATACAAAGACTTCAAGTTTCAGACACCAGGTTCTCGCCTGTGTACTACAAAACCTTCCTACTGTTCATATAGATCTCATCTTCTAACTCTCCATACGTAAACGCTGCTTTTACATCCATTTGATGAATCTCAAGATTTTGCAAAGCAATAATAGCAGCCGTTTAATAGAAGTATGTTTAGTCATAAAAGTAGTAGTATCGAAGAAGTCATACCCAAATTGTTTAAACCTCGAACCACGTCCGGCCTTATATTTATCAATAGTGCCATCGATCAGATTTCTTCTTTAGATCCACTGCATCCTAAAGCTTTACAAACTGTGTGGAAGATCTACTAACACCCAAGTATGATTCAACATAATAGACTCTATCTCAACGTCTATTGCTTCTCTCCATGATCTCGTGATCCGGCCTCGATAAAGCTTCTTTACTGCAACCGGTTCATCATTTAACAATAAAACCACATAATCCGTCCATAAATTTTAGCTTTTCTTACACGATTACCACGCCTAGGTCAGCACATCTTCGTGTAGACCTAGGTCATTTTCTATTAAAGGTGGCCATAAAAACTTGCTTAGAATACGAGGGTTCACCTTCTTCAAGCATGATGAATTGATAGAATCTTCCTCAATTCTTTTACTCAATCGTAACTATTCTTATCCTTATTAGGATAGATATTTTCAAAGAATATAGCTGCCTCGATTCAATTGTTGTTCCCACATGAACATCAGTATATCGATTTGTGCACAACAAATCTATAAGCACTACTATTAAGTGCATAACCAATAAAGATACAATCTACCGCTTTAGTCCAATCAGAACTTGTTTTGGCAACGGTATTTCAACCTTAGCTAAACACCCCACACTTTGAAGTATTTATATGAAGGTTTCCTTCCTTTCCAAAGTTCATATGAGTTACATCCTTCCCTTTGATAGAATTCGTCAAGATATAGTGGTCGTAAGAACAATTTCCCCCACATATTCCTGGTAATCCAGAACTTATTAATAACGCATTCATCATCTCCTTAAGAGTTCGATTTTATGCTCAGAACACCATTTGATTGAGGCGAATATGAGCGCCGTTTGATGGATTATACCACTTTCACAGATAATTCAAAGAACGAGCAACATATTTTCCATCTTGATCACTTACAACCTTAATTTTGCAATTGTCGATTTTCACTTCATTCGAAGTTTCAAATGCATCAATTGCTTCATCTTTACTTAATAAATAAAGATAACAATATCTTGGCAATCGCCAATAAAAGTAATAAAATACTTTTACCACCTCTAGTTTGTATAAACTTTAAATCACAAACATCGCAGTGAATTAATTCTAGAGGTTTCAGCTTCTTTCAACGGATTTGAAAGGCAACTTGGTCATTTTTGCTTCAAATACGATTTCACATTTATCTTGTGTTTTAGATACTTTATTTTTAACAAGTTCATGTTAGCGTAGTTTTTTATAGCATTAACATTAACATGACCAAGTCTACAATGCCATAAATCGTAACACTCAAGCAAGTAAGCGTAAGTAGAAACATTCTCATTAATTTTTGAATCGCTTTAGAAGGCTTACAAGTTTAACATCGAAGTTTGAAAAGATCTTCTGAGACATAACCCTTGCCGAGAGTCTTCCAAACTTTCTAACTATTACATATTCTCCACGAAAATCTATATCAAATTTGCTCTAGTCAACTCGACGCCAGACGAGATTCTTGCGATCAAGGAGCATGCAAAGACATCCTTCAGAGTTATTTCCACACTGCGAGGTAAGTTGAAGTACAACGGTACCAACCCAAGCACCTGGAAGTATGATCACTGCCCGGTCACAACCCCGCCTTCAACCTCTTCAGAGGTAGAACAAGTTTCGATCGACACAAATGTGAACAAGAGCACCCGTGTCAAGAAACCAAGAAGTAGTGGTAGAATTTCAGACTTGGTTTACCTCGCTATCATGGCAACAAAGTCATCTTTATCCCAAGTGTCAAGTCCTTCTCAACATTGTCGACGCTTTCGCCTTTGTCTTTCTCTCTCTCGGCTATTCGCTTTTAGCCATGCACCCGTGCTTATCACAGCAATAGCACGCTCCAGAAAACTGGGTTTCGTACTACTTCTTTCCCTCGCTTTGTTCATCTGGACGGGCGCTTCCTCAAGGTCCTCCTCACCGACTCGCCTTAGCCTCCATCGACTTTTAGCCTTCAACTCGCCTCCTTTACTCGAGCTTCAACTTGAGTCGAGCAACCATGCTTTCAAGGGTCATCTCCTTTCGCTTGTGCTTAAGGTAAGATCCGAACCCTTTTCATCCTTCCGCAATTTGTCAATTAAAATTGCAATGGAATATCGTTCAGCAATGAATACCTTCGGCAAGGAACATCGTGCAATGTGAGTTTCAAACTGTGGTACTGAGGCATGATCGGTTTCAATCCACAATCTTGAACTCAATGAGCCCGGTAACCACGAACTTCTTCGCATAGCCTCCTCAACCGTATACTTTTGTTTATGCCTCCCATAACTCTTTCGCAAGATCCTCGACCGCAAATACATTAAATAGACTATTATTAAGCCCATTTAACACCATATTCGGCCACGTATAGTCCGAATGATACCAAGTGTCGATTTCATACGCACTTCTACGTCCGCTTCTTCCTGAAGGAACAGCGGTCTGCCTTCACGCAGAAGCTAGCAAGCCCCATCAGGCGATGTAAACATCATCTTGCGCCCAGCGTCAAGTCGACGCCGTGAAAATTGGCGTTGTTGAGCCACGGAATGCGGGGTTCAAGATCGAGCCATGGTGGAACCGCTACTAGCTCCAACGGATCGAGTGGGCCATGAGGCGCCATCTGATTGGTCGACATCTTCAATTTGCACGATCGTAATCAATGCAGAGTTGGGCGTAATTTCTGCCTTATGATCAGAGTGAATATGGTTACAATATCGCAAAATTACAATGAAATGATTAAAATAACTATTACAAATGAGATGTCAAGAAAACAAGAACTTATCAATAAGTCGCCTCAAGTTGAACTTCTCGCCCACAAGACAAAAAAACGCCTGTAGTGCTCACGATCATACGGCTCGTCCTCAAAGGTAAACGACTTTCGCCTCGACCGTAGAAGACCACAAACAAGTCGAGCCCCGACGAACCTGACTAAACGAGAACCGAACTCGAAAACTAAGAACCATGAGCCAAGAATGCAAGAGAATGCTTTGTTTTTTTGCTAGAGAGAATATAATGTTTTTGCTGTGCTTCTAACTCTAGAACGACGCACTATATATAAGACTCCAAGAGGATGTTTCTAAGGTCACAATTGATGACAAACATCAATATTCCATTAACTCTTAACATCAAGAGTTGAAATGAAAGGCCAGCCATGAACCTCATTTTAGCAATTCTCACTCACAACCCATTAACTTCCAACATGTTTTTATATTATTTTTGTCATTGAAATAAGTAGGAAAGTAAATAGGATCAATCTATTCCGTTTCAAGCTATTTTTAATTTGGATCAATCAAGTTATATATATATAAAAGATTAGAATTTTTTTTCCCTATACCTAAATATTGAATTTTTAACCTAGTCCGTCGGGACCAGAAAGATTACGAATATATTTTACAATGTATAAATTTCCTTCGTAACCATTTTCTTATAATAAAAAGTAAATCATGATTTCCTCTGAAGATTGAATCGTCGTGTAGCGCACCAGATGAGGGCCTATTATTCGTCAAAAGAAATAAAGTGTACAGTATACTGTAAATTAACATTTTCACGCAAAACTCTAATCTCTCAAAAACATGATAAAATTGATACAAGTTGAAAACATTGTAATAGAATTGATAAATTTTAAAGCTTGAAGTATAATAGATAAAATTGGGATAGAATTAATAAGACTACTAAAGATTAAGATAGATTTTATCATTAAAAATAAGCCTTGACTAAATAGTAATTGTGTACTTACCAGATGCTATGAATTAAACGAGAACGAAATCAGCGATTCCTGCTGCCCATTCCTATTTCGATGGTCGTAAAATTTTTACGTCAGGAATCATCATTCCCGGAGAAATGTTTATTCCCATGAACATGAGATTAGTCATTCATCCTCTCCCCCATGGTATTAACTATTCCCATGAATATGAGATTAGCCAAATTTATTTATTTTTCCGAAAATTATTTTTATTTATTTTTATCTAGTAAAATTAATAATAATAATAATATTTATGATAATAAATAAATAGTAGTTATTAATAATAAATAATTTAATATAATAATAGTGATAAAAATATAGTTATTAATAATATTAACATAATAAATTACAATAAATAATTATATTAAAATAGTAATATTATTAATAAATATAAAATAAATAAATAATAATAATAATAAATACTATTAGAAATTAATAATAATATTGACATAAAAATAATAATTGATACAATAAACATTATATTAAAATATTATTATTATTAATTAATTAATTAATTAATTAATTAATTATGATAATAAATAAATAGTAGACAAATAAAAAACGGTTCCTACCATGCTCCCGCATATCGGGTAAATATGGAACCGCCAACACTAGAGATGGCAATGGATCGGATCTAGCTAGGTCCGCATCCGCATTCGTAATTTTACTGGGTTCTGATCCGGCCAGATCCATCGATCCAAAAAATTAGATCCGCACTCTGCATCCATAAGATCCACAGGGGTCTAGACCCATCCATATATTTTCCTTCTAAAATAAATCCTAAACCAAATATAATTCACAAGAAACCATAATAATAATTTAAATACATATAATACTATAATAATTATTTCAAAATTCTACAATCATCAATATACAAGAAGATGTTATTACAAATTTACTTTTGCTTTCATGGCAAGAAATAATATTACAATAGTAATAGAAGTAAAGACACATATTTTAGCAAATAGAACACTCATATACAAGATTTCCTCAATTACAAGGTACAAATTTCTAATATTATTAACATACTATCCAATTTCAGAACCTAGTTTATCCAACTCGACTGAAAGAAAAAATATATGATACACTTATAAATATAAATAAAAATTATATATACATCTATATTATATGGATCCATGGATCTGATCCGATCTCGTAAATCCAGATCCGTGATCCTAATTTTAAAGAATGATCCGGATCCCATCCGCATCCATCTCGATCCTATTTTTCAAGATTCGATTCTAAAATGGATCCAATCAGATCCTGATCTACAAATCTAGACCTGATCCGAGATCCACTGTCATCCCGTCAACACAACCAAGGTTGTCAGTGTAAGAATACAGCATCCACATATACTATTGTTGGTCTGAACACGAAGAAGCTTACATCTAAATTCCTGTTGTTAAAGGGCACGTAACATGCCATATTTTTTATTTAAGTAATAATATTAAAATAATATTCCTAGGTAATTATACTAAAATAATATTATTATTAATATTAATTAATTAATAATAATAGTAATTATTATAATTAATAATAATAATTAATTATTATTATTGATATAATTATTATTATTATTAAATAGTATTACTAATATTTCTAAATATTAATACTAATATTATTATTACGATAATAATAACATAAATTATAAAATCATAATTATTTTATTTGTTTTATTTCATTCATATTCGTTCATTCTTCAGTACATACCGGCCATAGGAATCACATATTTCATTCCATTCCATTCCTATCATCATTTCATTCCAAAGTCCATTCCATTCCTATCCAATTTCATTCCTACGTATCAACCGTCACCTTAGAGATATTAATATGTTGAGAGGCACCAAGACCAATTCTTCTTTCCAACTTGGCTTCTTTAACAACTGAAGCCATTATAGCCTCGATGGTAAAGTTGATTTTCAGTTTTTTATATTATATTATCTTGTAAAATTTACATATTTCTTTTATATTTCTCTCCAATCATATATCTATAATATCAATTTTCTTATGGAATTCTCTATAATATACATATAACTATATCTATAAGACTATTTTGTGACCCATAAAAAGGAGAAAAAAGAAGAAAGACTATTGTAAGATCCGAAAAAAATAAAAATCCAACTTTTATTTTTAGAATTTGGTTTTGTAAAAAATGTATAGTAAGCATACTATAATGGTAATGAGTTGGTTTTTCCAACTTTTTAAAAGAAAAAAATTATCAGTTGGCTTTTAATTTTTTTGTCACATCATTTACATTCCAATGGTAAAAAAATTGATTCAACTTCTTAAGAATAAAAAAACCTACAATTGGAGGTACGCTAAAATTTATGTAGCAAAATCTATTCTAAAAGAACTACGAATTCATATCTCCTCCCGGAAAGAAAATTCCATTATTAAAAAAAATCATTCAGACATACAATGTGCAGTTATTGAAGTAGACTCTGTGATTTTTTAAAGATAACAGAAATTTAGTGCGATTAGTTTTTCATAAAAATAGAATGGTTCGAGTAAACAATGAATGGAAAATGATACTTACTCGATGCCGGATTCATCTTATCTGCTTATGTGGATTTTGAAACGGCGATTCTTGCGCCACTCAGAATCAATGTGTAATTCCGGACAATCACTAACGCGGCTTTTACTGTATTTACAAGATTTCACGATCGATTATTCACTTGATTAAACGTTTGATAAGATAATTTTTATCTATCAACTTTGTTTACTACAAATGATAAGTAAGGATTAAGACGTGATAAATAATTCTCCCTTTATTTGGAGGATTATTTCAATCCTTCCTATATTGATTGGATTAATATTAATGAAGAATGATTCAAAGGATTAAAATAATCAAGAGCTTTGGGATATCCTCAAATATTAATCTTAAAGAAACACTGACAGCTTGGATTAATTTTATCTATCGAACCTAATCACGCAAAGTAAACACCTCCTAAAGATATTAATTTGGGAAGGCGCTCCAATGCATCCCCAGCTTGCACACTCCTCAACTTTTGCACCTATGTAGAATTATTTGCTGTACAGATGAGAGGTTCTCAAAGCATTGGGGCAATTCTTCTACCCCTAAATACTGTAACCGTAAGAAAGAAAGAGAAGTGAGATGTTGAATTGATGCAGGCACCCACTCCCACCCCTCCACCCCCGTCAAACTTAACTGAGTAAGTGAGTGGCAACATCCTTGCAATATGCCATCCACGGCCTCTTCAATGCCAACACAACTCTTCCTTGACCACTCCACACTAACATCTATCTCTAAGTTCCTCAACCTGCCTAAATCCCAACTCTCAACACTACCAGTAGCCATGAATTTAGGAACACCATAAATGGTCAACCTTGTGAGACGAGCTGATTTTGCGAGGCAGTCAATTACCATAGGTAGATTCTCTAGGTTGCTTAATCCCTTGAGTGACAATATTTCGAGCGATGACTCTACCAATTGACGTGGCATTCCATCAGCCCTCTGCACCTTTCAACCTCAGCTCACGGAGGAAGATTCCTTTGATACTGTCCTTCACTTGAAACCCCATCGACTTCACATTTGGACAATCAGAAATAGTCAAATATGTTGGGCTATCTTTTATTTTTTGAATCATGAGCCCATGAACTATTTTAATAGGTCAAATTGCAGCAGCCAAATATACAGTCAAGAAAAAGAAAATTCGGTGCCTTTCTCTTCCAGTTTTTTTTCAGAGTTGTAGTCGCAGAAAATCCTGTTTCCGGATTTTGCACCGTTAGATCGTCGTGATTTTTGGACAGCAGCTTCACAGCATCTGGGTCAATATTTTGGACGGTGGAGATCGGTTTTGAGGTCCGAGGTCGGATTCCACAGTCTGCACAGAGGAGAAGATTTGGTGATATTCTTCGATCTCGCTTGTTTTCATTCCATATATCTGATGTGTTTATTTCAAGATATGATGATTTGTATGCCTCTAGTATAATCTAGAGAAGATTGTGTATTGCTCAATTATTGATGATAGTGGATTTAAGCGGTTCTAATAGTCCCGTGGTTTTTCCTCTCTTCGCTTGGTATGCTTTCCACACTAAAATTTGTGGCTCCTTATTATCGCATCTAGAATACCTTATTTGTCTGCCTCAAAGCGTTCATACGGTCGAAAATTAGCCAAACGAAGATTGATTCCGCATTTGTTGTTTACCGCTTGTGGTCGTGTTTTTATTTCCATCGACTGGCATCGAGCTCTGCTAAGGTCTCTCGATATTCCAAGTATGCTCACGGTTGCAAAGATTGTCTCGATCTTCCACATCGTAAATGATTTCGAGAAAGATCCGGGTGTCTCTTATGAGACGGCTTATTCATTTTGGTGGAGAAGCTTGCACGTCAAAGCAACTTCAAGTTCAATGAAGGTCGACATGGAGAAATTTGATGGAAGAATGGTCGATACAATCCGTGTACACAAGAATGGTTAAAGGAGGCTTGGTGGCTTTGGTACAATCACACAAGATTTCACTCTCTCCCGCCACCAACCCCTACACTCTTACAAGTTCGAATAACTCTCACCTTACTCACAAATCGAGACAAGAAAATTTAACTGTAGTCAAACACAAAGACTAAAGCAGTACTACACAAGCAATTGTACCAAAGCCACCAAGCCTCCTTTTATAGACTAAGGCCTCCACTTTGGTACAAAACCAATGGGATTAAATCCCATTTCTATTTTAACAGTAAACCCAACAATCTCCCTTGTTAAAATAGAAACAAAACTTCATCGTTTTCACCGACAATCATCGTTTTACTCGACAATCATGATTCTTAACCCAAGAATCATCATCCTCAAAAGAGAATAAACCTACTCCACCATAAGAGTAGAACACTTAGAATCAACCATTCTAAGAATTTCCTTCTACATGTCGAAAACCTGCTGAAAATTATGGTGCAACTTCTAGTTTCGGCCCTCCTGTAAGTTCATCACCATCGACATAACTTTCACCACACACCGCATCCATGCCAAACCGATGCACATGTGGTCCAACAATATCATCACATCCCCGACGACATTGTTAACATCATGGCCTGAGCCCTTCACGAATCCGCCCACCTTGATTAGCTCCACCGACAAGGTCGCCACCTCCTTCCTGAGCCTCAGGTACACCGATATTGTATCAACCATTCTTCCATCAAATTTCTCCATGTCAACCTTCATCAACTTCAAGTTTCCTCGACGCATCGCTTTCTCCACCAAATGAATAGCCGCCTACAAGAGACACCCCCGATCTTCTCAAGAAATCCTTTCTCGACGTGGAAGATCGACAACGCCGCAACCACGTAGCATACTGAATATCAAGAGACCTTAACCGAGCTCGATATCAATTGTTGGGGATGCTACCGCCACCACTCCGTCCAATTAGTATGATATTATCCGCTTTGGACCAAAAGTCCGCACGGATTTGTTTTTGGGCTCAACCACCCAAAAGGCCTCATACTAATTGGCGTAGTTTTAATATATAGAAGACAATTTTTCTTTCACTCTTCCATGTGGGACTTTGGGTTTGCCAACCCCAACAAAATAATCGAGAGAATTGAGTGCAGCAGCCCATCCGTAATTCCTCTCAACACAGGCATCCACTTATCACCAACCTAGAGATCCCGATCATCATATAGAACAACCAACCGGGAGACATTCCAATCCATCTAATTCTTCTATATCGTTTAACCCCGACTACAAGTGGCAAGCCAGCAGTAGACCCCGACATCTTTTCGCAATCTTTCTTCCAATAATCTCAAACTCGTGGAACATCTCGATTTACAAAAGATTTTGATTTGATTACTGATCAAAGATTCTTCATCCGACAAGCCATTTAAGGGACGAATATGAAGGGCCTCACAATCAAGCAACATTTTGATTCCCGGTAGTGATAATGATGGCATTTCCATTGCGTGTAAGTAACTCCTGACAAGGAATTCACGAAGCCTTCCCATTTCTAACATCTTCGCTCCAAACATCATCAAGAACAAGAAGATAGTTAGTTTTAGCTTGCAGAGCTTTGTGAAGCTTTTCCAGATAGTTTCTCGCCTCAACTTTCTCGATTGTCTCGCTGATAGATTCCCCGCCTCAACTCCATCAAGACTTTGTGGAGTCGCTTTAAAAGGATTTTCGAAATAATGATCGATCAAAAGTTCGAGAAACATGAACCCAAATATGTGATCCAAATCGAGCCTCGATATTTTCATGATCAAGACTTTTCTAGTCAAGGTAGTTTTTCCCATTCCGCCCATTCCCACAATTGCGCGAGGTGAGAATTGCCCGGATCTCTGAGCTTCTCAACTAATATCGCACATCATCATCTCTTCGAATAAAAATCGATCAAGAGTAAATGAACCGCCATAGGAACGCCGAGCAGCAGCAGTGCATTCACAACTATGCTTTGAAGGTCGAGCTCGCTTGCCGCTTGTTCGTAGACTCGGAAAGCCTTGTTGATTTGTTTGATTCAGACAAACCAGATTTCGTGGACGCATGATGTGATCAAACGACGAGAAACACGATAGTACCTTATCCTCGGGTGTCTTCATTTTGTCGACTTTCTGTGGAGTAAGATGGTAATGAGTTCATCCGTAATATTACCAAAGATCGAAACCATGCATCCAAGCTCCGCAACCAGATCTCGACATTTCTTCGTGGATGGATTGTATCGCATCATTCGTGTAACCTCGAACGATGCTCGACTGCCCGCACTGCTGGGCATCTTCCTCCAAATCTCAGACAGAGTACTCTTCATTGGAAACTTCGATCGCCTTCCCGAACCGTAACTCGATGGCTGCAGCAGATACACTTTCCATGATTTCGCTCGTGTGGACGAGTGTTAGAGAGCTAAAGAGAAAGAAAGTGCTATGAACTTTTTCTTCTGTGGAGGAGTGTTAAGAGTTTTAAAGAGAGAGTGTTAGAGAACTTTTTCTTTCTTTCTTTTTTTTTTTTTTCTTTTTCTTTCTTTCTTTACTTTTTTTTCTTTTTCTGAATATGAATGCTTGCAAATTATAATCAATAGCTGGCCACACGCTTTTGCTTCACGCTTTTTTCTTCTCTTATTTAAGTCTTTACTGACTAGTGACTACCCATTCTGTACCAAATTGCGATGAGTTCTAGGGAAGTTGTCTTTACACATGATTATTTCAATTCATGTATATTTATCTAGATAGTGTGGACGCTCTCATATGTATCTCATATTTTTCATTCGAGGGATCGATACCGATAACCGTTGCCGAGTGTGCTAGATTTATGAAAAGCAATAAAGAACACCAGCGCTTTTACGTGGTTCGATCGCATGAGATCTACGCCCACTTTATGAGTGTTTCCTCAATACTTTCACTATAATGCAAAGTGGTTACAAGCTCTTAGTATTCGATAAGTTGCCAACCCTTCTAATGTCGCCTTCTATTTATACAAACCGAATCAGAATCGGCCGCCCGACCTCTCCATTGGTCGTGGCGCGACTCTTCCTCCGCATGCCCTCCATCGCCGGAGCAGGACCTCGCTTATGCGCGCCACGTGGAGTGTGGCGCCGACTGGCTCTCGGGGGCCTCTCCATCGCCGAGGGTAGCGCCGACTCGCCTGGGGCCTGCCTTCCATCGCCGAGGCGGCGTTCTCGAGGCTGTGGTTTGGGCAATGATTAGGCTCATTGGCTCAACCGCGGGCCCACTACCAACGTTAGGCCCACCGCTTCGCTCGCAGGGCCTAGCCGGCTGGGCCATATCCCATCATAGCCCCCGAATAGCCGGGGACAGCGAGGCCGAGGCGAAGAAAGCCGCCGCCGAAAGCGAAAGCGTTTCGGTGAAGTTGTTTGTTGAAGTTGTTGCTTTTTAATGCGAGGGTTTATTTAGCGATCCGTGCCGAATCGAGTTGGTGGTCTGCTGTCCGCCGCTCGGAAAGAGATGTGGCACCGGGAAGTCAAGTCCGATTGATATCGCGTCAAGGCTGGTTACGCCGAGGGCGATCCGGCAGCGTGCATTCTATGGCGGGC
This sequence comes from Salvia rosmarinus, assembly GCA_036937905.1. NCBI lineage: Eukaryota > Viridiplantae > Streptophyta > Magnoliopsida > Lamiales > Lamiaceae > Salvia > Salvia rosmarinus. Next base: position 18,541 of record JAODLM010000375.1, read on the forward strand.
GCCGATGTCCACCCGAGACCGCCTTTTGGGATGTTGGCGCGCCTGCCAAGACCGAACGGCCCCGTTAGCCGAGGTCCGATCTCGACGAAGCTTTTCCCGTAGCGCGCGCCCGCTGACAGGACGCCGAGGTCCGGCATGCGGGATCTCTCGTATTTGTGGGGCGACGGCGCGATTCGGCGCCGCTTATCCGGAGGACGCCGGGTCCGATGATGATTGCTAGGTCGATCAAGGTCCATCTTATCTCGGCGACGCTATACGCGCCAGCGGTAGTCAGCACTCGAATCTGCTACAAGATGTAACCCACATCCAATCACGTAGCACGTGTCAATTTGAAACGCAATTTGCAAAGGCCCCTAGTCTTATAATAAAGCTAAAAGAGGCAACTGCTCACTTTCTCTTCGACGCTTAAAATTATGAGAGAAAATTTCGAGAAATTCTCCGAGTTGATCCCGATCTTCGCCGAAGCGAGCCATATACCCGCCTCGAAAAGTAAGTATGTTTTCTTCATCTTCTCGCCCGAAAGTTCCCTTCCGCCGGTTCCGCCGTGAGTTCCCTGCAGAAGAGATTATATACAAGCAATGGTTCGGGTAGGTCCATGTGGCTGAGCTCTAGGTTCCGCATCCCTGTGGACGGGACGGGTCGGGGGTGGGCGAGGTCTGGCTGACCTGAGGAACTTTTAGTTATGAGGAATACCGATCCCTGGAGGAGTGGTGATGGTCTCGCCGATCCTGACGATGATGGTTCTCCTGATGGGTTTGTTACAGCTTATGTAGATAGTTCGGAGGCCAGTGTCCTAGGCACCTCTCGCCTCTGCTTATCTTAGCCTTCAAGAGTATTTCCGCATCCCTATTTGTTAATCGACCCCGAATCTGCTAGTCGCTAGCGGGCCGGGCCTCTTGTTACGGCATTGCCGGCGAGTTGTCCTCGAGGCGCCGATGCGCTTTTTAGCGTGAAGACCATGTGGCGGGGTGTACTATTTGTCACCCCGGTCGAAATTTAAGGTAGCCGCCCCTCCAAGGCGTCCCATCGCGTAATAGGTATTTCTTTCTCGGGCCGAGGGTAGGTGGAAGTTTGGTATCGATAATTGATAATCCGATAATCGAACCGAAAATTCGTTATTGGATAACCGAATAACCGAAAAAAAATCGATCGGTTCGTATTTGGTATCAAAATTTTAGTATTCGTTATCAGATACCCGATAACCGAACGGGTATACCGAATAAACCGAAATGCGATATATATATATATTACAAAATATTATCAGATCAAATTTATTGTAGACTAGTTGGTTTGGGCGCAAGTTCTCACCTTTTCCCTGTTCGAATCTCATGAGCCTCAACTTATTTATTTTAAGATAATGATTAATTATAAATATAGTTAAAATGAATATATTACAAGAAACTATCGTAGCTCAGCTGGGTAAGTGCATGTCTATTTTCATCGAGGTCGTGAGTTCGATTCTCACTGAGCAAACCAACTATTTTTAAAAACCGTATAACCGATTAACCGATCGGTTAAACCGACGGTTAATCTGTTAACCGGGTTAACCGACCGCTCGGTATTCGGTTCAGAATTTCATGTAGTTCGTCGTTAATCAAATTTGGTTTCGTTAACCGAACCGAACCGATTTCCACCCCTAATGGGGCACCGAGGTATGAGCTGGGTATCGGCACGATGGCGACCCGAAAATCAAGCCCTCGGGCCATATGGAGGAGGCAGTGCAGCCTGGTGAGATCTTATCCATAAGTTACACCGAGGACGACCGAAAAGGCCGGCCGAGTGTTTATTTGCCCAAGTCGCTTGGACCGGGGTCCTGATTTGTATGAGGCATCCCCATCTTCTTAGTCCTTATTCGCTCGATTTTTGTCAGCACGTGTCTTCTCAGGATGCAGCTGAAGCTGAGGGACGAGGGTTTCACAATCGCCGAAGTGCAAGTGAGCCGAAAAGAAGCAGGTTGGCCGGACCTACTGGGGCCCGGCATATCGATAGCACGGGCCACCGATGAGGGCCTCAAAGTGGGTCCAGCCTCCAAGACGAGTCTCGGCTCTGTGGCCGCTTTGAGCACGGGTACCGCCCCCAAGTTTGGCCGCATCCCTCCCCGAGGTACATAGTTCCTTCATATTTAGATTTGTTTGCTTCATGATCCGTTATCGACTTCAGCCTCTCTTTTCAAAGGACTCGATGACGGGGCCCCGCAGCTACGCCGGGGAGCCGCAGGTCACCGCACGGCTTGTCACCGAGAGCTCGCCCAGACGAGGCGCTGAACGGAGCTTAGTCGCCACGCTGGCGAAGCCGAGACCGCCTCTCGGCCGCGAGGGCGGAAGTGAGCCGCCAGGCTTCGAGGCCGGAGGGCCGCCGCCGAGGCCGCCTCAAGCAGGCACTGGCACTCGGAGTACGCCCGTGAGGTCAAGAGCTGGCGGCGAGCTGGCCGGGCGGTAAGGACCTCGTGGACTAGGAGGAAAGGTGCGGCCGACCAGTGACCCTTGTTGAGGGCCTCACAGCCAGCTCATCGAGCGGAGAGCTTCGCTTTTATTGCCGACCCGCCTGTCAGGCCGGCAGGTGCAGATCACTGAAGTCTGGCGGCCGCCATGCCCGACTTTGATAAGTGTCAGCATGGAAGGACCGAGGTCGACCCAAGAGAGGTGGACAAAGCTTACGCCCGGGTGATCTACCTGGCCGACTCCTTCCCTGTCGAAGGCTCGATCCAGCCCACCTCCCGATCGCCGAGGTCGCCGCCCAAAGGCAAGGAGGACGAAGATCGCGAGCCTGTGAGCCCTGGTCGAGGTACGGGCCGGTTTCGGCGATGGATATGGGAGGAGAGAGGAGGGCGGGTTCGAGCTCCCCTACTGGAGCAAGGGCCACCAGAGGGAGCATCGTGAGGTCGCCGAGACCGCCATAGCCCGAGGTCGCGGACCCATGTAATAGCTCGAATCGCCGGGTCGACAGACCGGTCCTTGTAATAATTTCCTCTTTTCGAGTAATAAACGAATTTTTTTTTTTTTTAAAATTCAGGTTGCCTTGTTTATTTACGCATCACACCGAATGGCTCTGACTTGATCATGAACCGCCGACCAAGCTAAAAGAGGTCCGAGGCGCCTGGCCGGTAGCGACCAAGAGGTGCTTTTCCTGGAGCGAGTGTGTGCACGAAATGACCCAAGTTTCGGGCTACTCATGAAGTCACCGGCTTCGCCTCACGACCAAGAGAAGTCGACGAGGCTGATCGGGAAGGCCCGCCCCGGCCGAGAACGAGGCCCCAAGTCGAGGGTCACGCAGATCGAGTCCGGGCGGACTTATCTCGCCGACGCCATCCGCGGCGCTTGACGCAGCGCGGCGTGAGAACTCAATCGACCGCAGAGAGGCTAGCTCAGCGCCGGATGAGCATGCGGAGTATGAGAGGGCAGTCCACGAGCTGGTGGGACTACCATATCCAAGTCGACGATCGAGTTCGTGAGCTTGTCAAGGTGAGGCATGGTGTCGAGGGACGGGGAGGCCCAACAGCAAGAAGTTCAAAGCCCGCCAACTCCGCGTGAAGTATATGGAGATGTATGATATCGCTCACAAACGCCGATGCCCCGGCGCAAGAAGGAGGCCACAGCCGAGCCCGCCGACCCGATCATAGAAGAACCCGCAGAGGAGGCTACATCCGATCATGCCAAGTGCCTGTTGATGGGTCCCACCGGCCGGATCATTCAAGTGGTCCTCTCAGTGGGCGGCGACCGAGGACCCTGTGCCGGCAGTGAGAGCGGCGGCAGGGGGCGAGGTCGCATTCCGCCCAAAGGTCCGGCCAGTGGATCGGGTGTGACCTGTGCATCCCCACCCCTAATGCTCAGACCGCGCCCGCGCCACTGCTGTCCTGTGAGCGCGAAGATGACCGAGTCGCCGCTCGCTCGGCCGCCCGAGCCCGCCGAGCGCCGGGAGCAGCCGTGGTGATTTCGGCCTTATCGACCGGGTTGAAGGCATGAGTTCATTCCTGCATACACCGCCGGCCCTGAGATTTTGTAGAAAATTGTGCAGCTTCAAGCAGGTCCCGGCGAGGTGAGTCTCTAAGCCCGAATGAGGCTATGTATAGTGTAGAACTCAGTATGTATATATAAATGTATTTAGACTGTCAAGTGTATATTTCCTCCTCGAGAGGTATAAACATAGCTTAGACTTCGCTTTGGTCGTAAATGCATTTACAATCGTATACGTATGTGTATTTTCCCAAATAAAGGGTTATAAACGAGCTCAAATCCCTGCTGATTTCAGATATGGCTCGGTACTGGGTTTATAGTCGCACGCATTTGACTTTGTACCGGAGTGCATATCTTCCCAAATAAAGGGTATGAGACGGCGAGATCGTCTCGATGTCGCGTATGTAGACGCCCAACTTAATGGGTAATCAGATGCTTCGCATGTAGACGCCCAACTTAATGGTAATCAGATGCTTTATGTAGACGCCCAACTTAACGGGTAATCAGACGCCAAGCATGTAGACGCCCAACTTAATGGGTAATCAGATGCTGCACTCTACTTGGTGGGATTTTCATCTTCGTAAGTGGCCCCTCAGGAAGGTTTAAATGTGGTGTATCCAAACGATGTTCACATATGTTAGACGGTTGAAATATTCATTATAAAAACAAAGCGCTTTATCGAACATGTAATCAACATCGCACTTTGGTAAAACAATTAAGGAACTAACATGATGTCGACCTTAAATCAAGCTATGTAAAATACCTCCTTAAATGCGTAATGTGCTGTTCTGGGATAAGTGCACCGACAAGTGGGCCAGCCAAGCCCTTTGCCGAGGTCCTCGTGAACGCCTGTATGGGCCTTCCCATGCTCGGATCCAGTTTTGTTAAGACGCTCACTCTACCGGGTTTATTATTTCAGACGAGGTCCCCCACATGTAGCGTGAGGCTTGACCCTTTGTTGTGGTACCGTGCACTGGCCTCAGACTTGGCTTTGTTTATGGGCGAGCTCGCGCTCTCCTCGAGGGCGCCAAGGTCGCCCGCAGTCTTCCTCGCTCCCTACCGGTCGGCGAAGAAGAGCTGGTCGGTCAACCGATCTCACAGATGATCGGCCTGACTGTCAGACTGTGCTGTGGGTCTCCCCGCGCTGTCCGAGGCGTGGTCCCGAGACCAGAGGACTTGAGAGATTTTCAGCCCGCCGCTTTTAGCTCGGTCCAACTTCTTCAATCCTTGTACGATCGCGGCGTTCGTCACCCTGCCTCGACCATTCGCTCACCGTGCGATCGAGGTAAAGCGCTGATCGATCCAAGCTCTTCGCACCACTCCTGAAGTTTTTGTCGATTTAATCGCGCCGTTGTCCGAGACCAGACGCAGCGGTACGCCAAGCGTAGACTATATTTTTCCACACGGCGTCCGAATCCTTCGTCGTGGAGGCTCGAAAGTGCCTCGGCTTCACCCATTTTATGAAGTAGTCTATGGCTACGACTAAGCATCGGCCGACCGGTGCTCTGGCCGAACGGACCAACGATGTCGATCCCCATCGCATGAAAGGCCATGGACTCGCAGTCGCTCAAATCAACTGAGGCGCCTGACCGGGAGTGAATCGGCACTTTGGCACTCTCGACGAGCTCGGCCGACCTCGCACGAGGGTGGGCCAAGAATATCCCGACCTCGCCTTCTTCGAGAGAGCTCATGTCCGACGTGGCTTCCACAAGCACCCTGAATTTCGCTGAGCACGTAGGCCTGGGCCTCCCGGCCCGAGGCACCTCGTGAGAGGTCAGGTAAGACTTCCAGAGAAAGCGCCTCACGACGAGATACTTCGGGATTTCGCCATCATCTTTTCGCTTCGAGCCGATCTTGAGGTAGGCGCCGTGTTCCGTGTAGCCTTCGTGAGACATCCAACCTCGCTCTATCTCGTGACGATGCCGACGTGGACTCGCGATGCTTCCGAACGAACCTCCACCGGTGGACTTGTCGACGACGCAGCCTAACTTGCCGAGTGATGTCACCGGGCCGCTTTCCCCTGGGATCTTCGTGGATGCCAAGCACCGAACGAGGTCAAGATCTCCTCGCTTCTCGAGGTATTGCCTCATTCGGTCCTCCTCGCCTCAGATTGCCTAACACCGGTTCACCACGACCGGAATCGCCAAGATTGGATCTTGTCCACCTTCGCCCGTGGCGCAGGCGGAGTCCCGAGATTGTGGCCTCGTGACTCCACCTCGTTGTTGGTGGTCTGAAGGTAAACCGGAGGCGAGGCGACTTCTCGCTATCTCGCCGAGGAGGAGGATGCCCGCCACCACGCCTGCTTTGCACGAGGCCCGCCCACGACATCCGCCAAAGAACCATCCGGTGGTGCTAGGGCGCTTCCTCCGCCGGGGCGGATATGGAGTTACTCACCGCAGAGCCTACCGTGAATTCGGCCTCAACCAGAAGTCGGCGAGAGCTCGCCTTTATGTCCGGGCCCAAGAGTACGAGATGTCGTGCTCACGAGCCCAAAGGCCCACTTAGCTATACGTCCGGACGACCTGTGTTTTAACAAGACTTGTCTCAATGGTAAGTCGCTTAGCACCGGACTGAGTGAGCTCGAAGTAGGGCCTGAGGCGCCGTCATGCTCACCAGCTGCTGCTACTTTTTCGAGGCCGGCACCTTGCTCTCCATCCTTCGAGAGCTCTACCGATAAAATAGACGGGAGTTATCGTCCCACCTCATCTCGCATCAAGATCACACATGGCCTCGGTCCGAGGCGGCCGACATAGAGAGAGGATTCACCTCGCTCGCGCATGTGGTCGGCAGTCGGCAAGGTATTCCTTCACCGTATGGCTACGCGGCCGGTGTTCTTCCCGCCAAAGTGCAAGTCCCGAGCTCTCCTCGTGATCTGAAGAACGGGAGCCGCTTCGGCAGCTCGAGATGTAAATCATCGAGGGCGGCCAGGCACCCGTGAGTTTGTGGATCTCACGGATGGTCCTCGGCACCGCATGTCGAGCACCGCTTCACTCGTGGATCGCCTTCGTGCCCTCCCCGAGAAACCCAAAGATCCCAAGAACTTGTCGCCTTCACCATAAATGTACATCTGGGGTTGAGTTTGAGGTGGCCGACCCGAGGAGGGAGGACGGTGCCGAGGTCATCGGCCAGCCTCCGCTTCTCGACTTTCGACTACGATGTCGCCGACGAGACCTCGACGATCTCCCCGATGTGGTCTTGAATGTTGCGCCCACCATCCTCCGGTAAGCAGCCCCGGCGTTTCGAGGCCGAAGGCATCTTTCGGCACGCAAAGACAAGTCGGGTGATGAATGTGGTCTTCGCTAAGGCCCTCCGCTCATCGTGATTTGGTGGTACCCTTTATAGATCCGTAGTTCGAACATCTCGTGGCCCACCAATGCCTCCACCTTCTTGTCGATATCGTGGCGGGTAGCACCTGGGCAAGGCTTGTCGAGGTCGGTATAATCGACGCACACGCGCCACCCTCCTCCCGCTGACCACGATCGGATTAGCCATCCGTGTCGGGTATTCGACCGAACAACATTCGCCTTCGTAAGTCGAAATCACCCGTCCCTTACGACCGCCGGGTCCGGCCAATATCCTTTTCTTCACGGACCGCTTGGTAGCCGGTTGATGTTGAGGCGCGAGTTATAAGCTCGGCGACACCGTCATATCGAAGTGACCAGCAAACACGCCCTATATTCTCTCGTGGTTGTCAGATGACATGCCGGACGTCACCGGCCCCTGGTGCCGACCGACGACCCCGGGGATCATCGTCAGATAGTCGGAGGCCCTCGGTCAGTCATCCCGGTGCCTGGCCTCCCAGGCTCGGTAATCATATGCCCGGGCGAGGCCGCATTCGGGTCAGAGTCGTAGCATTCTTTGCCGCCGCTGGTCCCCCTCGACGCAAGACTCCCACCGGGGCGGGAATTGACGTGAGGCGGTAGACCAATGACGGCCTTGGTGGCGCATACCCAATCTCCCATGACGATGTTGTACGGAGAGGAGCTCGACCAGAAGAACCGATGGCCTCAGTGACCGACTGGAGCTCGCCCCACCGCGACCGGCGGTAATGACCCCTCGGCCGGATCGCTCGAGGAAGCTCCGCAACCGAGTGGCTGGAAGTACCAATGCCTCCGACCTCGCTTATCTGCATACCGAAGATGATGCCGACGGAGGTCTGGCGTCGATATAGACCCGTGGATGTTTTGCCGCCCACCGCTGCCTGTATGGTGATGGCGCCCCGTGCGGCATGATCTGGGCACGGGTCCTCTCGAGAACGTTATGTTCTCACCATCCCGAGTCGCTTGTTCTTCGCTCGTGGTCGGCCTCGGCGTTTTTCGTGGACGACTCGCCATCCCGAGGGCAGTCCGTAACAACATAGACCGCCCATAGCTGGGACCTTCGCCCCTCGCCATTCTTCGGGTCGTCGCTGGGTCGGCCCGCAGCTGTTGCCACTCCATTCCTTCGCGCTCGCTTCTGACCACCGTCCGAGGTATTTTCGAGGGCTCCACCTTTAACGAGCCTGCCGATCCGCGAGCCCAAGCTCGCAATCCCGGTATCATGACCATACCCTTGGTGATAGTCACAATACTGCCCCAGGACCTCTTCGATCCTCCTTCATGTGGGCGGCCGGAAGAGCCCTGCGTGAGCTCCAATATCACCGATTTGAGTGTGAGGCGCCCGCCGTGGTCGGGCCGAGGTCCGAGCCTGACTCAAAGGGTCTCTTTTGATTCTCCGTCGGCGTCACGGTCACCGACTTTGGTCATCCGGCTTTTTCTCCTGACCGCCGTCCTGCATTTCCCGCTTCTTCCGATCCGACTGCCTCCTCGACGAAGTTGTCCACCGTGTTCCAAAGCTTACCGCCTTTGGTTTCTCCCCGGTGATTTCTTTGTTCGCCACGGTCGGATCCCGCTTGAACGCGCTGATGATGTAGAGGTCGCTATCGCCGCCAATTTTGAGCGACTTTGATGAACCTCGAGACCTAAGCTCGACATCGCTCCTCGCCCCGCCTCGCGGATTGTGAGCGTGTCTGGAGAAGGTGCCGGGCGGCATCTTCCGATAGAAGCGCCATTTGAACCGATCCATGAGGTCCTCGGAAGGCAGGCGTCGCTCATGAGCGAAAGTAACCAAATACAGACGCTGAGATCAAGACTCTGGGAAGATTTTGCACATGTGAAAATCTTCCATTCCTCGATTCGCCATGTTGGCAGTGTAGGCGAAAGCGAAGTTTGAGGGTCTCCGAGGCCATCGTAGGGCCGCTATATTGGGCGCCCGCACCGCAAGGTGGGCGTGTCTAGAATCTCCTCGAGAAAGGAAGATGATTCTCCGCATCGGCCGAACCCCGGAGATCGCTGCCATCTCTTTCTGGAGGGCGGGGATCGATAGCGACGCCTATCGCCCCTCCGGCGGAGTTCGACCGCCTTTCTTCCTCCTATTTTGCTCGGCTCCCGTCGGCATTACGAGGCTGGAGAGCGGCCCGCGAATGGCGAGGGGCGATCGGGCGGTGGCGGCTCGCCCACGTGAGCGGCCCGCGAACGAGGGCGGCAGCCGCCGCGTGAGCGGCTCCGCTGTCGGGCGCTGATGCGCGTTTCTGCCATCACGCCGAGGCGAGCGCCGGCCTCGCCGGATGGTGAGCCGCCTCGGCCGCTGTGGTGTTCATCCGGCCCTCGAGGGACCCGCCTTGGTCCTCCGTTGATAAGCTTGAATCGCCAAGATCGGCGTGGCGAACCCGCCACCGGCCGAGGACCTCGTGGGACTAATGAGTTGTTTGCTCGTCCTCGCTTGAGGTCGACATCTTCCCCACGCTGTGGAGCGGTCCCGAGGTGTATGGAGACATTTTCCATGTGGCCCTCGTGAGCGAGTAGCCGCATGCCTCGCGATCTCCTTCCGCGACACGAGTGACCACCGGTCGTTCTCAAGACGGTTGCCGCAGGACGGCCGTATGCAGCGTGTTCTCGCCATTTAGTTGTAGAGGAAACGAAGCTTTCTTGTTCAAATGTTCCCACAGACGGCGCCAATGATAACCGTTAAGCGAAGTGTGCGAGATTTATGAAAAGCAATAAAGAACACCAAGTGCTTTTACGTGGTTCGATCGTTAATGAGATCTACGTCCACGGATGAGTGTTTCCTCAATACTTTCACTATAATGCAGCAGTGGTTACAAGCTCTTAGTATTCGATAAGTTGTCAACCCTTCTAATGTCGCTTTTCCTTCTATTTATACAATCAATCAAGAATCGGCGCTACCGACCTCTCCATTAGTCGTGGCGTGACTCTTCCTCCGCATGCCCTCCATTGGCCGAACAGGACCTTCGCTTTATGTGCGCCCACGCGAGTGCGCGGCGCCCGACCTGGCTCCCGGGCGCCTTCTCCATCGCCGAGGGTAGCGCGACTTGCCTGGGGCCCGCCTTCCATTGGTCGAGGGTATGCCTCGAGGCTGGGTTTTGAGCAATGATTAGGCTCGCCTTGGCTCAACCGCTGGGCCCACTATCAACGTTAGGCCCACTGCTTACTCGGCAAGCGGCCTAGTCGGTTGGGCCATATCCCATCGATACTTATATATGTTCGTGGTATGCTCGACTCCATGTATAGAAGATATGCAAGGCATAAATGAGAGCATCTGCATATAAGGACCGATATACGGGAGGTTAACTCTTAAAAGAAAAGCTGATCAAAATTTATGTAGAATGCGAAAATCAGATGCCTTCTTGGGTTTTTTTTCAAATTGAGTCGCATGCTATATTTAGATTTGGGGATTTCTTTAGCAAAACAACTTGGTGATTCACCTGGGGAAACTACTTTTTGTGTTATTTATGGATCGAAATGACAACTTTCTGCTTACACCTCATTCTTCATTTATCATATCGTCATGCTGTTATCAAGCGAGCCACAATAATTCTTTGACAAAAATTGACAAAGTTTAGTTAATTTCATGATAATTCCTATATTTCTGTAATTATCAATAATTTTAAAAAAATCATTGTGATAAAATTAAAATTATTGGATTGAGAAGCTAATCCCAGCGAAAGGATTCCCATCACTTTAGCTCATAGGTCAATAAGTTAGTAGCTCCTAGTCCGGGCCGGAGATCCTACGACATGAAGATCGTCTGGAAAATTTGTTATTATTATTATTATTATTATTATTATTATTATTATTATTATTATTATTTGTGTTTCTCCCACTTTTTGTATATATAGTATAATTTCGTCTGATCATATTCGTTTCTAAATATAGAATATTATGGCCTCCTATCAATCATAAAATCCTAGCAGGCTAGCACCAATCCTGCTGGTATCAGCCCTTTATTTACACTAAAATAAATGCTGCTAAAATACCTCAAATTCCATCAGATAATGATCTAAATGTCCAGCAAACCGACCAACTCTTCATTATCTCAAAGGCCACGCAATGTACACTTTCAATAAATTAAAAGAAAAATGAAGAGAAATAAATAAAAGTGTAATATCAACTGTGAAGAAGATGATGGGATGCATATTCGCTAGCGTTTTCATTTAATTATATTTTAGAAACATTGCCATTTACTCACTACTATGATCAGACAAAATGAAATGGGTACTGTTAGGCAATATACTCAATCCATTGAATAATGCTTTACGGCCACCTTTTCTAATTAATTTACAATAAATAACTTTTCTTTTAATAGTTACTAATAAATAAATTTTCTAAAAGTTCATTTTTAAGGATTTCTTTCAGATGAGATTTTTATTCATAATGTACGAGGTTTTAGAAATTCAATTTTCCGTTCCCAAGTTTTAAAAGAAAATACAAATTTATAACCTTCGAAATAAAAAATTTCTTTCTTGAACTTGGAGTTTTGATAAAAGACTTTCAAGTTCAAGATATTTCCACCAGAGACTTCTTATTATCTCTTCTTCTTTAAATTTTTTCTTAGTTTTCTTTTTCGATATGTCGTCAATTTTTTTTTTCTATTTATGAATACTACCTTATAAAATACTCTTCATTTATTATTCTTGATAACATCATTTATTTATAATTTTTATCACTCATGGCTCACCATTTTCTCTTTCTTATCGTCAACAACATCATTTATTCACTCATTTTACCACTCATAGCCCATCATTATCTACAACGAATTAATTTAATATTACACTAATATTGAACCCTTACTCCACTGATAAAATACTCCACAATTTTTATTAAATTCACACGTAAAATTCAGAAAACAATTTTTTGGGGACAGAGTGAGTATATTATAACAAGCTAATTGTCTAAAAAAACACGATTTTTTGCCCCTTTTTATTTTTTACATGAATTTCAAAATTATCCTGAATATACAAACTTTATGTTTTCAATTTTGCACATATATTAAAACTTGTATCAAACTACACGAACTTTTTCCGGAATTATCTAATAAATCCTAAATATTCAAATGACAATCTTGGTTTCCACTTGATTGTCATATATTAGTTTCGATTTGTAATTTATTGAGAAAATTCAAAAATAAGTAAAATTTATGTATTTTGGATCAAATTTAAAAATTCATATGCAAAATTAGAAACAATCCAATATTAATGTATTTTGAGGCATTAATCCTAATACAAGCGTCATGTACATGTGGACTCGTTATAAGGATTCATGTTTTCATATTCAAATAGTTGATTTCACATTTTTTAAAATTGAACTAATTTATGTAGAATCATAACAATAAAATTAAAAGTTAATTATATGTAAATGATTCAACTTTTACCAAATTTTAGTTTTACATATCAATTTTAAAATTTGCACAATAATTTTTAACTTTTGATTTGTTTTGATTTTGCACACTAATACTATTCGTGTCAAGACTAACATCGACATGGAACAATGAAAATCCGAGTTAGCAAAATTGTCATTTGATTAAATAAATATCGCTTTTAATTAACCAAAACGACATCATTTATGACTAGAATTGTCATATCCTCGCCTTTCTTAATAAGATTAGAAGGACTTTCGAACTTAGAATTTAAATGATTCGTGTCCGATGAAAGAAATTTTTAATTCCAACAAAAGAAATTTATTTCATTAAAGTTATTACGAATTATTATATATAATATAATAATTGAATATGATTTATATATATATATATATATATATACTTATAAATCATTATATCAAAAATGATATACTAATGGTTTATTTATTAATTTATAGTTTTAGGATCGGCTTTGAGTCCCGTAAGAATAAATAATTTAATGGGCTTTAGTTTACAAAGCCCAAAAGTGAAGCCCATGGGACAACCAAACCCTACACTATATAAGCTTGCCTCCTCCCATTTTTGGAACCCTAGCCTCCATTTTAAGAAACTCACACCTCATTCCTCCAAGCATCAACAAGAAAGGATCTACAAAGGTTTAACTTTAAATCCTCTATTAATTTTAGTATGTATACGTGATATATGTATATGTTTATCAGGATGTGTGCGTGAGTTGTGGATCGGGGTGTGCCCGGCGGAGTGAGGGATAGAGATGAGACGAGGCGAGGAGGAGAGAGGCGACGACGGCCGAAAGCACGCCATGTGCGGCATCTGTGTGTGTGGGTGTTCAGATATGTATGTGTCAAGCGCCACGGTGTTATGCTGTGTGTGTGTTGGTTCAGATATGTGTGTGATGTGCCGCGTCCGAGTGAACCGAGAGGAGAGGTGGTGGCGGGGCTTGGCGGCTGGCCCGCCACCTACGACACGGTTTCGAGAGCAACCACGACGAATGGGTGTGTGTGTGGCTGGCGTGTGTTCACGTGTTCATGTGTGTGTGCAGGTTCGACAGAGATGGAGCGGAGGTCAGATGGTCATCACCGACCGGCGATGCGGGATATGACGACAGCCACGCATGATGAAAAGTGTGAGTGGAGCGAGAGAGGACGAGAGAAGAGACGAGAGAGAGAGAGAAAGAGAGAAAGAAAAAAATGAAAATAGGTCATTGAATTTTTGGCAAACATTAAAATGGATGATCTTAGGTTAGGGTTTGTAAAGAATATTGGGCTTGGTCCATCTATTTAATTAAAGTATTGGGCCTTGTTTTATTTTTAATTCAAAAGTGCATCGGGCTTTTTTTTTTTTTCAAAAGGTCAATGAAAGTTGGCTTCAAAATCTGGCCGATTTTATTTAATTAAATGGGTGGGCTCATTTTATTTAAAGTGTGGTTTTATTTTATTTAAGGTGTTGGGCCTCTTATTTAATGAGACGGGCTGAATTTAGTTAAAAGATCAATGGACCTATTTATTTATTTAAACGCTAATTGACTACAGATTGCTTAATTTCGCCGTAATTTAAATTGTGGGTTGAAAATTTATGAGTTGGCCCTGTGAATTTATTTAGAATGGACCTTAATTAATTTAAATCTTTGGCTCAATTAATTAAATAAATATGTTTAACTTTAAGACTTAATTAATAAAATTATATTAAGTCTAATTAATTAAATAATGATTAATTTAAACTTATATATAAGTTTAAAATATTTAATTATGGTAAGTTAATTAATTAATTAATTAATTAATTATTATTAAGTTAATTAATTAATTACTATTAAGTTAATTAATTAATTGATTAAGTTAAGGTTCACCAAGTTTAAATAATCTTTAATTTATTATTAAGACCTCTTTAATTAATGTAATTAATTTCTTTTAATGAAATTAATTAAGTTAGAATAATTAAATAAATTAAATTATGCTAGTCAAGTGCATAATTTGATAATTATATTATGTGTTATATTAAGCGAGAGTCCTTAATATATATATATGATTTTAGTATGCAATTTAATTGCATTATACTTTTGTAAAAAGTATTTAACAAAAGAAGATTATGAAATTAAGTTGTTTCTAAACGAAAAGTCGAGCAAGGGTATTGTTGGTGCCTTAGCCGATATAAATTAGTTTTCAAATTTAATTATATTTTGAAAACTCAAGCTTAATCTAATCATAAGCTAGATCCTCCCTTTACTTGAATTTAAGGCTAGCTTTTCGAGACCCATTAAGATTAGTGCTTCTTGTAGGTTTTATCGATCAAGGGATTAGCGCCGCTTTCCGAGACGCATATTATCGTGATTTCTTCAGCTTTGTCCTATCAAGGCGGGCTTACTTTACAAAAGTATATTTGAGTTATATGCTCGATATTTCATGAAATGCAAACTGCTTATCAAATAAAATGTTTTTGTGCGCCTACTGCTTAAGGCTCAGATATGAATCGATCGAGATTCTCTTTAATCTAATACATTAATTGAGAATTGTGTACATCGTTAGTTGTTTCGTGGGTTGATCTCCATCGGCACCAACCAAGTCGCGAGGCGCTATAAGGGTGCTTGTCTCGACGCTCCCGAGCACGCTATGTTATTATGGTGCTTGTCTCGATACGCTCAAGACGTCATGAATTGTCCCGTTACGCCCCGATGACAATAACGGGAGCATGTGATCCGACTGGCTAGAGGTCCGGATCAAAGCGAGTAATGTAAGAGTCGACAGGGCCCAAATGAATGAAATATTTTGCATGCTTAGAAGTGGTTTCTCTTTAAAACCTTCCAAGTTATGTTATCACGATCGATAAACCGCTTACTTGATTTATGAAATGTTTATGAAAATGCATGCCCAAAATTTGATATATTTATCTCGTGAAATAGATGGAGAATTCGGTGCTCTTCAAATTATGGAGTAGAACAAGGGTTCAAAGATTGAAGAAAGAGATCGAGAGACAACAAGCGAAAGACACTGGAGAGAAGAGAAAATTGGTGGTTTCTGCAATGGTGTGTATAGGTGTGCATTAACCGAACTGAATCGGAAAAACTGACCGAATCGATAATTTTCGATCGGTTCGGTTCAGTTTTTAGGAAAGTCGATTTTCGATTAGATTCAAAATTTCGATTTTCGATTCGATTCTCGATTTTGCAATTTTAGATTCGGTCAATAACCGAACCAAAATTATTATTTTTATATATTTTACATAATAATTAATTAATATCTTAATTAAATAATAATGAGAAAAATATGTTAGAAAATATATATATATATATATATATAATATATATTTCGATCGATTTTTCGATTCGACCGAAACAGATCGATTTTTTCAGTTCGATTTTCGATCGATCCAAAATTATAAATCGATTCGGTTCGATTCAAAAAAAAATATGTTTGGTTTGATTTTTGGTTTGGAGAATTTTGGTTGGTCGGTCGAATCGACCGACCGATGCACAACCCTAATGGTGTGCGAGGTCTTCAATATAGCAGGAACTTTATGAATACACTACCTGGAAGGATTATGCGGATTTGACGAATTAGAGAATTAAGAAATAGCCATTTTAAAATCCACCAACTTTCTCTCTTTCCCAGTGCGCCTCTCGCTTGTTGCTTCTCGATCTCTCTCTTCAATCTCTGAACCACTTATTCGATGCTCTAATTTGAAGAGCACCAATAATTCTTAATTTATTTCACAACTAAATACATCCAATTTCAATCATAAACGACGTCGTTTAGTTAATAAAAATAATGTCGTTTTAAACATCGAACGATTTCGCCAACTCAATTTTTTTAGAGTTTTATGTCACACTTGTGTGCAAAACTAGAACAAATTAAAAATTTGGTAATTATTGTGTAGATTTTAAAATTGGTATGCAAAAGTAGAATTTGGTAAAAAATTATAGACAAATAATCCTAAAAATAATGAACCACTAAATTATCATTATTAAATGCGTTATCAATCATATTTCAAAAAAGTAATGGCATACTAACAATGAAATAAAACAAAATTTTACATAATCTGGGCATATTATAGCATGTGACAATTATTTCTAACACTGAAATAAAAGGAAAATTCGAGAAAACTAACACTCGTGTAGCTAGATACCAGAACTTTGATACAGAGAGAGATCTTCATCTTGTTCATCCGTCTCCTGCAAATTCCTTCATTTTCTGTTTTTCTGTTTGTTATTTCTACATATTTTGCATTTAATTCTCGCATACAAAATCCTGTGTCATTTTTTCTTTTCTAATCAAATCACCTATTAAGAGAGAGACGGAGATAGAGAGTTGGAAAAGGAAGAGAGGGGAAATGGTGTTAAGAAGAGGCATTCAGTGCGATCTACTGTTGGCCTATGGAACGAAAATATCAGCGATTTTTGTGCTGTTGCTGTTGATTTTAGTGAGAGAAAATGGAGTGAGCGCGTCGATCCACGAGTATAAGAATGAAGCTTTCATCCCTCGCTTCAATTCTTTCTTCTTTCACGGCGGTAGTGAAGGACTCTATGCTTCTAAGAACCTTGATCCTCCGAAAAATACTCCAACTGATGATAATAGTAAACCCCTTAATGGAAAATCCTTCATCAGGTAACAGGATTTTTATTTTTATTTTTATTTTTTTGGCTTACTGTAAAAATCGAATAAGTTTTGCTATTCTTATAGAATGTGAAGTACTGTATTATTTTGGGACCTTTCTTTTTTTCTGCTGATATTCTTGTTGTGGGTGATCTTATGGATTTTTGTTATTTGATTGGTTACAATAGAAGAAGACATTACATGGTTTATTTGTTGTTCCTGACTGTGTTGTGGTATATATAGGGCTCCATTAGTTCAAAATGTCTATGTTTCCGTTATGAAGGACTGCACTGAGATCTTTTAGGGAAATTGGTTTACTTTTATGTAACTACCGTTGAATGTGGCGCGACGATAAGTAAAACCAAGGAACTCTTGTGGATGGTCGACGTATAATTTAAGGAGACAGAAGACCTGACTGACACCGGCATGGTAATAGTATGAAGTACATGTTGCTCATTCATTTTCATCAAAATTTTGCCACTTAAGCTGAACAAGGCTAAAATTTTCAGCCGCTGTTGAGTCTTTAGTGTAATTTTGATTGCAGAGAGGGCATATAATCATCTGCATGTTATATAACTTCTATCTTCTGGGCCAAAGTAGTATAATGCTCATTGAAGCTAAATCCCGATGCTTAGTAAAAAAATTCATTAATAGTATGACACCGGCATGGTAATAGTATGAAGTACATGTTGCTCATTCATTTTATCAAAATTTTGTAAGCTGAACAAGGCTAAAATTTTCAGCCGCTGTTGAGTCTTTAGTGTAATTTTGATTGAGAGGGCATATAATCATCTGCATGTTATATAACTTCTATCTTCTGGGCCAAAGTAGTATAATGCTCATTGAAGCTAAATCCCGATGCTTAGTAAAAAAATTCATTAATCCCATTCAGTATTTTGTAGTTGCTTGGCTTCTAACTGTTTTACAAGCATCCATGAGAATGTCTATTAAGTTTCCTACTAAGTTGGTGGGATGAAGTTCTATGGTATTGCCAGGCACAGCTCTTTTGGTTTGTTTTGTCTATTAGACCAAAAATAGTATTTCTTAACCCAAATTTCTGTAATTTTTCAGGCTAAAAAAAGTTTAATTGTAACTTTATTCTATTCTGTCTTAGGTTTGAATCTGTCACGTTTAGGAGACCACAGGAGGTTGCCCAAAAGCAGAACGAATGGCAGCAGAGTACTGGAGTGGTAGAGGCCATTATAGTTGAGGTTAAAGACAGTGATAAGATTGGAAGAGCTTATATGAACTCTAATGCAATATGTTGCAACCGTACTCTTGCTAAGGAAGGGGTCTGCAAGGTTGGTGAGGTCATTATCCGTAATTCACCTGATAACCCGGACTGGCCAAAGAGGCTACAGATTGCATTTGAGGGTGTCAACGAAGAGGCTAAGATGGACTTCCAAACTATTGAGATTAACAAAACTGGCATGTACTATCTATATTTTGTGGTTTGTGACCCACAGCTAAAGGGCACATTAATCAGTGGAAGAACTGTCTGGAGAAATCCCGAAGGTTATCTACCGGGGAAAATGGCACCAATGATGACATTTTATGGTTTTATGTCCCTTGCATATCTTGTTCTTGGTCTCTTGTGGTTTCTGCGGTTTGTACAACAGTGGAAAGATATAATTCAATTGCATTATCAAATCACCGCTGTGATTGGTCTAGGAATGTGTGAAATGGCTGTATGGTACTTTGAATATGCAAACTTCAATGCCACTGGCAGCAGACCAATTGGGATTACACTATGGGCAGTTACATTCACTGCTATAAAGAAAACAGTCTCCCGCCTTCTGCTGCTTGTGGTTTCAATGGGTTATGGTGTTATGAGACCAACCTTAGGAGGAATAACTGTGAAAGTAATTCTTCTTGGTATGGTTTATTTCATGGCATCAGAAGCTCTGGAGCTTGTTGAACATTTAGGAAATATCAATGACTTTGCTGGAAAAACCAGGCTCTTTTTGGTACTACCAGTAGCACTTCTAGATGCATGCTTTATTGTTTGGATCTTTTCATCATTATCCAAAACATTGGAGAAGCTACAGGTTATTTTCCATCTTCCTTTATCAAATAAGAGGGTCATTTTAATTTTCTTTCGAGCTTGCTGTTTTCCCATCTGAGAGTTATGGATAATTGGGATTGGTGGGAAGCAGTATAACTTGGCCACTCAGTTGATGAATGAGTACCTTTTGTATCTTTTCCTGATGTGTGAAATTCATCAGCTTAACAATCAACAAGGTCTTAGACTCTTAATATCCCTAAGAATTTAATTTATTCCTTCTCCCCTGATCCTTTCAATAATGCTCCTTTTGTGTTTTTATGCATGCATGTTGCGTTTCTGGGCCATGCAAAGTGAGGTTGTTGGTCCATTTACTCTTCATATTTTGCCATATAAGTTTACTTGGCCTTAAAATTTTGCAGCAATGAGGATCCCATATCCATTGTATTTGATAACAAACCAGGTTAATGATCTTTGATTTTAGGTGTCAAATAGTACATGTGAACGAACTGGTGATTCGAGTATTATGCATTTATAGCTGATCTTTGTGCATGTTGAGTAGAAATTAGGTTCTATTTAGACTTGTCTGGGTTTTCCAATTTGTGTGAAATTTAGGACCATCATTAAAATGTATCTGCTCAAAAACTAATCGGTATACCATGTTGATTGTTCTCTTATATATTGTATTTGAGTATTCCCAGCCATTTTTTCAAGACGGATCAATTGTTCTTTCTACTATCTCTATTTATTGGAATTTGTCAGGAGCCCTTGCTTTATTTCTCAAAGTATATACTCCTAAATTATAAAAAAGCATCTAATTCTGTGTTTGGCATCAGATACGGAGAAGCATGGCAAAACTTGAACTTTATCGAAAGTTCACCAATGCTCTGGCGATATCCATTTTACTTTCGGTAGCTTGGATTGGCTACGAGGTAATTCTACACCCCTAGTATATATTCGCGCAAACTTTTTCTCCTGTGCTTAGCTGACACCTGGTGGGTGTTTCTTATTCATAAAGCTGTATTAGCCCACAAAGGCACAAACTATCCACATTTTGAAATGTGATGGGGAATGGCTAATGGCAATGAAATACCATGAAGCTGCCCTTTTTTATTATCCCTCAGATTCAACAGGAAGGTCTATCTGCCATCTTAGATGCAGGCAGCAAAAAAATTATGAATGTTCCATGCATTTGTTTCTATGCTATAATTGCAAAAACTTGACATGACTTTTTGCTTGGTCAGTTGTACTTCAATGCCAGTGACCCCCTTAGTGAGTCGTGGCGAAGAGCCTGGATTATCCCAGCTTTCTGGACTTTGCTTGCCTTCATCTTGTTGGTAGTCATATGTATCCTCTTTGCTCCTTCTAATAACCCTACGAGGTAATTTTTATATGTTCATGTTGGTCTTCTAGCTCTATTCATTTTGATTCCATCAGTTGTTGCTTGCTTCCATATACTGAAACCTATCTCAGTTTGTGCCTTGTCTTGGCCCAAGATATATTGTTGGCTGGTGTTTCCATTGCAGGCATAGAATTTGGTAGTTTACTTAAATCATTATCTTAGAACATAACTAATTGCAAGTTGCATTTAAGATTTCAAATAATCTGGAATTAATATATTTAGTCATGTGTTTTCAACTAGCGAGACCACTATGTAACCAAGTGTAAAGAAAGAGAATATAAAATTTAGGTATGCAGTCTGCCATGACAGTTCTTCAATGCAATATATTATTTGCAGCATCAATGAAATTAAAATGTGAGAACTAGCTAGGAAGGTACAAGACACCCCACCTCGAGAAGTAAGAAGAAAATGACTTTGATAAGAATATCTGTGTCAATAGGAAAGTAGTGCTAATGTGTCAAGTTTTGTGAGGACGACTAAGTTGTTCGACCCCGTGATACCACATGCAATCAAATTCACAACTGTAAGAACTTGTGCATAATTTAACCAAATGGCTAGGAAGCAAAGCGAAAACCTCCAAGATGCAGTACAAGAACCTGTTCACACTTCCTTTATGATTTTGGTGTCAATGAGATGGTACTGGATGTACTCTTAACCAGCAATCTGGTGGAATTATATGTTCAGTTGACACTCTTGATCATTTCACATTAAAAGGCCAACCCTTGGAACTTATTGGACAGTTAAATTGCTTTCAAGATTGTGGCCTTATCTTTGTGAACCAATGGAATTATTGTAGGTACGCGTACGAGACTGGTGAAGATGACGAGGAGGGCATATCACTGACCGGTGCCGGAGTAGTAGTGGGTGGAGAGTTGGCATCGAAAGTGGAGAGGAAAGAAAGGAAGGCATCAATTGCATCAGATCATGTATTTGGTCTAGGGGAAGATGTTGAGGAGGACAAAAGAGAATGAATGATGGCAGCTTATGTTATGTGCATATACACAATACACTACAACTTCCACTTGTTTCCCCACTGTAAACACTACTCAACTAACTGAATTTATAGAATTTAATAAACTTTGCAAACAGAAATTCCCCATCTTCTTGCTTTCTTTATTTTTGTTTTTTTAATTTATAATTTGTGCATTTTCATCGAGAAGCGAATGAAGTGCATGTGGGTAGCCTTGCACTGTGATTCATGTTAATTATGCGTTGCGCGTATTATTTGGTATCTTTTCGGGGACGTGAATTATTAGATTTGACTTTGCATAATTTTTAATTAAATTTTTTTATCACGGCATTGTTAAGTATTGAACTTGTATCTGCCATGGATTCTTTTTATTGTCTGAGATCTGCAACCATGTGGTTGAGAGATCAAGAATTATGGGACCAAGATTGATCTAGGGGATTGAATGTATGACTTAGGAATGTCAATGGGTGAGTTTTATGTTATCCGGACCAGAACCAATAAATAAGTAATGATTTTGGTTTTAGAACCGATCCATTATACATTGGATCCGGATCGGACCCAGACCCGGATCATCAACTACGGGTCTTAAGCGGTCCGGATCTAAGTCTATCTAGAACCAGAACCGGATCAGAATCAGACAAGAACCAGAATTGAACCGAAACCATTGTTTTATAATTTAATGGGTTATGAGTGATTTTGAATCGATATAGATAAAATTAGTTCATTGATAAGCCTATTTAAACTTAGGCTTGTTAATAGACAGGTT
Source organism: Salvia rosmarinus (assembly GCA_036937905.1). NCBI lineage: Eukaryota > Viridiplantae > Streptophyta > Magnoliopsida > Lamiales > Lamiaceae > Salvia > Salvia rosmarinus. The sequence goes on from JAODLM010000375.1 coordinate 40,932, forward strand.
TTACTCAGACCAGAATCAATAAAAAAGTATTGGTTCTGATTTTGAAACCAAATCAGATCCAGATCGGACTATCAAACTATGGATTTAAACGGTCCGGGTCTAAAGCGGGTCTGGAACCGGAATCGAAACTGAAACCAGAATCGCTGTTTTAAAATTTAATGGGTTTTGAGTGGTTTCGGATCGATCCGAGTAAAATTCATTCATTAACATTCCTAGCATGACTAGAGGCGCTGATAAAAAAGAAAACAAAAATGCATTGCCACCAAAGTTGATTCGGAACAATGGTAAAGTTTCCCAGATTGTTACAATTTCAGCTCCTGACTTGGTTCAGCTATACAACAAAGATACAGAGGTATGTCGTCATCTATTGATGAAGTAATAGTGTGGATCTAATTGGCTGGTAAAAATATCTGCTTTGGCGCTGAGGAATCCCTTCTTTTTTAGTTTCTTTTTTTGTGAAATTTTGTTATACATGTCATTCAATACTTCCAAATGTAAATAAATCAAGAAAGTACTTTTAAACATCAAACAATATTTCTAAAAAGAGTAAATAAAAATAAGGTAAAAACTTGTGTATATTCGAATATATGGTGCATCCAACCTAATTAATTTTATTTAAAATTATAATTAGAATTTATTAATTATAACTAAAACTTAATTAGGACAAATGCACCGTACATTCAAAAACATCGAAATGTGTCCTCAACAAATAATACCTTTGTAAATTAATATTTTCAGGTAGTATTGGTTTTGTGTTCAAATAAGTAGATTTATATTCGTCGACTTGTATCATGACTCTTTCTTTTGTGGTAGTACCTTAGAAAGTTATTATTTTACTATAAATTCAAGAATTTTTGGATGGATAAATTTTTGTCCTTATAGACTAAAATTGGAAATTTAGAGGAACACTTAATTATTGGGCGGAAGTGACTAATTAGAGATCAAAATAATGTATAATTATGCCATTATCTAATTTTATCACATATAAAGTATAATTATAGATCAACATCCGATTTGTGATACTATTTTCGTTAAGCTATATCTATAACATTGTTGAGCTTTTGTAAACAAATTTTTTTTAAAAGAAAAAAGAATATTAAAACAAAGAAGGGTGGGGCAGAGCTGCGTCCAGCCCCAAACACCTAGCCCAGCCAATCCTTAATTTCTCTCACTTCTATCCTTTATGATTAACTATGGTTAACAAAGGAAACTAGAGGCCTACATTTCTTTTTGAGTTAGGAAAAGGAAAAATGTGAGGATTGAACTATAAATCTCTTTTTTACATAAATAAAATTTCACTACTTGGATGTCTCTGAGGGGACGCTAGAAGCCTACATAAAAGCATCTCCAATTATTTACTCTATAATAGAGTGAACTTTACATTATTATAGAGTAAAATATAGAGTAATTACAAATTCATTTCCAACCGTTCACTCTACAATGGAATATTTTATTTTTATAGCTCACATTATTGAGTAAAAAAGAGTTAAGATGAATGAATAGTGTCACTTTATATGTAGAGTAGAGTGAAATGTATTGTTGGAGAATAAAACACTATACAATAGAGTAAAAACTCTATTGTAGAGTGACTGAAGATGCTCTAAGCAACCCACTTTACTGCCTTTATTTTCTTACCTTCCGAGTTCCGACGTCCGGCCACCTAACTCATACCAAATTGTTCTTATCATTGTGTACATTATACTTAGTACTTGGTTGATAGAAAAAAGGGTCAAAAAGCCAGGAAGCGAACCACGAAGTGAGGCCTGCAATTTCCCACCGTGTGTTGCAGCCACTTTCCAGTAGATTTTTCGACCAATCTGATCGTTGAGTCGCTCTGAATTTTTAGCTGCTTGGATCTTATACTACAAGTTTTTTATGCCAACTTTTGGTTCTTAGACTGGACGTTTTTGATATGTCGTCTTTTATGCGAAAAAAATTATAAAAAACAAGTCTCGGAGTATATCTATTGTGTATTTACCTTTATTTCAAGCTTGTTTCTAGAGTTTATAAGTCATATAAAAATTATAAAACTATTTTATTTTTGGATATTATTTTCTTATCTTTCAAATCAATAACCTTATACGTACAAGGTAGTTGATTTAACGAGCTTGTTCACAACCTATTGAGTATGTCAAATTCAAGTTTAACTCATTTATATTAACAAGCTTACCAAACAAGCATGGACGAACTCTTTTTGATTAATTGAGATATTATTAGCTTAATTCTTTTAAAATCTTATATCTTCGGCACAGTAAAAACTCCATATTATTATATTGTTGGGACCAAAAAAAGATATTACTAGTGGAAGTTATTCCTAAATAGAGTTTACATAGAAAATAAATTTTCTTAGAAAAGAAATCAATTAATACATGATAGAGTATAAGGTCATTAACAAAATCATATACCTATTGATATAGATTTGTCTCAAACAAGTATATTTACAATTTCAAAGAGAGAAAGAGATTAAAATAATTAATAGAACAAGTTGTTACCGCGCTTTTTTCAATCAAACAAAGGAAATCGAACATTGTTAGTGGATTAAGGTACATTAATATCCCAGATAGAATTTTTTTATATGTTCTCTAGTACACTAAGACACTGTTGATGATTTACAACCTAAATATGTTTTTTTTATAATAATTTTATGTTACCGAATGATAAATTTAATGTTTTCAAGAAAAAAAATACGCTCGAGTACACTAGATAATATTATGCGTCGATATGTTATTTGTGTTGATTTTATGTTAATAAATTGATTAATTTAATATCTAAGATCATTTAATTAGTTAAATTTAAAAATATGATTTGTTAATACTGAACCGTGTACAATACACGGCCATACCGTGTCCTTATGCATTTCAAACCGTGCACTGAATTCATCAGTGCATGGCGTTTATAAGTGCACGATGGTGCACGGTCGTGTACGGCATGGTGCGTGCACGGTGCACAACCATGCATGGTCCATGACGGTGCACGACTGCATGGTCGCAGCACACCGTGTACAACCAATGCCTCGGTCACTATCTACACATAACGATCTCGTAAGGCCCTATGTATATGATCGTTATTTTTATATCTTATTTTGCAATAGATGTCTTGGCAACGTCTTATTATACATCATGGTGGTAGTTAAGACAGAGCAAAGTACATAGGCAGCGACGAGGTTCTCGTATACATGGCTGTAGAATAAATTTCACGTGCTAATTTGCTAAGAGAGATTCATGAGAAAGTAGACAACAATGGTGGATCGATTATATGTTTTTCTATACGACGAGCGCTAGTGATGGAAGAAGAATAAGAGTATCGTTGAAAATCGACATCGATTTGTTCCGATTGATTGTGGAACAAAAGGATGATCCAATTGTGTATGTGATTGAAAAGACAAGCAATCAGCCACCAGACATACGCATAATACCGGTATTATATGGTTCACAACGATCTACGCCTTGCCCGAGTCTAATGCAAGATATACCGTTCAAATATATACGAAGACGAGCCGTTGTCTTCAAATGAGAGCGAAGACAAGTCGGTGTATTCGATGAAGAGGAAGACACGAACCGATCGAGAGATATATTTGATTCATTGGCAACTCGAATTTGGTGCTTGATTCGACAACCGTGACATCTTGATAAGGTTATCGACAACAGAACTTCACTTCCAACATCAAGACGATGGCGAGGCTCATGCTATAACTTCACGAACCGTAGAGGACGATACAACGATGAGTTGCGAATCGGGTTATTCCACTACTTGATTGTGATAGTGCATTGCCATTAGATTGGGTCGAACTTTGTTGTTAAGATTTCGACAATCTTGGATGTGATCGAAATTAACCACAACAACGAATACTGAATCTTCACGCAAATCGATCACCACACACGCTGTCGCATGCAAGAACAAGAACTTTGATACAGATAAGAAAAGAAGGAAGACGATGTTTACGTGGTTCGGCGTAAGCCTACTCCACGGAGGGTCAATCAGAGATTCTTTATTGATGATGGACTCAATAGAAACACTACAATCTCTCAGAGAAGATGAACTCAAATCAACTCATACACTTCAAAGATGAATATAGTTTCTCTCTCTCTCTCAGATATCATGATCTTTCTTTATGCTAAAGGAGTTGTTTTGATCAATGATAAACCGCTTGTATTTATATCCCTTGAACCACCGATTGCATATGATGTACTCGCAAGTTTTTCGCCGAGAGCAACAACACAACGGCTTCGCTTTGGGAAATAACGACTTCAACTTCTTCTTGCAAACTTATTCTTATCAACTTTGTTATTTGCAAGTAGACCCTTTAGAAATATCCATTTCACGCTACAAACTTCACAAATCTCCACCTAATCGTGAAAGTGTCCATCAATAGAAAATGTAAGATTTCCCTCGATTCAGCCCCACTACATGCACATGCCTCAATTCACGATATGAGATTCACCAACTTCGAACAAAGGTTCGAACTTCAAGTAGGCAAAGCTTTTGTCAACATATCGCAGCATTTTCCTCCGTATGTACCTTGACCGCCCACAACACCTTTATCCACCAAATCTCTTATGAAGTGCAGCCTCACATCGATGTGTTTCGACCTCTCATGGAAAACTTGATGCTTAGCTAGGTGCAAAGCACTTTGACTATCACACCTTATGGTAACATATTCTGCTTCAAACCAAATTCTTCAAGAATTCCCTTCACCAAATGCCTTCCTCGACTACCCTGAGTGCCATATATTCAAATTTTGCCAGACAAAGCTACAATATTCTCGCAAAGAAGATTTCCAACCGACACCGATCCAAACAAAGTAAACAAATATCCCGACTGGATCTTCAGATCTAAATTTGCAAAGATAATCGAGTCAAGAATCCTTCTAGAAATCCATCACTAGATCCTTTCCATCCTCCAAACTTTATATCGATATTTGAAGCTCCTTTCAAATATCTTAGGATATATTTCAAGCTTCCCAATGTCGCTCTCCCTGATCGCCTATATACCGCTGGCAACACTTATAGCATGAGCTAGATCCGCCCGGTGCAAACCATGGCGCATATAATGCTTCCAACAACATGGCATACGGTAATGCACTCATATCATTCCTCTCTTGATCATTCTTCTGCTTTTGCTCATCCGACAGCTTAAGTGTTGAGCTAGAGGTACTGACACCTCCTCGATTTGTACATGTGAATTTTCTCAACATCTTTCCAAATAATCTTTCCGCCAAGCCACATAACTTTATTCCCTTTATCTTTCAAATATCCATTCCTAGTATCCTCCTTGCTTCGCCAAGTTCTTTCATCTCAAATTCAACCTTCGTGTCATTCTTCAATTCTCGATTTCAAATAGCTCATGTCCAAAGAATTAGCATATCATCTACGCATAAAAGTAGATAAGCCATCGATTTCATCCACATGTTTCATGTATATGCACCATCAAACTTTGACCTCGAGTATCCAATCTTCAACATATGATCATCGAACTCTTATACCATTGTCTTGAACTTTGTTTTAGACCATATAAAGATTTCTTCAAAGAAGCACACTTTGTTATCGAACTTGGTGAAATGAAACCTCAGTCACACATATAAATCGCTTCTTCAAGGTCCCCGTGGAGGAAAGCGCTTTTAACATCTAACTGTTGAAGGTGAAGACCTTGTCGAGCAACGATAGAGAGTAGTATACGATGGCGCAGTTGTTTAACCACGGAGAAAACACTTCATTGAAATCGATGCCTTCGCTTGAGTGAACCCCGCTACAAGTCTAGCTTTGTATCTAACGAGCTCTTTTCTCGCCACTTCTATTTTCTTAAATAAACCACTCTGCTTACCACCATTTCGAGAGTTGGGTCTCGCACCAGACCATGTGTTATTATTCTCGAGGGAGAGCATTTCTTCGTGATAGCTAAAATCCATCGTGACTTCTCACCACTGCTCATAGCTTCAGTAGTTTCTTGTTTCCGATAGCTTATTTCTTCGGCTATACTTAACGATATGTAATCATATCTCATGCCCAAACCTCAATGGAGCATTAACAGCTCTCATTTTTCGTCCTCGTGAGCCAAGAGTTTTTTTTCTTCAAATGGTTTCGATTCATTCATGTTTTCCTGCTCAAGATCGACTTCTTCCGGCATCGCTTTCTCGCAACTCAGATTCTCAATCGCCCACCTTCATTAATGTAGTTCTACATAGATGATTCATCCATTCGCAATGATCGATGTGCTTCAAGAAGGCACGACATCTTCTCTAAATACTACATCCCGCTGATGATTATTTTTAATCCCATCTTCATAACACCACAACCAGTATCCTCGACCCAAGAGGATATCCCAACATGACGCATTTCACAGCCTCCGGGTTCCAATTTATCTTGTTTCACGCACAGTAGCTTGACAACAAAAATTCTCAAGTATGAGTAATTTGGAATTCGCCATTCCACGCTTGTTCGTGGGTCTTGTAGTCTCTCGTCACGACGGGACATTTGTTTATCAAATGGCAAGCAGTAGCAACCGCCTCGCCAAAATTTCTTCTCGCAAACTTGAGGCGAGAAGATACACCTCATTCTTTCTAGATCGCTCTATTCATCCTCTCAATGACCCTGCTTTGCTATGGGTTTCTCGGCACCGCCTTGTGTCCTTTAATTCTTTAGATTTTGTAATTTAGAAATTGTTCATTCAAGAATTCCAACCGTTATCTCGTCCTTAAACATTTAACTTGTATGCCTTTCTCAAGCTCCACTTCAAGACACCACTTCAATCTTATGAAGGCTTTGGATTTTGCTTTCAATATATATATCCAAAGTTTTCGAGAAATCATCGATGATGTTTAAGTAGTATCCGCTCTCCCATGGTTTCACTTCGAAGGACCACATAGGTCCGAGTGTATATATTCCAATGGTTTCTCTGCAACATACTTACTAGTATCGCACGGAAGTTTCTTTCCTTTACCAAGTATACACCGCCGTGACTCGAATCTTGAATGAACCCCGACATCTCAACACATCCTCGCCATAACTCATTCAAACCTTTCGCTTACGTGGCTAAGTCTTTTATGCCAAAGCATAGACTCATCTTTGATATGGGAATCGACTCTCGACTCACGCTTTGGCAAGAGATAATATAGGCTATGCTTTCTAATTCCAAGCATAAAAGTTCTTTCATTTCTAATAACATGCAGATATCCATTCTTAGACATGAAACTATATCCTTTAGATTCTAACATTCCAAGAGAAATCAGATTTCATTTTAGTCGAGGAATGTACCTTACCTCTATTAGGATCTTAGTCGAGCCATCTTCCATCATTAACTTCACATCTCCAATGCCTTGCACCGAACATGTATGATCATTTCCAAGGAGGACAACACCGATTCCATCTTCGAGGTTGATAAACCATTCTTTGCGGGCACATATGGAAAGAGCACGTCAATCAAGAATCCAAATATCTCCTATAGGTGTTTCAGGACATTGAGCATTATCACAATGCTCCACAACATCTGCCTCCTCGGTTTTGATACTTCTCAAGGATTGCTTCTTCTTCCAAGTATAGCAATCTTTCTTTAGATGGCCTACCTTCTTACGATGATGACACTTTCTCATTTCTTTTCCATCACCATCTTTGTTCTCGAACCGAGAAATTTCTTTGATTTAGACCCAACTTCCTTGGTTTTAAACCTTGTTCGATTGCTCATCGCTAATCCTCTCCCGCAACCCCGATTTTCCTCATTCAGTTTTTTTGTTCTTTAGCCTTGAGGGCAGATTGTACTTCATCGAGAGAAATAGTAGTTTCTCTGCCAAAAAAGCATGGCATCCTTCATGTGCTCGAAGGATTTTGGCAAAGAATTCAACAAGATAATTTCCTTATCTTCTTCATCAATCTTGACTTCAATGTTCTCCAAATCATCTATGGCTTTATTGAATTCCTCAATTTGATCTTCCATGTTCTTCTCTTCGATTAACTTGTACGCGTACAATATTTATTTCATGTATAGACGATTTGCCAGTGATTTCGTCATATACAACGCCTCTAGCTTCGCCCAAAAGGCAGCGGCATTTTCCTCCTTTGCAACTTAACGTAGAACCTTGTCTCCGAGGCAAAGAATAATGGCACTATGTGCCTTTTCCATGATCTCCGATCTCTTATCCTTCAAGCTTCAATCAGAGACATCTTTTCCTTCCTTCAGAGCTTCCGAGAGTCCTCGCCAGATCAACATAGCTTTCATTTTGATCCTCCATAGACCAAAATCATTTTTCCCGTGAATTTTTCGCTCAAACTTTGCTCCACCCATATCGATCGTGAGTGCTCTTCCCACGCATTTACGCCAATTGTTAAGATTTCTTTATCGATTTGTATATCGAAGCAAGATGGTTGAGCTTGTATACAATGTTTCGTTACCACTATTACAATCTCCTATCCGAATTGAATACTTGATTGATATATCTCGTGTCCCTTTATCTCATATATAAGTTAGATCATACAGGTGTAGAAGATCACGTAAGTCCGTATGATTGGTCAAGCTTAATGAGATATAAAAGTTTCACACCGAGACAACTTGAGGACGAGTTGCTCAGATAGCCGCAGATAGATAAGAAGTTGACTGACTTGGCTGCTTGTCTATGCCGGGTACGCTTCGACGATTGAAGGATCACAGTGAGATGAGTTCTTCTATCTAACCGCCATGAAGAACCAAGATCTCGTGACTTACGATGATCTAAACCTCGATAAAGTATTAGTGAGTATGAGTTGGTCACCATCACTTGACTTGTTATGGGTGAGGTTATATGTTCTAACCCAATATTCTCCGCATCTTGGGTGGTGGCAATGTTGTATGTCATGCTAGTTATCTCAGATCGAGTTACCGTATCCGCTAGGATGATGACGCCCCTTAATGAGCTCAAAGTTTATTGTACTAAACCCCGCAGTTGAGTTAGCTCAAGTACAATAATAAGGTTGAGTGGTACTACTTAATGAATTAAAGATATTAATTATTTTAAGCAAATGTAATGCTCTAAATAATTAATGGACGCATGATATCTTAAATACGGGATTCGAATGTCTAAGTGCAAGTCCGACTCACCTTCGTAATAAAGGGTAAGTCAAGATTTATTCTCTAGTGGCATGAATGAATGTTTATAAATTAATTTATATTCTGGTCAATATAAGATAATTAATTCATTTGAGGCCCATCTTTATTCCTTGCATTTGATCCGGATGGCCCATCCAGCCCGTAGCTACCGATGAAATCGACGCCCTCATCCCTCTAAGGCAAGGATTTGATTCTCTTTATCCTATAGGATATTATTATATTTATGGATATGCATGGATCATTTCCTAACAGATTATGGTAATGCATTATAAATATAAAAAGAGATAAGATCAAGGCTAATCCTCATTTTAAGAGAGCATAATTTTCGCGAGCCTCTATAGTGACTCTCAAAATAGCTAGGTTTTGAGGGTGATTGTAGCATTCTCCATAGATCGCCCTCACCGACGCTGGAGATTGGGCAACCGGATACACCCGTAAGATCAAAGCACGAGTCTCGATCCGCTCATCCCCGATGTATTCTGAGGTAAACACGAGAAAACACCTACGTGTTGCAATTAATTATATAAACGCATGCTAGAATATAATCAATGTATGGTGAATTAAACATCCAAGATAGATCATCGGAGAGGTTAAAATCATATTTCCTACAATTGGTATCGCAGCACGGGATCAAGATTCGCCTCGCTGGATTAATTCGCGCTGATTATTACGCGCAATTAATTAATTGTTGAATCTGCTGCTCATCGCGGGCTCGGTTTTGTTTTTGTCGGATTTTGTTTTCACCACGAGAAAATCCGTGGTTAGATTAGATTTGTTTTTCAAGAATCTTATCCGTAAAAGAAGAACGAAGACGAAGCACGAAGAACGCAGACGACGAAGGTACGTTGAAAATTGGGCGACGATCGACGGCTGCGGCGGCGACGGCACGCTGAGCGCGGCGCCGCGCCGCAACACGCCGCCCCAGCATGTGCGTGTTTTTCTCGACACCAATGGACAGAGGCGCAGCGGGCGACGAGGTCATGCAGGCGCGCAGCAGGCGCTACGCGGCGACGGTGCGCGCGTTGCCACGCTGATGCCCCGTAGCGCCGCCACGCGCCGTGGATACGCGCTGAAACCTCAAGTCGCCCCTCGGCCGCAGCAGCGACTCGGCGAGTCGGCCTCGGCAGCCGCTTACGCGACCTCTGGCAGATCGTGTCGACAAGACGCATCGACGCTGCGCCGCTAGGCGAGCTCGGCAGCGCAACGCGAGCGCGCGGGCGATGTGGCGGCATTTTCAGACGAGATCCTCGGCGCTACGGGCTCGCGGTCGCGAGGTCGACCGCATGAGGCAAGCACGCACGCCAGAGCGACGTCATGAAGCTGAAGTACGCGCACGCGCAGTCATGCTCGCGGTTGCGGCCGCCACCGCTGGCGAGCACGCGAGGTGGCGGCGGCAGGGGCGCGTTACGCATGGGTCTGTGCCTTGCCGCTGCTGCCCAGCCCATTTTGGGCCGATCCGCCTGCACTGCTTCCAGCCCGCACTGATTTTCCGCCCGAATCTAGTTTTCGACGAATCCGTCCGCGCCTGTGCACAAGAGGCCCTGTCAAGATTATGAAGATCAGACTTTGCAATTCTATGTAATAGATTAGGCAGAAAAGCGTGTTCCACGAGTGGGCCACGGCGAACGCTTTTATTTTATTTTAATCGCTCATCGCATGTCGTGGATGTTTAAATTATGCAAGCATGCTATGTATGTTTAAATTACGTAGACAAACATATTATATGTTTTCGTGATTGGACGCGCCTTAGTAAGCATGCTAGGTTTATCGCGTCAAGCTTTTTTTAGAATTCGCGAGCATGTTTTACATGTTGAGTTCTATAGAAAAGCATGCCAGATTACGTGATCTCGCATGGACAAACCTTTCAAACAAAAGACTGTTAAGTAACCCGACATATTAATTTTCAAATTAAAATGTCAAGACCTCCACTTTTTGATCTCTAAACAAAGTGAGACGACCGTGAGTAAACGCCCACACGCTGCGGTTTGCTTGCACTGCTTATCATAAGTTTGTTAGATGAGATTTCTAAATAAAACATTTTAAATCTATCGAGAAGTGAGAGTTTCATGTAAACGCCCACACGCGTGGCTTGTATGTGCAATTTTCATAAGTTCTCTAGAGATGGATTTAAAATGAGATAACAAAAGATTTTGAATTGGAAGCGGTATGGTCCGAGTGAGTATGCCAATTTAAGAATTCATTTTCACGTTAAAATTGTGGTCATTGCTAGACATCACCGAGTACAACTTCCCGCCAAGTCCCTTCTTTCGATAGTGATGTGGTCTAGTAAGGTCCAATCATTAATTTCATTCATCATAAGGATAAGTTGACATGGATTGAAATTAAACGACTAAAAGGTATATTTTAGTCCGGTCGAGGGGTTCATGTAAACGCCCACACATGTGGGCTCGTATGTGGGATTCCGGGCGATTGAGGTTTCAATCAATATTGTTTTATCAAAAGGTTACAATATTGTTGTTACGAATTATGTACGATCGTATGCTTATGTGTTTACATTATCTTTTCGATATGTCTCTACACCGATTATCAATATGCTCGCACAAAACCTTTATCCGTCCGAATTTTATCGAGTGGAAACGAAACATGGAATATGTTCATATATCAAGAACACATGTTTGTTCTCACTACTCCTAAACCCGATGCCCCATCGACGATCGACTAACGAGCAATGAGAGTCAAGCGCACTTTTGCATAAGTCGAACAATACGGCCAAGTTGTATATGATGACTACAATGTCCAAAGGCTTGCAACCGCAAAGATCGGTAGATGGTAGACGCGATCGAAATATGGTCAAGTCTAGAGAGTAAGTTTGGGCAATGGATCGACAACCGCTCCACACAATGAGAGAAATTCGCGTAAGATAGAAGAAGGAAGTTCGTCCATGAACATGTCTCCCACACGACTCATCTCATGGATAGTCTTGATCAGTTGGGATGAGGTATTGACGGTGAAGCCAAGGTCGATATCATCCTCAACACACCGCCCAAGTCTTTTGAGAACTTTTGTGAATGCGATCATGAGCAAGACCGAGTATACACTTAGTCGGGCTGTTTAATGATTTCGTGGGTCATGAAGGAGTTATGGGAAAAGGAGCACATGCCTGCTAGCACATCTAAGGGCCCAAATTTTCCGCAAAATGGAAAAGAAAAGAGGCACCAAAGGTGGTAGAGGCAAGGAACTAGTGGGGAGTAGAGCAAGAACACGATCACACCGAGGCTCAAGAAGCCAAAGGAGAGGGCAAGTGCTTCAAGCGCGGCAAGACGGCATTGAAGGCCAAGTGCCCTATGCTCAAGGCTCAAGGTACGCCATTTGCTTTAGTAACGGAAACATGTTTAGCGACTTGTTCTACCCATTCTCGGGTAGTAGACATGGGTGCGATCGATCATGTTTGTTACACCTGCGGGGTTCCCGCGACAAGTGGAGTCGAGTGTTGGTGAGATAACGATTCTATGGGCAACGCAATGAAAGTCGAGGCCGCAAATGGAGATGTTACTTTATGTTTTGATAGAACAGCTTTAGTATTAAAAGATGTTTTATATGTGCTTGATTTTCATGGAACCTTGTTTCGCTTCAAATTGTTTATTCATGGATATTCGTTATTTTTGATAGTGGTGTTTCTATCATAAGAAATAACGGTTATCTGTGTTGTCACATTATATAATTCGCTTTATACTATTTCTCGCTAAACATAATACCTATAACTATGTCGCATCTCCATCAAACCTTAAAAGAGAAAGTTTTCTTCGAAGATGACACCACATTCCTCCGGCATCTTAGATTAGATCACATCAATCTAAATAGGATCCAAAGACCTGCTAAGAATAGAGCTGGGTGATCTCACAGCCATCTGCTCCCGCCTATGAACTCGTGATAGAAGGTAAGATGTCGACTGCACTTCTTCAAAGCCAAGGGTTATAGAGCCAAAGAAGTGTTGAGCTAGTCCATTTCGACTGTGGACCGATGTCCACACAAGCTCGTGGAGGGTACGGTATTTTGTCACTTTCATCGACGACACTCAAGGCACGGATACATATACCGCTTCACCGCAGTCTCAATGCTTGAGAAATTCAAAGAGTTTAAGGCGGAAGTGGAGACGAAGCTTGGTAAAGTATCAAGTCATCGCGGTCCGATCGCGGTGGTAATACCTCAAGAACGAGTTTATGGACTATCTAGTGAAGTGTGGATTACATCCCAACAAGATTACAATCGACACACCACAAAGAAACGGTGTGTCGAGCTTAAGAAATAAGACTCTTTAGAAATGGTTAGATCAATGATGAGTTATGCAAGATCGCCTATTTCGCTCGGGGTATGCCTTAGAAACGCGGCATACTTGCTAAATCTAGTACCATCCAAGTCACCGAAAAGACCCTTCGAGTTGTGGTTTGGGCGCAGTTTAGTTTAAGCCACATAATGATATTGGGCACCCAAGACATGTGCCGAACAAGAAGGCCGATAAGTTGGAGGCTAGATCCGACGCAAGGTCGCTTATCGCTATCCTAGAGAGACGAAAGGTGGTTTATTCTATAGTCCTATGATCAAGGTCATTATTAAGACTAATGCCCGATTCTTAGAAGAGGATTATATGACAAACCATAAATCCAAAGTTGAAATCATTCTTCGTGAATTAGAAGATGATCGATTCCACCACCGACAGCCAAAGGTACGAGATGTCGGTTCAGTGGAGGATCGACACCGATACTTCAAGAAATTGAAGTGGGTCGAGTTCCACCGAGATACCGACCGCATGTTGGTACCCACCAAAGAAGTTGTGCAAGATAGAGAACCACAAGTTATCGCACCCACCGCTGCTATCAGGCCGAGCACCGTCAGAGTGGGAGGGTTGTTCGTCAACCCGAGCGATTTATGTTCGTGGGTGAATCTTCTGATTTAGTCCCGGAAACGAACAGCAATAATCGACCCATGGACGACAAATGAGGCGATACAAGACATTGATGCAAGATCATAGCACACCGCTATGGACTTAGAAATCGAGTCCATAAATGCATGGGTGTATATGAAAAGACACCCTACCGATGGCAAGGAAGTCATAGGTAGTAAGTGGGTATACAAGAGGAGAGAGATTCAGATGAGAGGTTTCGCTTTTAAAGCCGTGCTTGTGGCTAAAGGGTTCACTGATTGAGGGCATCGATTTCGATGAGACCTTTCGCCAGTAGCAATGCTCAAGTCCATCGTAATTCTTCCGCCATAGCAGCCCACTCAACCTTGAGGTTTGGCAAATGGACGTGAAAACCGCTTAAACGACACCTTGAGGAAGGTAAAGACATCTATATGCAAAGAACAAGGTTATGTGCGGCGTGAAGAGCATCTAGTATGGAAGCTAAGAAGTCCATTTATGGGCTTAAGCAAGCCTCACGATCCCGAACTTACGCTTTGACGAGGTGGTAAAGTCCCATGGATTTACCCGCTGCTCAGCTTAAAGTTGTATGTATCATTTAGATGTCTCACGGTGATGTGGTATTTCGACTTTATGTAGATGACATTCTTCTAGTTGGAAACAATGAAGTTGTTATCGACGAAAGAGTTGGTTATCCGATCGCTTCAAATGAAAGACTTAGAGATGCAGCAGACATTCTTGGGATCAAGGTTTACCGAGATCGCAAGAGGAAAATGTCGAGCTTATCTCAGCGCCTTACATTGATACCGTGATTACTGCTTTAGTATGCCGACCGCCAAGAAAGGATTGCTACCTTCGCATATGGCGCCTTTATTCAAGGAGCAGCCACCTATGACCGCAGCGAGATAGAGGAATGAGACAAGTTCCTTACGCTCCGCCGTAGGAAGTCTCATGTACTAATGCTATGTACGAGGCCCGATATCTATGCGGTAGTATAGTAGCTAGATATCGCCTAACCTCGACAAGCTCATTGATCGTCAGAAGCATATACCAAGCACCGAAAAGGACTCGAGATTATAGGTCGGGTTTACCATGCAGATAGTCTAATGCCTTTGGGTTATACACTGGATTTCCAAGTCGACCGTGATGAGAAAAAGTCTACCTCAAAGCATGTGTTTACCTTGGGAGTGGAGCAGATCCTCAAGTGAGTGCAAAGCAATGAGGCATTCCGGACTCTACCATGGAAGCCGAATATGTAGCCGCCTTGAGGTCAAGCATGAGGTCAGATGGTTCAAGAACCACTCACGGATCTAGCGTGGTACCTAGTTTGCCCAAGAGTATCATAGCCATCGTGATAACTCAAAAGTGGAAAACTCAAGGAACCACGGACCCACAAGGCGACTCAAACACATAGAGAGAAAGTACCATGTCATACGAGAAATCGTTAGACGAGGGACGGCCGATTGAAAAGATTGATACGACGGATAACCTAGCGGATCCATTCATGAAGAGCTCGCCGCAAAAAGTCTACGACGGACACGCCGTAGGACTCGATTATGCTTGATGGAACCCACTTAGAAAGGAAACTTTGTATGTGGGAGAAGCAAAGTGATGGTTTTGTTTGTAATAGCTAGTAGAGAGACACATTATATACTAAAAGTTTGCTTTAGTATAAGTGGGAGATTGTCGATTTGTATAATCGAAAGCGATGGTTGAGCTCAGATACAATGTTCTCGTTACCACTATTACAATCTCCTATCCGAATCAATACTTGATTGCATATATCCGTGTCCCTTTATCTCATATATAAGTTAGATCATACAAGGTGTAGAAGATCACGTAAGTCCGTATGATTGGTCAAGCTTAATGAGATATAAAAGTTTCACAACCGAGACAACTTAAGGACGAGTTGTCTGTATAGCCGCAGATAGATAAGAAGTTGACTCGACTTGGTTGTTTGTCATGCTAGTACGCCTCGACGTATCAAGGATCACAAGTGAGATGAGTTCTTCTATCTCGACCATCGTGAAGAACCAAGATCTCGGTGACTTACGATGATCTAAACCTCGATAAGGTATTAGGTGAGTATGAGTTGTCGACCATCACTTTGACTTGTTATGGGTGAGGGTTATATGTTCTAACCCAATATTCTCCGTGATTCGGGGCGGCAAGGTGTTGTATGTCATGCTAGTTATCTCAGACGAGTCACCGTATCCGCTAGGATGATGACGCCCCTTAAGGAGCTCAAAAGGTTTATTGTACTAAACCCCGCAGTTGAATTAGCTCAAGTACAATAATAAGGTTGAGTGGTACTACTTAAGGAATTAAAGATATTAATTATTTTAAGCAATGTAATGCTCTAAATAATTAATGGACGCATGATATCTTAAATACGGGATTCAGAATGTCTATGCAAGTCTCGACTCACCTTCTAGAATAAAGGGTAAGTCAAGATTTATTCTCTAGTGGCATGAATGAATGTTTATAAATTAATTTATGTTCTGGGCTGAACATAAGATAATTAATTCATTTGAGGCCCATCTTTATTCCTTGCATTTGATCCCTGGGCTGGCCCATCCAGGCCCGTAGCTACTGATGAAATCGGTGCCCCCTATCCCTCTAAGGCAAGGATTTGATTCTCTTTATCCTATAAGGATATTATTATATTTATGGATATGCATGGATCCTTTCCTAATAGGATTATGGTAATGCATTATAGATATAAGGTAAGAGATAAGATCAAGGCTAATCCTCATTTTTAAGAGAGCATAATTTTCGTGAGCCTCATAGTGTGACTCTCGAAAATAGCTAGGGTTTTGAGGGTGATTGTAGCATTCTCCATAGATAGTCCTTACCGACGCTGGAGATCGGGTAACCGGATACAGCCCGTAAGATCAAAGCACGAGTCTCGATCCGCTCATCCCGCTCATCCCCGACAGATTCAAAGGTAAACACGAGAAAACACCCACGTGTTGCAATTAATTATATAGACGATGCTAGAATATAATCAATGTATGGTGAATTAAACATCCAAGATAGATCCTCGGAGAGGTTAAAATAAGATTTCACATTCTCGACAATCTTCTGATGTGATCGAAATTAACCACAACAATGAATACTGAATCTTCACGCAAATTGATCACCACACACGCTGTCGCATGCAAGAACAAGAACTTGATACGTATAAGAAAAGAAGAAAGACGATGTTTACGTGGTTCACAGAAGCCTACTCCACTGAGGGTCAATCACGATTCTTTATTGATGATGGACTCAATAGAAACACTACAACTTCTCTAGAAGATGAACTCAAATCAACTCATACACTTAAGCATGAATATAGTTTCTCTCTCTCTCTAGATATCACGATCTTTCTTTATGCAAAATGAGTTGTTTTGATCAATGATAAACCGCTTGTATTTATATCCTCGAAACAACCGATTGCATATGATGTACTCGCAAGTAAATCAATTTCGAGAGCAACAAAGACAACGGCTCGCTTCGGGAAATAACGACTTCAACTTCTTCGCAAACTTATCCTTATCAACTTTGTTATTTGCAAGTGACCCTTTAGAAATATCCATTTCACGCTACAAACTTCACACTTGTGGAGCCCATACCGCCAATTATGTATTAATTCGATATTTAAGACGAAAGATGACTTGACGATAGCCATGGATTGTACCACTTGAGAATCATGTAGAGTACGTGGTCGATCGGGTCAAGTAAAACGCGCTTGGGATATGTTTCAAGCATGGCAACCGGTTGTCCTTTTAAGCTACGAGTCGTCCAGAGGTCAACGATATGGAGAGTAATTGTCAACAATACCATACTTGTCCTTGGATTTGAATCGCACCGCCCACGATGTGTGCCTCGCTAAGATTGTTGGCAAGTATTTTGCACGAAAATTGGTCGATGGGGTGTGTTAATGAAGCCGAAAGAGATTATTGAGAGATGCATCGAAAATTGCATCGACGGATTATAGCTTTACTCTCCCGCAAGAAACATCGCTATAGAGACGACATATGGCGATTTCAACGGTCCTATCAATTGCTTCCATCATATTTGCATCCGTTGAGAGAATCTTACCACGGACACTATATGATATCGAGACGGCTCATGATGGCTAATTTCGATATTTGTTCTTGCTCGACGTAGTTTGCATGCTTTCAAGCATTACCTACGACCGATCGTCATTGTAGACTCGGACTCATCTTAAGGAAAGAACAAATGAATTTGTTTTGTCGTTATTTAAGGATGGAAATGAAGGAATCTTCCCGCTTGCTATCGGGTTAGGTCCGATTGAGGACGATGAGTCATGGACTTGGTTTTTATCTCTGCCGTTTCAGCATTGGTCATCCCGATGATCTCTTAGTTGTGTCCGATCAATATAAGGGCATCAAAAGTCGGAGTCCGTATCCCAACATCGCACATGTGTTGTGCTTTTACCATTTGTCAAGAATATGGCACGATTTGGGTCGCATGTTTGTACAATTATCAAGTCACTTGTATATGTCTATTGATCGAGGATTTCAAGAGATATTTTTTTTCACGGATGTTCGAAACCGCAGCCCACCATCATCTACTCTACATTGGGAGCATAGGTGGTCTAGGGTCATGTCCTATACGACGCTATAGTTTCACGACTTCAACGCGTAGAGTTTCAATAGTCGGTTATTCAGGCTCGACGCTCACCTATTTTCTCGCTGCTCGAGACTTTCGATCTATTACGGAGAAATGGTTCGACGACGACGAGCCAGTGCAGCAGCAAGGTCCAATGAGTCGATCAAGTAGCCAAGGCCGAAGCTACATGCCTCCGCCGCGCCGACGCCGCTGGTTGTTCGCTCAACGACACACACATGTTTAAAGTCAAGATGAAACACATCCCACGTGGTTGATTTCTAGAACGGGACATGTGAATGCCGTGAGTCTCGACGGACAAAATCCCTTGTTGTCACGCCAGGCCGCTATTAGGTACGTAGGGAAATCTAATTTTTCCTCTCCCGAGGATCTATCTCGATGTTTAATTCACCATACATTGATTATATTCCTAGCATGCACCTATATAATTAATTACAACACGTAGGAGTTTTCTCGTGTTTACCGCGAACTGTTTTGGGATGAATAGATCAAGACTGCGTGCTAGGGATGGCAATGGGTCTGATCCGGACCGGATCTCGTTAGTCCGCATCCGCATCCGATTTTTTGCTTTGGTCCGATCCGTCCGCATCCATGGGGTCCAAAAATTAGATCCGCATCCGCATCCATAAGATCCATTGTGGTCCGTGGTCTAGACCCTGATCCATATGTTTTCGCTTCTAAAATAAATTCCAATCAACTATAATTCACAAGAGCACCATAATAATCTAAATGCATAATAATAATACTATAATAATTATTTAGAATTTCTACAATTATCACCATATTGGAAGACGTTAGTTACAAATTTACTATAAAGTAGAAGCAACAAACAACTCAATCATCGGTGATGTAAGTTGACGCCGACCACCGTGAATGCCGATAGATACATAATCGAGTATTTCAAATGAAATTTGGAACATATTTGTTTTGGAATAATTTGAAAAGAAATCAAGAGTTTTAAGTCAGTTATGTATTTAATTATAATAAAATAATATATATATATATATATATATATATATAAATTAAATGGATTTTGAACGGAAATTGGGAATGACAAAGGAGACGCATTTAATAGAAATTATTTATATTAACTAATTTAATTATAATAAAATAATATATATATATATATATATATATATATATATATATATATATATAATTATGGCGGTCCACGGGCCGGATCCGACCGATCCGGTCTTAAAACCTAAACCCGTGATCTAGATCCAAATATCGATATATGTTCCAGATCCGTCCGCATCCGCTGGTCCAGATTTTGAGGATCCAGATCCTTAAAATGGATCTCGACCGGTCCGGATCCGCTGCCATCCCTACCGTGCTTTGATCTTCCGGATCAGATCCCGCTTGCCTAAACTCCAATGCCGAGCGAGACAATCTATGGAGAATGCTATAGAAAACGCCTTCTTTTCTTCTCTCTCAAGGATTTCAAAAATTCTCACTATTCGATATAGTAATTTTCAAAATCTCACTCGAGGATTAGTCTTGATTAGCCTCACCATATATTTATAATGCACTCCAAAATCCTATCTAGATAGGATTTATGCATATCTAATAAATATAATAATATCCTTGGTGATGAGAGGATCGTTAGAGTCCCAAGAGGACCTCAGAGAGAGGACGATTTTCCTTAGCTACAGCTCTGGACGGGCCACCAGTGATCAAATGCAAGGAATAAAGATGGCCTCAAATAAATTAATTATCTTATGTTCAAATTTTAACATAAATTAATTCATAAATATTTATTCATGCCACTAGAGAATAAATAATGACTTACCTCTTTATTGTCAAGTTGAGTCGGGTTTGCACTTAGACTTTACTAATCCTCGTATTTAAGATATCAGACGTCCATTAATTATTTACGCTGCTCGATCGCTTAAAATAATTAATATCTTTAATTCCTTAAGTAGTACCACTCAACCTTATTATTGTACTGAGATAACTCAACCGCAGGTTTAGTACAATAAACCTTTGAGCTCTTAAGGACGCCATCATCCTTAACGGATACAAATGACTGGATACGTAACTAGCATGACATACAAGATCGCCACCACCCAAGATGCGAGAATTGGGTTATCTCATGTAACCTCACCCATAGCAAGTCAAAGTGATGGTCAAGAACTCATACTCACCTAATACCTTATCGAGGTTTAGATCAACGTAAGTCTCCGAGATTCAGGTTCTTCACGACGTCGATAGAAGAACTCATCTCATCATGATCCATCAATACGCCGTAGACGCATCAAAGATGACAAGAAACCAAGTCAAGTTACTTATCTACACCGCACTTATACCGACAACTCGTCCTCAAGTCGTCTCACCGTGATACTATTTATATCTCATTAAGCTCGACCAATCATATGACTGTGGATCTACAACACAATCGTATGATCTAACTTATATATGAGATAAAGGACATATATATGCAATCCAAGAAACAATTCAGATAGAGATTGTAATAGTGGTAACAGAAACATCAGATACAAGCTCAACCAAAACCGCTTCCAATATACAAACCAACAAGACAAGATTTATCTAAACTTAATTTTTTGTGATTAATTTCTTTTGTGATTAATTTCTTTTTTAGCGTGCTGGTTTACAAGTCACCGACTTTGTGGCTCAAGATTATAGATGCCGCCTATTTTTGCGTGACTTATTCTTATCGAATTGATCTCGTATCATATCCCTGCATGGATTGTACCAGACTGATCAGCCACATCATTCGACCTCCAATCATCACACGCCGCCGGGCATCCTAGATTGAGTATGATGTAATCGATTGTCGAGGGTTCGCCCAGATCACGCCGCCAAATATGCACACGCTGCAGCGGTCAAGGCCATAACAAACGCCTCATGCACCGCATTTATCGCCATTAGTGATGAAATATGTGGAAAGAACATGACGAGGAAAAATGTAGTATTTATCGGCGAAGCGATCGTCGGTGGCTAGTGTGGCCCCTCCTCCGATCGATCCGTCGTGAAGCAAATCGCCTGGGTGGCTAGCACGGGCCCTTCCTCCGATCGACCGCCGAAGCGCATCGTCGGTGCCAGCGTGGCGCCTCGACCGGATCGACCGCCGCTTAGCGCATCGCGTGGCTACCGCAGCGCACCTCATCATGTCGATACCGAGTGCTCAATGATATGCTCAATTACCGCGAGCTCCCACGCAAAATAAGGCGACGAGATCTATGTCTCAAGATCCGCTACGAAGAAATCCTCGAATCGCCGAACACATGTCGAGCCACCGAGCTACGAGGCCTCTTCAATCATCGCCCACAATGGCACGACGGACACTCTCACCATAGCAAAGAATCGAGGCTCGCCTAGTCGAACACTCGTGGCGGTTCGCAGCACACATGGTCCTGCTCGCCCTCCTCACATCGCGATGAGTGTCTCGGACGCTCGATCGCGACGAGACACGCCAGTCGATTCAGCTCAATAACCCAAGATGTATCTCGCACTTCGCCTTCCCCTGCCTTCACCACTCGCCGCATGACATGTGACATACTTTGCCACCCTCCCGGGTAAATCTCTCACGCACGTGCACTGTTGTGCTCAGCAGCTCATCATGTGCTCCCGCATGCCGCCCACGTGCACAAACCGAATAGCCATCGGATCGCCTCGAATAGGCTCAAGTAATATGCCTCACAATTAGGCCTCGAGCGGCTCCAAAGACAGATGACATAAACGCCATAAAACACATACACATTATTGATTATAATGTATTTAATAAATATATAACAAATACTAAACATGAGATTAAAATTACACGCTCATTAAAACCAATATATCGGTTTGGGACTTCCATGTAGCCCACATCAAGCATCCGGGCAAATCAGATATCACCGCCTCTGCACCCGCACATACGTCCTAAGTTCGGGATGGCCTCATACGACCAAACCGTAAGGCCCAAACAGACCATAGAAATGGCACGCTTTCTCGACGCAGCCCACCTCGCCGGGTGCCCTCGAGCACATTAATCCCATGACGAGGATCCGAACCAATAGAAGCCCCAAGAAAAACTCTCACGTATCCAAATCCTCGCCCAATGCCCAAACCCAAGGCTCGATGGCTTCCCTATCGCGCAAAGGACGTACGAGATATGCTACTAATATAAAACCGCCTTCAAGTAGTTCATGCATCATCACCACCGTTGTTTGATGAATCTGCCGGAGCTCAAACAAGAGTCCTCCGACCCCAAACAAGCTATAGAACATGCCGGTCTGGGAATATCATGCCTCAAACTCGGATCAAAAGAAGACGGTCCAAAGCACAATGCAGAGACTAGGGAAAACTCAAGCATCCCAAATCGTATATCGGATCCACAAACATGGAACAATATCTCGAACTCAGGAAGACTAGGATCAACAACCTATCGGGCCATCAGATTGTGCAGCGCATTATTGCGCTTCCCCTCTCCTGAGACCAAGAAGATGCCCAAAGCATCTCTCTCTAAATACGTCAATACATCCATATTGTTGTAGACATGTCCTCACCTCGGCTAACACATCAATTGGATGTATCGATTGATTGCGTCCGCATAGCTTTACATATACGGTCGAACCACCTATAACGAGGTTTTAAATGCGATTAATCAAGATACACAAGATTAATCAAGAATACACTATGAATGTTGTTGAAATAAACGTTGTAACACGATTCAAACCTGTACACGGTTAGTACCGCAGTATCGATCTTCAAGACACGGTTAGCACTGCAGTACACTACACTGCTAACCGTACTTCTCGACCACTCTAATTTTACATAATATCAACAACATAGCAAACCTAATTCAATTTCTAAGTTGATAAACTCACAAACTATCAAAATTTCATCACTACATGAAAACTATCGTGTCATACATGAAAACTATCGTATCATATTAAAATTCAATTTCAAATGCCATATTACTCACCCGAGGCAAGGGCGCCAGAATCGTTGCTCGAAAGTTGAAGCTCGCCGACCAAGCAAGGTCGACGGCGTGTTTATGCAGGCGGTGGCGATCGCCTCCGCGAAGAAGCTTCTTCCGCCGTGGAGCTCTCTCCTTCCGCCGCTTGCTCGGCCACGTCCGAGGAGTACCGTGGATCTCAGATCCGATCACCATGTTGTGCGATGATTTTTTTTTTTGTACGGGTTTTGGGTATGAAGGCACTGCTGTGGGTCTCGCTTGTTTTTGCCGAGAGAGAGAGTGAGTCGAGAGAGAGAGAGAGTGAGTCGTGAGAGAGAAAGAGTGGGTTTGCTGAGAGAGTGAGTGAGTGAGACGTGAGTCATGAGAGAGAAAGAGATAGATTCTTTTTTTTTAATTTGTTTGAATTATGGTCCAGGGCTAATTTTGTCTTTTTAAGCCAAGATGGATATTTTTGGCTACTTACATACATTAGCACTAAAATATTCTTATATGGAATTTGTATTGTATATGTCATAAGTAAAAGGTAGATAAAACAATCAACATGCAACTATTATAATTATAAGATTAGTAGCAATGGCAAATTCTCCAACTACCCAAACTCTATCTCTAGTCAACCGTGTTAATCTTAGATGCAAGCTAGCCTACCATTTTTTAAACCCAAAATTAGTCAAAATATATTGTTATAATCGGCATGGTACATGTTATATCTCGTATAATGAAACCGTCTAATCATCTAATAATAGGTAAACGTATCGATGTAATCAACTATACATACTATACAAAATTGCACATAATGAAAATTAGGTCACAACCTTTACAATAATAATAATAATAATAATAATAATAATAATAATAATAATAATAATAATAATAATAATAATAATAATATAAACGACATGCATTTTATTGTTTTTCTTCGACTCGTGTTAAACCCTAATTTTTGACCCTAAATCACACATCAAATTCTTTGGGGGTGCATAAGCTTGAGATGGAAGCAAGCACACCGAGCAGTGGGGCTCATAGAAAGATGCGGCAACATTTCCAATCTCACACTACCAACTCAAGAAGTTTCAAATAGAGAGCTTCACAAAGAATCAAAAGAAGGGAAACAACAACAATAACTTGTGATGAAGAATGGATTCGTTCAGCTTCGTACCAAGAAAAGAGGCTCTAAAGATGAGAATTTCTAGCCAAGGACCACAAGTCGGTTAGTGTTGGAAAAATTCTATCTTAACTTGATGTTTTGATTAGATCTCAAAACTTTAGTGATGATTGTGTTACTGATGTATCATAGTGCTACTCACATGTTAGAGAATTATTATTTTTTTACAAGTTTAGCATAAGAACAAGCAGCGTGGATAGGTCTCATGCTAAAGGAGTACAAGCAGTACTAAAGTCAATCATACGGAAATAAGTTTTAGTACTAGCACAATTGAAATCAAGCAGATTGATGACTCTTGATGAAGAATGGATTCGTTCAGCTTCCTACCAAGAAAATAGGCTCCAAAGATGAGAATTTCTAGCCAAGGACAACAAGTCGGTTAGTGTTGGAAAAATTCTCTTAACTTGATGTTTTGATTAGATCCCAAAACTTTGTTTATAATTGTGTTAGTAATGTATCATAGTGCTACTCACATATTATGGAATTAGCCTTTATTTTTTACGTGTTTCAAAGATAAGAACAAGCAACATGGATAGGTCACATGTCAAGGAGTTCAAGCAAGATCAAGTAAATCGCATCGAAGAAGTTTCAAGATCGCACAACCGAAATCAAGATTGAAGATCAAGACTCGTCGCCGAAAATAGAAGAAGTCAAGAATATGACTAAGTGCCATACCAACAGCTAAGAAGTCGAAGCTGCTGAAAACTACGTCAAGCTTAAATGTCAACAGAAGATTCAGAATCACCAAACTGATAGAAGACGGAGTCCGGCCTGCTGATAAAACACAGAGCTGACCCAACTGGTGGAATTCGAAGTCACCGTACTGAAGAAACACGGAGTGAACACAACTGAAAAAATAGGAAAATATTTAAACCTTGAGTTTTTGACTTTCAATGTGTCATAGCGAATCTGTAGGATAGCCCGACGTGCTAGAACCACTTTTCAGAGTTGCAGAGCTTAGATGTACGATGTTATAGACATGAAAAGTGATGTACGAGGATTCAAACAAGCAGACTTCAAATAGCACTCAGAGCTTACTTCTCAAGAACAATTACCAGCGATTTTGAAGAAGGAGTTCTTAAGATTATCGTAAAATCCTTAGCTCAAATATACTTATCACCGTGATTTCAATATACACTCTCTTAAATTTTAGGATACATTCTCAGAATATCTTAAGCCTAGAAACCTCGAGTTTTCGACCGTGACAGCTCAAATCTAAGTTAGAAAACCTCTATCCAAACCCCAAAAGGTTAAGTAGAATTTGGGTAAGTAAACAACGAGGTATTAGTTGTTGAAAGCTTGATTATGTTGCACCTGTAAGAAAGAGGTTAGGTTGACTGCATCCGTAAGCAGTCAGAGGTTTCCTAGTACCAGCAAGCGTAGGAAAAAAGGCAAGTTAGGCGGGGTACTGATAAGGTGAACTTCAGTGCTTAGGTTTACACACATTAATCATTTTTTCATAACCAAAAGTTTTTTGTTAGGTGTGGAAGAAAAGAAAAATACATTCTACAAGTAACAAAATTTTATTATCAAATTAAAAGGTAAAATAATGAAGTTTGACAATCAAGTAATAAGAAGTTTTTGGTTAATCTGGCCAACTCCTCGATTTTTTAACCAGCTCTTTCGGTCTCGAGCTATTTTATTAGGGTTAGAAATTTTTTACCATAATTTTTCTTTTGTCTTAGTCTATTGAGTCCACCCATCGGTTTCATGCTAAATTAACATCTTTACTCATGACGAGGAAGAGGACTATGATTTCGATGAGTATGATGATGAGGAGGACGACGAGTTTGATGATGAGTTCGGAAAATAGGTGTGGATGTTAATAGTTAGCCGCCTATAAATGCAGCAGTTGTTAGCAACGATGGACAGAAGCAGAATCAAGAGGAAATAAACTCTCATAAGGGGGATAAAGGGGGTGGTAAAGACGGCAAGGTTGATATGTTTATCAAAGGTAGGTTACAAAATTCTATAGAATGAATGAGAAATTAGACAAGAGCAGGAAGAATGGTGGGAAGAAGGGTGGATTTGAGTTGAGAGATGTTAAAAATGGAAAGAATGATGATGGTTGGAGCAAGAAAGTATGGGAGAATTTTCATGGAGGAAAATGACAGCACCAGTCAGAAGATAAAAGTAAATCATAAAGGACGTGACGATGGCAACATATGAATGAGGACATGATAGGGCAAATGGGGGACTTTCTGGCGGTAGTGGGGCTGTCAGAGAATGAACGGTTGTCGGTTCAGATAGGTTGAGGTCGCCATGGCTTGTGTCATTTACTCTCCTGCATCATGACTTTATCTTTTTGGAAATTTTATGATTTTTTTTATTCCATGTGCAATTAACGTATATTTTCGATGTGTCAAGCAAAAAACGAGCCTGATTCCGGTGGTCAAGACATTATTATGAATTCATTTAAAAAGTTATGACATGATCTGTTAATACACTTAGATTAGGTCTCAAATGTAAAAAGTTGCAAATGTTGAGGTATTAAGTAGTATTTAACCTTTTCTGAATGAAAGATCAATGATAATGATTATCATTATATGCTTATCAATAATAACCAAAAGTCAGTATCAAATGTGAATATATATGTACACATTCATACTCATAAATTCATAATATAATTTTATCTATTTTATAGATTGCAACTACACGAGTTTTATGGCGATCTGAGTTTGAGTAACATCTACTCGAATTTTGGACGAGCCAAACTCAAAACAAAAAGAAAGCTCGAATCGAGCTCGTGCATGCCAAAATTCGACTCAGCTTATTTATAACCCTAAGCACTATTATAAATAGAGATGTCAATTCTGTGACAATCCATTTCTTCACAGAATATTCTTAAAATATTAGTTAGATTTTTCAATGAAGTTTGGGAGAATTTGAACTTTGTTTGGACCTAAAACGGGATCTGATGTCCGAATTAAATCTGTTTTTCACGTGCATTAAATTTGCATGATTTTCAAATTTTGCAAATGAGTAGTCTTCGTGAAGTATTTTAAATGCGAGCATGTAGACTCTTGGATTTTTGAAAACGAATTTCAAATGTCTAAGTTATGTATTTTTAAGTGTTTTCGATCGTTGAGTCAACAATTACAGCAAGCATCTGATTGCAGTGCACTACTTGCTTATGTCAAGGTGCTATTGCACAACTATCTACTTACCTCTTATAAATAGGGGCTAGGGCCTTCATTTTTCCTAGTTCATTTTCAACGACTATTTCGTATTGATGAATGGTGAGTGAGACGGCTAAGGTACGGGTAGCGATGCTGACGAGCCGAGGGACAACTAGGAGGAGGTGGGTTCCATTGGTGTGCCTAGTCACTGCCTCTTACCCTCTTCCTGACGAGCTTAGTTTTTATTCTTCTCATTCTTTATTTTTGTTCCATCTATTTTATAGAATTGATAGCATAGAACACAATATTTTTAAGCTTGAGCAGCAACGGGGCACCCCACGGCTGTCAAACCACCGGTGCCACAACCATGCGATCGTTGTCACTCAACGGGCCATTTTTTGGCTTCGTCCTTTAAGCCTTCTATGTTTGGGCCTTCGGATCTATAAAGTTGTTGGAATAGATTTTTTATTTTGTGGATTTCTAGGGTTGCCGGATCAAGATTTTTACTGGCTTTAATTATTTTAAAATATCATGGGCAACCCACTGTCTACACAAATCATGCATACATGTTGCACTTTGAGCATGCTATTTATCGAGTCAAGTTTCGTGGTTAATGAAATTATGGATCTATAAAAAATAGGATAAACATGAACTTTTATCATGATTATTATGCGATGCTCATAAGTCCCATGCATTTTTTTCAAAATACATTGGTTTGTAGAGATTGTTATTCGAACAACTTTTTCTTCTACATCATACTTTTCTAGAAATTAAGTGTCATAGTTTTAAGTTGGAAGTGGGAGAAAATCCTAATTTTACGCTTTACGTGATTTATGGATCTCTAGTGTGGGATCAGATCTAAGCTTAAAAGTTGTTTTGTATGAACCATGTGAAGAGAGATATGAGTTTAGAAGATTACGAGGACTCACAAATTGAGCATATAAATCCGACGAAGGTTAAGGTGGGTTATATTTTGAATACATATTTTGAGTTATTAATCTCGATATTTCAAAAGAAAATATTGAGTGT
This sequence comes from Salvia rosmarinus, assembly GCA_036937905.1. Lineage (NCBI taxonomy): Eukaryota > Viridiplantae > Streptophyta > Magnoliopsida > Lamiales > Lamiaceae > Salvia > Salvia rosmarinus. The sequence goes on from JAODLM010000375.1 coordinate 69,755, forward strand.
CTATAAAATATTTCATGCGCATCTCAGATATTTAATGCTCTTGTTAAGCAATTGTGGTTTTAATGAGTCTAATGACTTACTAAGGGTTGTGTACATGAGTCTCAGATTATCGAGATTGATACCCACCGGGCGCACCAAATATGATACGGCTTATGGGTTCTACCGTGCCTAGCTCGGTGATTGATCTCGAAGTATGGTGTATCCCGGAGTCTCACCTGTGTTAAGCAATTGTGGCTCTTAATAGTTCTAACACACTTACTAAGAGTTGTGTATACGAGTCCGTACTATCGTGGATTGATACCACCGCGTACCGACATATGATACGGCTTCTGGGTTCTACCCATGCCCAGCTCGGTGATTGATCTCGAAGTATGGTTCATCTTGGAGTCTCACATGTGTTATGTTTAACGTGATCTCAAAGTGTGGTCAGTCCCAGAGATCTGATAACTTAGAGTAACAATAGAATGTGCTAATGGACCCCAAGTAAAAGGTTTTGATTTCATGGAAGTGGATTTATGTTTTAAAACCTTTGTGCTTACCGTATGACATGGACTTTCTTCGTTTTGTTTTCTATGAACTGTTTACGAAAATACATGACCCATTGAGTGCACTAGTACTCAGCCCAAAATCTTTTCAAATGATTTCAGGTCACTAAGCAGGCGGATGTGATGAGCGGCTGAGACGGGTTGGTTGTTAAGTGTGTACGTTTTGTTGTTATCGTCTAGAAACTCAGTTGAGTTCTATGACTATTATATTTGAAGTATTCTAAGTTCAATTACGTGACGACCGACTTCCAAAGAAAGTACGGATCACATGGATCGCCACCGGTATGCTAAATGCGCTGGTATATATAATTTAAACCAATACGATTAACCAATCAATTGCGAATAAATGCATAGATCAAAGGGATACGTCAGATCAGACAAACTCAAGTCACGTAAAGACTTGCCAAAAGGTTCTATGTTCAAGTCTAACCCAATCGTATAAGACTTCAGGAACGAGGTACGACCTCCCGCTCAATACGATATGAAAACAAATATAATCAACAGATACCAACAAAACATCGAGTTTACAAAGAATAAACGTGTGAACATACATATGATGATGCATGCTCAAGGTTCTAGAAATCCTTTCAATTAAAGCAACAAAACCACTACCACTTGCACCACCGCACCCATCATCAATCCTTGCTCAACCCGCACATCAAAAACGAATATGCGTGGCTAGTACAAAAGTACTCGTGGACTCTGTCGAAAATATTTTCTTTATAAAAGTTATTGAGCTGCCCACAATAGCAAATGAGGATTTTAGTTGAAAAGACTCATGCCTATCAAATATTTTATCATTTTTCAAAAGTGTCCGCCGACTATTTCATCCACGTTGTTCCATATCCGTAATTCATTCATCAATCATACGCTCGCTCATTCACAAGACTATGGAGGTGGCCACCACACATAGTCGCCGTGACCGTCGAGGTAGCTAACCTTAACACACGGTCACATCGTACACAATCCGAAGTTAGTCCTCAACTAAGTCGGATCCGATCGTTACTCCTTTTTAACGCTAGGACCAACTCATTCACATACCACATCGATATACCAATCAATTCTCGTCCCACATTTGGACAAACCAACCTCGATATGGACACAACAAAACATAAATATTTGGCAATAATAACAGTTCATGCGATAATATTTCATAAAGCTTTTTAAATCATGCTTGAAGTTATGCATAATCATTTTGTTTCAAGAAAAGCCCACCGGTTGCGCCTTAAACAGTCTCGACGCTCCTTAGCACGCCTCCCATTACTTCCCAATGGACCTTCATCAAGATTGGAGGATAATAAGAAGTCCGACCGAGAGTATTCTTTAACGAGGTTCATGATGAAAGCTTGTTTAAGCATCGCTTTTGTTGTTCGATCTCGATCTTAGTCGATTAAGTCGATCGCCTCGAATTTCGTTAATTAGTCGCTTATGAGCTGAATGGGTTCCCTCGTTAGAAGATTTACGCTGCTTGGTTGTGGTTGCGTCCGAGGTGGTCTAGTTCTACTAACGTTATGGAAGGGTCTTTGATCAACGCAGTAGTGACAAGATGCAATCGAAATTTCTGCATGACCTATTCGTAGTAGGCCATCCTCGAATTCGACGCGAGGTTTCAACGCGAGAATTCGAACGTCGATCACTCCTCGATTAGCCGACAAGGCCTAATCACTTTCCTCACCTCTCAAACCCAACAATTTATCAAACAATGCTATTCATTCATAATCCTCAATCTAGATGCATATGATATAGCAATCGCTCAACATAATCAACTAAATTTTAACTAATCTAAATGATCATGTCTAAGTGATATAGGTAATTTAAGTTCAATTCTCGTTAATTAATTAAGTCTAGGTGACTTAATTAATTAAAGTCCACTTAACTCAATTAGATCAAGAGAAATTTGATTACTTAAGCTCTTCCCAATTTAATTAGTTAAGGTCTAATCCATCTAATTAATTAGAGTCCTTCTAATTAATTAATTAATAAGGTTCAACTAATTTAATTAATTAAAACCAAATGCTTTAATTAATCACGGCCTAAGTAAGTTAATTACTGAGGTCAATCTATCTTTAATTGATCAAGTCCAAACGACTTAATCGTCAAGACCTAATTGTTAATTAATTAATTAAGGCCCAAGACTCTTAATTAGTTGTAGTCATTTCGAGCTAATTAATTAAGTTTAAGTAACTTAATTAATTAATTAAAGTCTAGCCCAATTCATTATTAAGGTTCATCTAAATTAATCAATTAAGTTTAAGTAACTTAATTAATTAATATCTAATTATAAACAATTAAAGCTTATCAACTTTATTTAATTAAAGTTGATCTAAATAATTTTGTTCAAAAGATTTAATTAATCAAAGCCCAACTTCAATTAATTAAATCAATTAAACCATGGTAGCCCAATTCTATTTATAACTTAAGTCCAACACAATTAATCCATATGAGTCCAAACAATTAATTAGGAAGCCCATATCCTAAAAGCTCATCCCTAATAAAAGGTCCACAAATAATTAAATTATGCCCAAGTTTTCGCCCAACGTGACCTTTCTAATCTCGCCCAATTATTTCAAATTAAGTAAATCCTCTAGTCATCGCTTACTAGAGCACATATTGGGTTAATGATTAAATCAATGTCCGCCCAACTACATAATTCCTACCACTTATTTCATTAAACCTCCACCCAATTTAATAATTTGACCCAACCCACCCACTACCTAACCTATCTATTCTATACGCACACACACACCTCCGATCTCCTTCGCCATCTCCCCAGCGGCGCTGCAACTCCTCCTCCTTCACGGTGCTCCCGCCGCCGCCGCCGCCATCGCCTCCTTGTTGTGTCGTTGTCTGGCGTCATCTCGCCTCCTCGCCACACAGCTCGTCCCAGCCTTCTCTCTCTCTCGTGCCGCTGTTGTTCGGAGCACCGCCGATTGTCACCGCTTGGCCGTCATCTCGCTCCGCCTCGCCATATCTCACCGCTCGTCGTCCGACCGAGGGTAGCAACCGCTGCTCCTATTCTTCCTCACGAGGGTCGACGTGTCCGGCTCCTCTCGAGCCTCTTCGCCGCAGTTGCCGACGTTGTCATGGTTTGAGCACCCCGTCAAGTTCGGAGGCCACGAGGTCTTCGGCCCTTCCTTGTACGCGTAAACATACACGCAGGGAAGGATAAGGAAAAAAGCAATAGGGGGTCGAGCATAGCCGCTCTTGTGTATTCATTTTTTGTTGTTTTTTTTTGTGGGATTCTTTTTGTAAGCACGAATGTATAAATGGGAGAATGGTATTGGAGCCTTACCCAGACAAAGGCTTTATGTGCGTGTGTTTCGCTTTCAATTTAACCGTGGCTTTGAAGGGCAGCCTCCTATGAATCAAAGATTGTTTTTCTCATTTATTTGTTTAGCAAAAGAAAGTTAAACGCTCAAAAGTTCGAGATGGTTACCTCGTTGTTCTTCTTTTCTTGTTTTTTATCCTGCTTCTTCTGTTTTGGGTGTTGAGTAGTCGCAGAGAAGAAAATAGGAGTTTGAAGAGGAGGTTGTAAATTGTCGAGTAGTGAAGGGGTTGGGTAGGAGGATGATAGTGTAAGAATTAATAGGTTCAAATATGCTTGCTTGCAGTAGGGTCTCATGAGAGGTTTGTCTCACGTCTGCAGTCAAGAATCAGATGCAGAGATTGAGGTGGTACATGAGAGCTAGGAAGGGATAGAAGTTAAAAAAGTATAAGGTCAACTTTCCAATTCCGGAAATTTTAGAAATCGTGAATAATTTCGACACGACTTTTCACTGCTTTGTTCGAACGAGAATCGTGTTCGCCACACACACTTGTAATCCGATTTATCGACTCCGATTATGTAACGATATTGTTCGATTATTAATCAATTAATCCTCTCGCTTTAAAAAATTAATTAACAATCCGGTTAAATTCTTCGTTAACCACGACTTTATTTTACGGGTATTACATACCATCCCTTAAACTAAATTTCATTCCGAAATTTGCTAACTGTGGAAAAGATCCGGTATTTTTCATTCATAACAAATTTAATTCTCAACTTGCTTCTTCTTGTCTATACCTTCCATAGAAATATCATCAATGGTATTTCCTTGTTTTTGTTTTGGATATGTCGGTCCAAAATTTTCGAGACAATTATACATAACCCTATTGTCATCGAGACATATATATATAGGTGGTATCACATGACCGGGTCATGTATGTATTTCCGAGTTGTGAAACGTGGAATACATTGTGCACGCTTCAAGGCTCAGCGGCAATGCCAATCAGACGTTATTGGTACTATCATTTCCAATATTTCATAGGGTCCTACTAAACGTGGTCCCACTTCATTCTTTTAGTTCAAATTTCACGATTCCTTTTAACGGAAAAATCTTTAAGAAACTTTAGTTCCTACATCAAATATACTTCGGGCGACGTTTGTCAACGACGACTTATGTCGGCCTTAGACTTATTTAATTAGTTAATGGTCTTTCTCACAATCATGATCATCTCTCTCATAGAGTCGTCCTACTACTCTTCTTTCTCCCACTTTATCCTAGTAAAGTGGTTATCGACATTTCTTTCCGTAGCGCCTGCACGGGTCATTCCAATAGTTGCTTGATAGTTGTTATTGTAAGCTAATTTTACAATGTAACACTTGTTCCAAATTTTTCCTCTATCCGGACAACAATCCTCAATATGTCTTCAAGCCGCTTGAATGGTCCTCTCGCATTGTCTAACCGCTTTTGGGTGAAACACAAGATCGAATTGCAATTGAGTTCTCAATTCCTTTGAAGCTCATCCGTAATCCGGATGTAAATTTCAATTTCTATCGACGCGATAGTCTTTAGAACTCCTTGCAAACTCATGATTCATCGAACGTACAAATGTGCTAATATACCTGATCAATATGTTATTAGGATCGGTAAGAAATACGTGCTCTTGGTCAACGATCGATGATAAACCAATTAGCGGTATTTTCTTTTAGTGATTTGGGTAGCCCGGTATAAAATCCATGGCTATATCCTCTCATTTCTATTCTGGTATGTCCAGCTATTGTAGGGTTCCATACGGTCGCTGGTGGAGTGTTCTCACTTGTTGACATGTCAAACAACGTTTTACGAATGAAGCTACGTCTCGCTTCAATCCATCCCACCAAAATTTCTCCTTGAGATCTTGGTACGTTTTGGTGCTTCCGGGATGTGCGGTGTAAGACGTCTCATGGGCTTCTCTCAAGATCTCACCCTTAAACCCTTCATCTTTTAGAAAATACACACTCTCCCATCATATAACATCATATGTTACTACTCTAAAATCCTTGTGGTCATTATTCTCGATTTTGGCTCGCATTTCCTCTAGCTTATCGCTCTTCTTCCGAGGATCCAAAATTCGAGCTCTTAAACTGGGATTGCAATCAACATTACAATATAGCCTTATATCGTCAATCATCTCCTCATGACCGAGGAGACATCCCAAACTAGAGTGAGATTTGCGACTTAGAGCATCGCCACAACATTAGCCTTGTTCGAGTGGTAATTGATACTACGGTCGTAATCTTCACTAATTCCAACCATATACGCTGCCTCATGTTAAAATCTCTTTGTTCAAAGAAATACTTCGTGCTTTTATGGTCGTAGATCTCACATCTAACTCCATAGAGATGGTGTTCCAAATCCTTAAGGCATGTACGACCGCTACTAGTTCCGTGTCGCATGAGGATAGTTCAACTCGTAGACGAATCGCCTTGAAGCATAGGCAATAACTCGCCTTCCCGCATCGTAACACATCCTAGTCCATTCTTCAAAGCGCTCGTAGATCGTGTACTTATCTCGCTTGCATCGCGAGTACAAAGCTATTGTCGCAATTCCTTCAATCTCGGAAACTAGCCTCACACTCGGCGGTCCAAGTGTACTTGATTCCTTTTCTCAACAATTGGGTCATAGGTCGGCTATCGTTGAAAATCCTTCGATAAATCTTCGATAGTAGCCGAGAAGTCCTAAGAAGTCTCAATTTCATTCGGTTCTTTGGTGATTCCCATTCTAACTATATCGATTTTCAAGGGTCTACTTTGATTTCCGGCGGACACGATGTGACCTAAGAATGTCACTCGCTTAACCAAAACTCACACTTGCTAAACTTGGCTAAGAGTTGCTATTACCTCAACTTTGCACACCATCCTCAAGTGCTCTTCGTGGTCTGGTTATTCTTCGAATATATTAGATAACGCCTATGAATACTAAGATAAATTTATCTAGTACGGGTAAAATACCCTATTCGTGATATCCATAAATATCGCCGGGCATTTGTAAGTCCAATTGGAATAACGAAGAGTTTTGAAATGACCATACCTTGTACGGAAGCCGTTTTAGGTACATCTTCGGATCAAATCCTTAGTTGATGGTATCCCGACTTTAAGTCTATCTTCAAAAGACTCGCTCTCTTGTCGATCAATCGATCGTCAATTTGGGGCAAGGATACTTATTCTTTAGAGCTATCTTGTCTAACTCTCGATAGTCTATGCACATTCTCGTACTATCCTTTTCTTCACAAAAGGACAGTGCTCCCATGGAGATATACTGGGTCTAATGAAACTTAACTCCAAGAGTTCTTGTAGTCGATCTTCAATTCCTCAAGTTCCTTCGTGTCATCCGTATGGGGCTTTCGATACAGGCGTAACCGGTTTGAGATCGATTGTGGACTCAATCGTCGAGTCGGCGGTAATCCGTAGTTCATCCGGAAAATCATCGAATATTCTCTCACAATCGAAACGCCTTTTATCCTTCTTTATTCTCGTCTTCCTCCTCGAGATAGACAAGGTAGACGTGGTCATCTCGTCCTGCTCAAGAATGTTCTCGCTTATAGCGGATATGATCGGGACTCTTCTTTCCATGCCGATCCCGTGAAAGTCTATAGGTTTCTTTCCGAGATGTTGGAAAGAAAAAAAATTTTTCATTGCAAGGATAGATGCATTATGTTCGGTTAACTAATCCATCTCTAGGATTATATCCACATCTATCATAGGTATGACGTGAAGATTATCTGTCATGACCTGAAGTAAACCTAGTCCAAGTTCTAGGTTCGAGCATGTGTGGGTTACCATTCTTATACCTCTTACTGGAGAAGATATTCTCATGATTTGTTCAGCGCGTTTAGGATCTGATCCTAAGTTCTCTACGCATGCTTCAACAATAAAAGAATGCGAGGCGCCAAGATCAAACAAGAGTAGGGTTGTGTAATTGGAGGTATTCCATACCGCCAAGTTTCCTTGGTTCCTTGGCGGCCTCGCGGGAATTTCTTTTCCTGGTTGAGGCGTAGGTCCTAGTTTGCTGGGGCAGTTGTTGTTGTTGATGATGGTGTTGTCGTTGTTGCTGCTGCGGTTGCTGCTGCTGTTGTTGTTGTTGGAGTTGGCGGTACTGTTGCTGCGGTTGTCGCCATTGTTGTTGTCGCTGTCGCCGTGGTTGATATGGTCACGATTTGGTGGAAGTACCGGACCGGGTTTGTTGTCGGAACGGTTGAGCTTGGATAGCGGATTTGTCGGACTCAATTCGCCTCATGGGATGGTCATTCTCTCATTGGCGATCCTCGACAGCCCCTCGAGTAGTGACCTCTTCCGGACACATTTGAAACATTCATCATTGTGAACATGTAGACTCCTTTATGACTCCTATGGCATTTAGGCATACGGGAGTTTCACGAATATTTAGTTTCCTCCGTTAGCGCGGGTACTATGGTACGCTCATTGTCTTATTCGTGCCTAGATGGTACATTACTCACTTGTCATGGCCTCGTGTCGGCCCGGCCAACATTTGATCTTTGACCTTGGTGGGGTCCTTCCCACTTTCTCTTCCACGATCTCCTTGGTGATTCGTGGATGTACAATGACAATCCTATCCTCGTGTGGCATCCTCAATGTCCAATGCTCTATTAGGGCCTCACGATAGATCGATTTCCATGACCGATTAGTGACACTCGATCTCATGATAGAGTGATGCAACCTAAAGTTCGTTGATTCCCGACTTGGTTTGGGTTCCCAAAGTGAACCAATCACAAGAGCTCGAGCAAAGCGCTTAAATTTTCAGCCTATATAGAGGCTTGTAAACTCACGAAATATTAAGCTTTGATTTCAAATATATTAATGAGTTTTATTCTCTTCAAGAGCTCTTCGCTTTCACATTTGATTCTAGGTTACGATTCGCGCCAATTTCCAACCGATTGTCGAGGATCGATCACGGAGTCTCTTTCGTAACTTCTCGCCTCTTCTCGTTGTCAAACAATCGAGGCGCATACCGCGACATCTCGCAGGATGCACGGTCGTAACCTATGACCGTGGTCTTTCCTTATCGTAAATTGTAGAATTCGTGTTCTTTCATCTTACGGTAGCTATTAGGAATGTACTTCCGCACACTTCCTCCTCGAACTCTTTCCGTGTGTAAGCTTCTAGTTCCTATTCATATAAGGTCTTTCTTCGCTCCCGCCGTAAATCACCGTACCAATCATTTGCAAAGCAACGCATGACAAGCACCTTAAGAGGTGCAATAAAGGAATTTAAGGATTCGTTCTAACGCGTGAATCCATAGTTTCGTATCCACGAGATTCCCATCCGCTGAAAATTGGCGGATTCTAACTAAGGGTTAGCTCTTCAATCCTCTTATATATACGCAATCAAACATCTTCTTATAACATCCATCGTGATCTTAAATATCTCAGCGATATGTATTTGTAATCATACGCGTAAGTCTAGTACATCGTCGACATCATGTAATACTACATCAAAACTAATTGATCTCGATGAGCTATCATCATATCAAGTCAAATGCCTCTACAAGGATTTTCATCGTTTTGAGATTTACCAAAGAGGCTGTGCACGGAGTATGATGCTCCCAAACTAATATCGGCATCCTCCACCTACCAAATCACGATGCGCATAAATATTTAAATACTACCGAGGACATCAAAATAAGGGTTTGTATCGTAACCACTCATCTTCTCGTATGCATCACCAAATATGCAATCGATATAAACAAAACACTTTCTAGTCTTAAATAACTAGATCCATAATCGCCTGTGGTATAAATAGAGCTCATCGTGTTGGAGTCGAACCGAGAGTATGGGTGCTATCAATTTCCTCCATCTCATTGTCGCAGTGCAGTCCTCCTCGTGATCTTCCTCCGGGTCCTACTTCCTCTTCGACCTCATCATCGAATGCGGGCTCACGGTTTCTAATTCAAATAATTCTAGCTTCTTCCATAGCAATTAGGTCTCGTGGACCTCACCATGATCTCCTTATAGCATCACCGAATTTGAGAAACGGCAAGATGGCACAAGTTTCTCTCACAACGCATACGGTTAGCCACGTGATTCGTCAATCTCTACAAGATCGGGACATGTGTCCGCACGGGTGGTCATTGAACTGGGAAACACCGTAGGTAGATGTGAGTGCCGGCATGGATCGATCGACAACGATGATCCGGGCGAGCAATGACGGGATGGAATCCTACCGTGGTAGGACCGAAAAGTGAGTTGTCAAGGACGAGAAGTTCCTCCTCGAATATGTTCCCGCCACAACTGTAAGAATGCAGCCCATTAGATGCTAAACGAGGCATCTCTCGTGGAGGAGCCACTGGATTTTCATCATGCCATGTGTATTCTCGCCGTGAGATACAGTCAGAAATTACAGCCCGTATACCATGAATACGTAGTTCGTGTGGTTGATGGAACGAAATCAAGCTTTCAACGATTTATATATGTATTCAGATGATCTCATGTGTACACCGCTAATCGGGTGGCAATCTCGTAACCACCTGAGTACGCCATCGTAGTACGATGTACCACGCCCATGTACAAGAATCTAGTGTCACATGAAGTGAGCTAAGAACTCACCGCCGCTCCTCGATACGTCCGTAGGAATATACAACCTTCTTGGGTATGGTTCTACAGATAAAGGACTTTAGTCGTAAACATCGTCGAACCACAACCTTATATCTTGTTTTATTAATTTGGTATTCGAAAAGAGATTGTATGGTCTCTTAGGATAAAACAGACATTCAATGTCTAGCCTTCGGGTAAAGGCTAAGTAGTCACCATTTCTCATTGAGTTATGAAACCTTTATTTCCATTCGAATCATAACATTCGATCATATGCGTTCCCGCAATACTCAAAATTCATTCTTTTTTTATACATACTTTCTTAACGTTATGCTTTGATTCTTCGTTATCGCTACGATAGAAATAGCATGTATAGTGTTCAAATTTCTTCGCAGAGAGGTTGGGACTCGTAATGGTGCGAACCTCCGCTAAACAATCGCCGTCATCGTAGAGTTGTTGATTCTCATCATCAAATCAGTTCGGATTGAGATTCTTATAATTTCGATGTTCTCGCTCTTCCTTAGTATTCCGCTCAATCGGGGACACCTTATGTTCTCATACTAAGTTCGCGCAAAAGAATCATGCGCCTTAAGAGTCTATGTTCTCATGGGAAACATACTCATTTACATTATGCTCTAGATGCTTTGCATATAGGAGTAAACACAACTCATAACATATATGCAATAAATGATATTCTCATATCATTCCTTTATCAATCACCCAAGGTTCTCAACTTTTTCAACTTAACAATCAGTTATTTTCAAAATAACTTTTCAATGTCAATCATTCATTTTTTATTTATTTTTATTTTTTTTCAAAATCCCTGGAAACAACAACTCCATTTGAAATTTTGAGACCTTTCTCTTTTCAACATATTTCAACTTTCAACACCATGCGACTTTTGTAAGTCCATTTCACACTTCATAAACTTTCATCATTTCAAAACAACTTTCGGTTGAAATAGTTACCTTCTTCCTCGTTGAGCAGGACGATGATGGAGTGGAGTGCAGTGGTAGTCAAACACAATTAATTTTAGTCTCAACTTTCAATTTAGAATTCAATGAAAGGCAATAAATACCAAGAGTTTCAAGACTCAACTTTCAACTTAGGATTCAATAAAAGGGTTTCTAGGGTTCAGAGCGAACAAGTGCTCTGATACCACTTTGTGACGACCCGACTTCCAAAGAAAGTACGGATCACATGGATCGTCACTGGTATGCTAAATGCAGCGGGTATATATAATTTAAACCAATACGATTAACCAATCAATTGCGAATAAATACGTGAGATCGAAAGGGATACGTCAGATCGGACAAACTCAAGTCACAAAAGACTTGCCAAAAGGTTCTATGTTCAAGTCTAACCCAATCGTATGCACTTCAAGGAACGAGATACGACCTCCGCTCAATACGATATGAAGCGCCATAATCGATGATACCAACAAAACATCGAGTTTGGCAAAGAATAAACGTGTGAACATACATATGATGATGCATGCTCAAGGTTCTAGAAATCCTTTCAATTAAAGCAACAAAACCACTACCACTTTGCACCATCTCGCACCCATCATCAATCTCGCTCAACCCGCACATCAAAACGAATATGCGTGGCTAAGTACAAAAGTACTCGATGGACTCGCTGTCGAAAATATTTTCTTTATAAAAGTTATTGAGCTGCCCACAATAGCACATGAGGATTTTAGTTGAAAAGACTCATGCCTATCAAATATTTTATCATTTTTCAAAAGTGTCCGCCGACTATTTCATCCACGTTGTTCCATATCCGTAATTCATTCATCAATCATACGCTCGCTCATTCACAAGACTATGGGTGGCCACTACACATAGTCGCCGTGACCGGTCGAGGTAGCTAACCTTAACACACGATCACACGGTACACAATCCGAGTTAGTCCTCAACTAAGTCGGATCCGATCATACCCTTTTTTAACGCTATGGACCAACTCATTCACATACCACATCGATATACCAATCAATTCTCGTCCCACATTTGGACAAACCAACCTCGAGATATGGACACAACAAAACATAAATATTTGGCGCAATCAATAACGGTTCATGCGATAATATTTCATAAAGCTTTTGTAAATCATGCTTTGAGTTATGCATAATCATTTTGTTTCAAGAAAAGCCCACCTGGTTGCGCCTTAAACAGTCTCGACGCTCTTAGCACATTTCTCCCATTACTTCCCAATGGACCTTCATCAAGATTGAGGATAATAAGAAGTCTAACCGAGAGTATTCTTTAACGAGGTTCATGATGAAAGCTTGTTTAAGCATTGCTTTTGTTGTTCGATCTTGATCTTAGTCGATTAAGTTGGATCGCTCTCGAATTTCGTTAATTAGTCGCTTATGAGTGAATGGGTTCCCTCGTTAGAAGATTTACGTTGCTTGGTTGGGGTTGCGTCCGAGGTGGTCTAGTTCTACTAACGTTATGGAAGGGTCTTTGATCAACGCAGAAGCGACAAGATGCAAATCGAAATTTTCGCATGACCTATTCGTAAGTAGGCCATCCTCTCGAATTCGACGCGAGGTTTCAACGCGAGAATTGAACGTCGATCACACTCGATTAGGCCGACAAGGCCTAATCACTTTCCTCACCTCTCAAACCCAACAATTTATCAAACAATGCTATTCATTCATAATCCTCAATCTAGATGCATATGATATAGCAATCGCTCAACATAATCAACGAAATTTTAACTAATCTAAATGACCAAGGTCTAAGTGATATAGGTAATTTAAGTTCAATTCCCTTGGTTAATTAATTAAGTCTAGGTGACTTAATTAATTAAAGCCCACTTAACTCAATTAGATCAAGGAAATTTGATTACTTAAGCTCTTCCCAATTTAATTAGTTAAGGTCTAATCCATTTAATTAATTAGAGTCCTTCTAATTAATTAATTAATAAGGTTCAACTAATTTAATTAATTAAAACCAAATGCTTTAATTAATCACGGCCTAAGTAAGTTAATTACTTGAGGTCAATCTATCTTTAATTGATCAAGTCCAAATGACTTAATGGTCAGACCTAATTAAGTTAATTAATTAATTAAGGCCCAAGACTCTTAATTAGTTAGAGTCATTTCGAGCTAATTAATTAAGTTTAAGTAACTTAATTAATTAATTAAAGTCTAGCCCAATTCATTATTAAGGTCTATCTAAATTAATCAATTAAGTTTAAGTAACTTAATTAATTAATATCTAATTATAAACAATTAAAGCTTATCAACTTTATTTAATTAAAGTTGATCTAAATAATTTCTTAAGTCAAAAGATTTAATTAATCAAAGCCCAACTTCAATTAATTAAATCTCAATTAAACCATGGTAGCCCAATTCTATTTATAACTTAAGTCCAACACAATTAATCCATATGAGTCCAAACAATTAATTAGGAAGCCCATATCCTAAAAGCTCATCCCTAATAAAAGGTCCAACAAATAATTAAATTATGCCCAAGTTTTCGCCCAACGTGACCTTCTAATCTCGGCCCAATTATTTCAAACCGTTAAGTAAATCCTCTCAGTCACCGTTTACTAGAGCACATATTGGGTTAATGATTAAATCAATGTCCGCCCAACTACATAATTCCCACTTATTTCATTAAACTCCTCCACCCAATTTAATAATTTGACCCAACCCACCCACTACCTAACCTATCTATTCTATACGCACACACACCTCCAGATCTCCTTCGCCATCTCCCCCGTGGCCAGAATCCTCCTCCTTCACGGTGCTCCTCGCCTGCTAAATCGCCGCCATCGCCGCCTCCTTGTTGTGTCGATTCGCGCCGTCATCTCGCTCTCCTCGCCACACACAGCTCGTCCCAGCCTTTCTCCTCTCTCGTGGCGCCGTCATTGTTGCCGAGCACCACCGATTGTCGCCGCTCGGTCGTCATCTAAATCTCGTCTCGCCATATCTCGGCCTCGCCTTGTCGTCCGACCGAGGGTAGCAACCGCTGCTCCTATTCTTCCTCGCAGAGGGTCGACGTGTCTGGCTCCTCTTGCATACGCCTCTTCGCGCGCAGTTGCCGACGTTCTGCGGTTTGAGCATTCCGTCAAGTTCGGAGGCACACGAGGTCTTGATCCTTCCTGTATGACGGTAAACATACACGCAGGGAAGGAGGAAAAAAAAAAAGCAACAGGGGGTCGAGCATAGCCGTTCTTGTGTATTCATTTTTGTTGTTTTCTTTTTTTGTTGTGGGATTCTTTTTTGTAAGAAGCACGAATGTATAAATTGGGAGAATGGTATTGGAGCCTTACCTAGACAAAGGCTTTTTGTGCGTGTGTTTCTGTTTCAGCCGAACTGTGGCTTTGAAGGGCAGCCTCCTATGAATCAAAGATTGTTTTTCTCATTTATTTGTTTAGCAAAAGAAAGTTAAACGTTCAAAAGCTGAGATGGTTACCTCCTGTTGTTCTTCTTTTCTTATTTGTTTATCTGTTTCTTCTCTTGTTTTGGGTGTTGAGTAGTCTGCAGAGAAGAAAATAGGAGTTTGAAGAGGAGGTTGTAAATTGTCGAGTAGTGAAGGGGGTTCTGGGGTAGGAGGATGATAGTGTAAGAATTAATAGGTTCAGTATGCTTGCTTGCGAGGTGCGAGAGGTTTGTCTCATCTTTGCAGTCAAGAATCAGATGCAGAGATTGAGGTGGTACATGAGAGCTAGGAAGGATAGAAGTTAAAACAAAGTATAAGGTCAACTTTCCAATTCGGAAATTTTAGAAATCGTGAATAATTTCGACACGACTTTTCACTGCTTTTGTTCGAACGAGAATCGGTGTTTCACACACACTTGTAATCCGATTTATCGACTCCGATTATGTAACGATATTGTTCGATTATTAATCAATTAATCCTCTCGTTTTAAAAAAATTAATTAACAATCCGGTTAAATTCTTCGTTAACCACGACTTTATTTTACGGGGTATTACAATTGGTTTATGATGCAAATTTTGTACCACTTTCTTTATCGCTTTTGATGGAGAGTGCGAGTAGTGACTCTCTTCGACGCTGGTTAAAGCCCCGTGTAGTAGTCGAGGCGATGTGACTTCATGAGTGGGTGGTCGGCCAACTCTTTTCGCAAGCTAGGCTCTCGATACCCATCATTTACTTAACTTGAGGTGTAGTAAGATACTCTTACCCCAATATTTGTTATTGGTTTTCCATTGCTCAAACCTTTGTGATTGTAGTCGGTTGTATCGACCATTAATGGAGAGGCGAACTTTCCGACATCAATGTTCGTAGATGTGTCTATTTGCTTATTTGCAGTTCCTGTTTCTTTTAGATTTATCTTGTTATAGATGAGATGTTGCCCAATTTTTGGTAAGCAAGTGAACCTCATATGTATGTATGGTTTTCCTTTCTTTCTCGCTTCTTGTTTCCAATCCCTTGCCACAACCAGGCATCCATGTCATCCCTCGAAATTTAGAGCGTGACAAATTCAACCTCAAACTCATGAATCGATCCGAATAAACTTACAATCAATAGGGTTAGGTCTGAAAAAATTTAGTCCAAACAAATTTTAGTCAAAATAACTTATAATCGAGTAGTCCGACAATCCGATAGAACTGACCTGGATCCTAGTGGACTATCTCGATCCACATCTCTAATTGTAAATACCCTGAAAATGCAAGAAAGCACGCCACACTACATCTCGAAAATTGTACTTAAAATCATCACACCTTTTCAAATCATAAATTGAGCTTACATATTGAAATTTATCATCTATTTAATCTAACATTTAATAATTTCAATGATGTGTTCTTATTTAATGATAATCATCACGTAAAGAATAAATATAATCAAAGACATAACCAAATCAGGCAGCAAGTTTTAGAAACTACAAGCTGTTGTTTCCACATTCCGTGGATCCCAATCGAGAGAGAGAGAGAGGGTAAAAAAGCACCAATACCCTTTTTTCCGGCTAAAGATGAGCTTAATTTTCCACGACAGTCCAACCACTCAATGAATGGCACGTCCGGAAAATAAAAAACAATAGAGAGCCCCACTCTCATACGTGTCTTTCAATAATTTACAAATATTTTCCCTAATAAATTCCACCCAACTTAAATCACAAGAATAACGAGGGTCACGACGCGCAATTCACACTTTGTTTTCAAAATAAATAAGAAAATTCCACACTTCCATTTTCACTAGTTTTTCGGAAATCCTCGTTGGCAAAATCTCTACCATATTCTTCCCCGCCCACGCAAAATCCCATCAAAATTCAAACTAATCCTTTCAGTCTTTACTTCTTTCAGATCAACAACAAATTCACAAATTAAGAAAGGGCAACCACTTGATAAACCTAGGTAAGTTCATACTACTTTTTCCTTAACGTTTTGAAGTATAAGAGCTGAGTTCGTTGCTATTTTGTTGTGATTAATTAGGTTGATTTAAAGCAGAAATGGGGCATCATCACCACCACCACGGCCACCACGTCGATAGGCCGCACGATAACCCTCTGGTGGCTTGTTGTTGCTGCCCTTGCTTAGTGGTTTCGTCGGTGTTCGGAATGATCGGACGGTGCATGTCTGCCGCCTGTTATCCTTTGTTGCAGTGCCTCGGTTTCGACCACCACCGACACCACCACCACCACCACCAGCGTTTTTACTGATTTTTTGTAGAGGTAATCTCATCTGAAGACGCCTACGGGTCGTACCTAAATCTTCAATTAAGGTGTTTTCTCCATGCGGGTGGTTTTCATGCGTCCTTACAAATAATTTGTATCTTTTCCATTCGATATTAAGATGATGTTTTCTACAACATTTTCACATTTTATTTTTTTTTCTTTTTCTTTAGATGCGACTTGTAGGTGTCCGTTCTCTTTGGGAAGAAACATAGTGTTTGGTAGGTGAGACTTGTTTTATATTTTCTTTCATTGTTTGTTGTGTCCATTCAGTTATTTGCCACCACATTTCGCACATGTAACAAACTTTTCTTGTCTTTTATTTTATGGGTTGTTGTGTTTGCTGGCATCTTCATCGCACCTACCAAAATATATATAAGAATTAGATTTTGTTCAATTCTCCCCTTTTTTTCAGTAAATGATGATAATTTGTAGTATGTGAAAAGGGTGAAAGTTCACCACCCTACCTGAGTTGACTTGGGAGGAGTTCATTTCCAAGCACATGAATTTACATATCCATCGAGATTTGTTATACAGATTTATATTTGTATTCAAATTCTTATTCAATTGTATATTATTATATTAGTAGTGTTTGTGAAATATTTTCATCTGAATCTTGATACTTGAAATATATATCTGAATCTTAGCTTATTAAACTTACATTCACAAATTTTACTTAAATTGAGCTTACTCTTCGCTGAAAACTTCCCTGAGTTCATTACAATCTTAAAGTTTGTGATTGTTTATAATTGAAAAGACAATGAATATTTACAGATTAAATATAGATTGTGCTTTTAAATGCAATCAAAACCTTGTGTTTTTTTTTCAAAAACCTTCCTTTATTGCTTATACTGTGAAGTATGCAGCTATAGATCTCACATAAAATAGAATTTGCAGCACACATGGTAAGTTTTACTACTTAGTATTGTCACATATATAATGATAGGAGAGAATTTTTACCGGCTATAATTTTTCTGATTGGTTGTCTAATGATATTCGATTTTGACAAATTTAAACTGAAATTATACTACTATTTTATTTGGCAGTAACAAGTCTTTAATGGGTGAATCCGAAAACCTACTCGTAAAATTGCAATATGTCCCCACAAGTCTTTGGATAATCCAGATTTCTAGTTTTCAATTATATTCCACAATCAAGATAATTGGTTAAATCCTATGAAACCATTCCACATAAGTTCATTGATACAAACTGACTTCGATTTTGGAATAATCAACACCACTTGTGCTTCTATTGTAACACAACATTCCCACATTAATACAGATATCATCAATAAGAACACATTTAGCCATGCATATAAGGGATGAGTGTTTATTTTGGGTGAACAAAAATAATATAAGGACGATCCACTATATATTTTGATGGACTAACAATTTTGCACTTGTTTCATCATGCAATCTTTCAAATAATTAACCTTGCATATTGTCAATCTAATCCATCACCTAGCGTAATAGGAAAATCATCACTCGTAATTGATGGGTATATTAGAAAACAAAATAGACACAATTATCTTTTGGGACATAATAATTTTAACGAGTGCATGCATTAATTACCTCACATCATCAAACAATGCCTACAAAATAGGACTTTTGTTTATACAAACAGGGATTTGGGGCATTTGCAGCCTCTCAGTTAATATTGGGTTAAGAACTCTGCTTACCACAATAACAAGCTGACTGATAATTTTGGAGAATAGGATCAGGGAGTCATCTATTTGATGCTTCCGTTGGGAATGGAGGACAAGCACGGTCCAGAAGAAGTCATGAACGGGATGCCTTTGAATGTCGCGATACCCTTATCATCAGTGAAAAGATTCTGCATCCACAAGAACGTTATAAGAAGTTAGCCAAACAGTGAAACTGTTCGATAGGAACCAAGAAAGAGATGACTAATATTTGTATTCTTAGTACAAGAATAAATCATCCAAAGGGATGAGTTGAGGTAATCTTTTAAGAGGCGTTTACAATTCAAGATTGATAATATACATGATTGGATATATTTATCGTTAACAAAAGGATTTCTCCAATCCTAGCCCTTCCAACCCGACATAAATCAAGCAAGTTATCTCAAATTTTAGAAATATTCTAGGGTTTTAGGATATCCCAATTTCTGTCTTTGTAAAAAAAATAGATTAGCCTATGTTATTTTTATCTATATAGGTTAATCCTGCGTAAACACACTCTTAACTGATTTGTGATCCTAGGTCATGTCTAGTGGAAGTTGTCAATATTTGGAAGAATGGTACCTTGGAGATCAAAAGTAAGCCTAGTTTTTTAGACATGAAACCACAATGGCGTTCACAATATGATACATAGGGAACATAATTTATACATTTTAATGGATTCAGCAATTTTTTTATAAAAGCATACACTATAATAAAATCAATATTTCTTGTGTGTAAACACAGTGAGGAGATTAAAGGTTCAATTCCCACTCCCCCTACTACAAAAATAAAATAAAATAAAAAATAAATTAATGAGGATTACATACCGGAGTTATCTTATCCAACTGCTTCTTTTTGGGGTTTAAAACCTCTTCTGGCTTGCCGTCAAGTCTGGATATAAGATCTTTTCCAGTTATATTTATAATCATGTAAAATAAATAGAAGAACTAACTAGACAAGGACCAACAATTTTCAGGAAAACCATTGCAAATAGAAATGTAAATAAATAAAGAGGCGAAGCAGGCCTGGCATGCATAATCTCAATTTCCAACAAAACTATGATGGAACACATAAGCCAGAAATTGTAAGATACTGAAAGCTACTAGTGATAGACATTACCCAGAAAATGTAACACATTCCCCAACTTTAGCACCATCTGGAGCAATAAGAGGCTCTACAACTGTATGATCTTTACTTGAAGCACATAAGACCTGCAGTTTAAACACTATGAGATATCACAAATTGCAGGCGAGATGCCCAACATTCTGAAATCAACTTATAACACAATCATGAATCATTGGTATACTACAAAAGAGCACATGCATAAAATATAAGCTAAGATAACATCTACAATCAACTCAAAGCGAAAGGAAGTCATATCAGATGCAGATAACACGATTGTGTGACAATGGCACAAATGACATAACCGAGTGGCATGGAGTAAGAAACAACAATAATAGAGAAGGGCGTAGAAAAATGTGGAGCAATAGGATGGAGAAGTCTACCAGTCCCTCAGACATCACATCTCGTAACTTCCCCGGTTTTACGTTTGTTATAAGCACCACCCGGCGATTCTGCGCAAAGCAATGCAGCAGACAGATGATTGAAAAACTATACTAGACATAATAATGGCAGCTCACATTACATTTCAAGGATCCAGTGCTATTTAATGTTTCCTACCGTTAATTCTTCAGGAGTACAGAACTTTGCTAGGCCACTAACCACTTGCCGGCATTTTGCTTCTCCAATATCTATCTCCTCAACCAATAAACTGCATTACATACAAAAACCACAGAGAGCAGTTTAGCTGGGACCTCAAAACCCAAGGATAAAATCAAATTCCTTTTCAAGGCAAACATTTTCCAGTACGGAACAAGGGACTAAGTATTGCTAAATGAATTTTACAAACAAATCTTTAAGAATTATAAAGATCAAAACCCACTCAAAGGTCCATTAACACAACAATCCTATTTTTCATGCTTTTGACAGACTGGATGCAGCAAATAAATCCATCCTACATATGCAGAACAACTCTCAAAATAGCTAGAGGCATCTTTAATTTGTGAGTGCAGTCATCGCACCTGTCAGCTGATGGATGTTTCCATGCTTTACGAATGTGGCCAATCTGGATTTTCAGCAAACTAACACTAAGTTCTTCATCTTTCTTCTCCAAGTCTTTCTTTACCACTTCTTTTTCAGGAAGATTCTTCTTTGCTTGGCTAGCCTGACTCTCTTCAACTTTTTCTTTTGTTTTGGAAGAAATAAAGGAGAAATATTCAATGTAGTAAAACCATTGATGGTACATTATACAAGATCAAATTCCAAAAGTGTCTTGAGTAAGAATACAACCAAAATGCTTTTCAGAAGTCGAACATAAGATGTAAAATACTTTACAATAAGATGAGCAGCTCTAGACATGCACCCATATCATCATGAGGGAGTTGCTTCACTTATATATTCATATATTTAATTTGACAAAGCACATATGAAGGGTAAACTCTTACAGTGTCAGTCTTCTTTCCTTTAGAAACAGTCTCTGACTTTCCAGCCTCTTTCGGCTCTTGGACAGTTTTCTTTGGATTTGAATCTTCAACCTTTTTTACAGGTTTTGATATCTGCAGAAGGTTGTTCAGAAATAAATTCATCAAGCTTGAAGCTGATGTTTCTTTGCAGGACATTTAATCTATATATAGCATGTAATCAACTTCAAAACATGGTATACAGAAGTACTTCCAGAGACAAAATACCACCAGAGTAATAACAAGAAACTTAATCAGTTAATGGCAGGTCAGAACTTCAAGGTAAACAGAACTACTGACGAATTGACAGACCAGAGAGCAAACAGGAAAATGCATACTGTCTGGCATGACAATGCTATAGTTTTTTATGGGCACATCGTTATTATATTTTATGAATGCCCCTCTCTGAATTTTATGGGCTCTTACAACAGGAATATACAGCCACCAAATAGAAATTTATTTGAATGATGACTAAGTCTCACAGCAACATTACAAACAATCCAGTTGCCTCTCACTCCATGCTCTTAAATTCTTCTGAATTTATTGTATTACTGTAACTAGGGTTTAGGTTCTGAATGTAGTCGATTGCATTGGTCTTAAGAGATGTTTTTAGCAACGAACTTACAGGCTTTTCATTGCTAAGCTTCCACTGAGGCTTCCCTAATATATGATTTACTAATTTCATAAATTAACAGTTTTCTGATGAGTGCACCAAGTTTGTGCACATGAACGAGGATCAATATATTTGTCTATCTGTTGTATAACTCATGTAGGAAACATGGATACAAGAGAATTCCATGCACACGTACAACATGGATAAATAGCTGTTTCTGTTTACTATGCTTTAACATTCTCACTAAGAGCTATGTTGATCTTGATCCCAAGAAATGAAGTGAAGTTAGACAGAATAAATAAAAATGCAACAATAGCTTAGAGATTTTCACTAATGATGCCAACTTGTTTAACATTCTCACTAAAAAGTAAAAGCTATGTTGATCCTGATTCCAAGAAATGAAGCGAAGTTAGAGAGAATAAATAAAAATGTAACAATAGCTTAGAGATTTTCACTGATGTTGCCAACTTGTACCCCAGCACCACCCCACCCTCCCAATATATATTATAAACAACAACAACAACATCGACGACGACGACATGTCCATTTCAAATCTCTATCCAACCAGCTGCCTGCATACAGTTAGAGAAATTTCCTCACGGATACATCCGACAACAAATAAGTAACTTCTTCTGTAACTATGAAACCTATCAATTTGCAAAACATGCACATGTTATTGTCACTCAGCCTTAGCTTATATCCATACCTCTCAACTAACACATTTTTGCTATCAATAAAAAGCAAAGGAAGAATCAAAGGACTGTGGAGAAGGATACTGCACAAAAAGAGATCACTAAAAGGACAAGAAAACCATCAACAGTTCAATAGTTGCAAATGGCTTTGAATTACTCACTGGGGGCACAAATTCAGCCTTCTCTACAACAATCTTATCCAATACTGGCGCAATATCCTCCTGATTCTGCACGTAAAAAAAAAGAGTGGTGCTATGACATCTATCTAATTTACAGAGAACTTGAACTAAAATCCCTTCTGAATTTAACAACCAAACTAAGTGACAGAGCTGTGGCACTAAAAAGACAAAAAATAACTGAAAAATAATGACATCCAACTGATGCAGCGCATAAAAGAAATATATTGGAAAAAAAAGAGCTTCATTCTTTACAGTGATTGGTTATGTTTTTATTAATAAATAAAGAAACACATCATCAAAACTTCTAGCATTTCGCTGACAAATATTTTCTTCTTGGCGAAATGAAGAGATAACACGGGTTTTTCATATTTTCATGAGCTAGTTTCAACAACAACAAAAAGAGGCTAAAAGAAAATGAGAAAACCTATGTAGACGAAACAGATTTTTCTTACCTGGATGTAGTCAACCCACCTCAACAAATGTGGCAACTTTGCTCTATCTGAATTTGAAAGACGCATCTAGAGCCACAAACAATGGAAATCATCAGAGAATTAGGTAAAAGAACAAGTAGACTAATTTGCCCCAGCCACTTCTACAATCCACCTATAAGCAATTGAGCGTAATTAGCATCACCCAGCAATCATTATTGTATTAACCCTATATACTCTGTTCACTAGTTAATAGATAATCACTGATACGGTATCCTAATACCGGCCTCAGGCAATGACCGATCCACATACATTATCTTACGCAAAACTCTACATAGTGGCACCACCAACTGAAAACGCATACCACAGATGAATGCGATGTTGCATAGACATAAACATCGGCTACAGATGGTTTGAGTCCATTGCCCAATAGAACGGACTTTGTAATCAACTCTTCATTCAAGTCCCCAAGCGCCTTAAGCATCCCAGACGGAGCTGGATTCTTGAAGAAACTCTGAGCAAAGTCTATCCATCTCAGTATCTGTCACCAAAATTTAACTCTTTCAATTCACAGAAATTGTTGATTCTTGAAAAGAACCGTGCCTCAAATCACGCACAAGCACACACACACACAAACATCAAAATAAATACTTAAAACACCTCATTTTTCTTGAGATACACTTCTCCATCTTTTGACGACGCCAATAGCTTCTCCATATCACTTACCAATGGACTCTGCAAGAATCAGTGGACACACAACTAGGAATTAACGACCGCAAAATCTCTTTCCCATATATATATTTTTTCTTCATTACATAACTCTTGAAGACACTAAAATTTAATAGGAAAAAATGAATATACTGAAATTTAAAAGAAAATGAAAATTGAAGGCTTACATCTTTTGCTCCGAGTTTAAAGATCACTGTACACATATCACGCATTGTAGTATCCATTGTTAGCGACGCCATAACTTGGTTTCCTTGCAGAAAAATGAATTTTCAAGGCAGCTGTTGAAATTGGAGCGCTGTAGTTTTTTCTAGGGTTCTTTCGATTTCGTGAATTTCGGCGTTACTTTTTAATGGGGTATCTGGAATTGGGCCACTTTAGCCCATATGTGAAGAATCAACTTTTCTCTGCTTAAAGAGATGTTACCACTTACAATGTTTTTTTGAAAAAAATGGCTTATATATTACGAAGTACATTAGGCGAATCATCAATTTCAATGAGAATAGAAGGGTCAAAAAGAGGGAAGAATTGTGACATAATTTATTAACGAAAATCTTGAAGCATCATGTGGCTGTAGTTTAGTGGTAAGAATTCCACGTTGTGGCCGTGGAGACCTGGGCTCGAATCCCAGCAGCCACAAGCATTATTTTTTATTTTTACCATTTATATGAACTCAACTATATTTATATCATAATTGGTTTCTAGTATATGTAATATCATTCTTTCCATACTGTTATTGAAGTATTCTGTTTCCTGCATAAAGGAAGACAACATGTTATAATATAATTTTCCTTTTATTTTTCAGATTTATAAAGTCACACACACACACACACACACACACACACACACATATATATATATATATATATAGGATTGGGTTCAAATAAAAACACATTCAAAAATAAGAAATGAGAACAAATTTGAACCATTGATTTTTGAAGATGTGTGGTTGTGATTAAATCAAATTAGGGTATAATGGTAATTGAGAATATTACGAAAATAACCGTCCCTTAATTATAGGAATGTGATAACTTAATCTTTAACCATTGATTAATGGCAAATGGATGATCAAGATGAATTTTATTTCTTATTTTAAGGGGTTTGTATTATAACCCAACCCTATATAATTTCGTTTAGATGAAAAATATAATTTCATTGTTTCCATACTATTATTGTAAAGTAATTCTGTTCCATTTGTGTTTAATCTTTTATTTTCATGTCTTCTTTTCTTAATTATCAATTAATATTTTAATAATTTAACTATTGGAAACAATTGTTAATGTTTTATTAACTTATAAATTCTATTGAAATTAAATACATTTTAAAATCATATAAGTCAAATATAAAAGTATAATATATATATATATATATATATATATATATATATATATATATATATATATATATATAATTTAAATGTAATTTTAATATTGTATTTTTAAAATCATATAAGTCAAATATAAAGTATATATATATATATATATATATATATATATATAATTTAAATGTAATTTTAATATTGTATTTATGTTATTAAAAAACTTATTTAGTGTATTTGTACTTTTCGTGATATGGTTATATATTTTATATTAGTTTTCTTAAAATATAACATATATATATATATATAAGTTTATAATATTTTACAATTTTACCTATATAATTGTTGATGTAATTTAATTTTAATTCTCGTTATTAACTTAAATCAATAATTATTATCGTATATCGTCTGAGGCCAAATCTAGTTTATATAAATCATATATATATATATATATATATATATATATATATATATATAAGTGAATATACATGTAATTTCATTGTTTCCATCTTGTTATTGAATATTTTTGTTATTTCATACTCCTTCCGTCCCATTATTATTGGTTCGTTTTCCTTTTTGGGTTGTCCCGTTATTGTTAGTCTATTCCAAAAAAGAAAATAATTTTACACTAAAATGTGTCTTGATTTTCGTGTCACACACTACTTTACACACAAAACATAACTTTTCTTAATTTACGTGTAAAAAGAAATGAGCCAACAATACCGAGACGGAGAGAGTATGTGAAAAGGAAAGACATCGTATTATAAGTTAATTCTTCTAGAATTTGGAATTTCGATTATCATAATGGAAGGATTTCTTTAGGGATATTGGCATATAAAGACACAAATTTTGCATATATTATATGCTCCACGAATTTTAAAATAGTATATAATACACGAATTTATATGTTGTAGTAATTTTGATATGATTTTCATTTCTCCAAATTGAAACAGATGCGGCAAGCCATAATATTGATATGGACAAATCGAACGTTTAAACAATCGATGTCGTACATATCATCTTAAAACATTGTCCTTTTTATCCGGACCGTATACAATTAAAATTAGAACTTTTGAAATAGTTGAGAAAATATTAATTGTGACATTGTATTAGATATGTGCTGCTAGTTTCAGGTGCAGTGTATCGCAATTAATCATTTCTCAACATTTTTAAGATGTAAAGTGACATAAAACGGTGACATTTTAAGGTGATATGTACGATATCATTTGTTTGCACGTCCGATTTGTCTACATTAAAATTCGACTTGCTACGTCTTTTTCAATTTGGGAAAAAACTTAAAACATAGTAAAATTACTAAAATCAATAAATTTATATATTTATATACTCTTCTAAAAGTTCGTGTGTGAAACCAAACTATATGTAAAATACGTCTATTTATATGTCAATACCCCTTTGTCTTATTTGCTCAGTAGCAAGGTTATTTGTCATTTGACCATTTATATCTATTTATATAAAACAATTCTATATATTGCACTATGATTTTTGTTTCCTGTAAATTGAGGGTATATATTGTCATACATTATTGAGTTGCTTTTGAAGTGAAAAACTAACCAATTAGTTCAGCTGGTCACAAAAGAAATATGAGCTTAAAAAGCCCAATAGAATATATCTTACGTACAAATGGAATTATCAAATAATGGGCTAAGGGAGTAAGCCGTATTTACACTAAGATCTTCACCTTCTTTTTAACTTTTTCCATTTTCCATTTCCCATTTCCAAATCCCCCCATCAAACCCCCCACCACCAAAAAAAAAGAAACAAAAATCGAAACAAGAAACAAATATCGGGGACAGAAATTAGGGGTCGAATTCTGTCACAGCCCGGTTTGGCTTATCCTTACCGGACCGTGACTTGGGGGTTGAATTAAATGAATATTAAAAGAGTAAGGTTTTCAACTCATTTCATCTATGAAGAAATACGGATGTTTCCAAACAGAACGAGATTTAGGATGGGCAAAATAACTTATATAAAGAGTTGACACGAACGTTTGGACAAAACAGCAACTCTTACAAAGCTTCAACAGGATATTCAAGAACTTAACATAGTAACAAAATAAAAAAAAAATCTCAAGAGTTTGGCAATGAATAAACGTGTGAGACATGCATATGGAGATGCATTCTCAAGGCGAACCAAAAGTTCTTCATACTACTGACAAAGATTCGCTCAACTCCCGCCTGCTCCATCATTCGCTCAACCCGCACATTTAAAACAAATATGCGGTCGAGTACAAATAATGCACTCGGTGGACACATGCCGAAAACATTTTACTTTACGAAATATTGTATTGCCTTCATCACAGTAAGACACAAGGGTTTTATTGAAAATGCCTTGTTCTTACAAAATACATTTTCATCATTTCTCAAAGTCGACTGGCCAGTCATTTTCATATCACAACAACAACAACGTATATTCCAAGTCGGCTATGGATAACGCGCCACGAGGGAGGCCTCCCTTCACCCGGACGCAAACTATCCGCCCATGTTCGAGAGCATGACCGGCCCGTGCTTGAGGCCCAACACGTGTACACAACCCTAGCTAGATTTCTCCCTTACTCGCTAAAGCATAGTATCCGACCAGTAACTTCCTGTTGCCCCAGGCAACCCGAATGGATATATACAAAACATAAAACATTTTTGGCAGACAATATCGTACTTCATCATTTGCGAAAAACAGTA
This sequence comes from Salvia rosmarinus, assembly GCA_036937905.1. NCBI lineage: Eukaryota > Viridiplantae > Streptophyta > Magnoliopsida > Lamiales > Lamiaceae > Salvia > Salvia rosmarinus. The sequence continues at coordinate 97,646 of JAODLM010000375.1, forward strand.
AAGTAATAACAGTAAATGATTTTCATAAATCGCTTTTAGTTTAAGAAAGCCCACCTCGAGAACTTATAGTTCTTACGTCACTAGTTCACTTTCCGTTTTCTTTCTCTTCGAGCAGGATCCTTTTCAACGTGAGAAACGAGGTTTAGTACATCGCTATACTTTTCCGGTAATCATTGATCCGAAACAACGGACTTACTAACATCAATCCTTTTAACGTCAAGGATCCTATTATCATACTTTAACCACTATTATACTTATCGCGTCTCGAAGAGATATAATATTCCATCCTTTCATTCTTTCCTTAGTTCAAATCATTCCGTATCACGTATGAACCTTAATTTCATAACTACTTCGTAACGTACTAACTTTACTTCTCATCTTACATATATATACTCAATTTCTAACGTATTCACAGTCATATCCTCATACGTCTCAACTTTTCACGTATCATATCATATGATCCACATATCACATATCATGAGACATCATAATTCTTTATGTCACACTTTTCGAAAATTTCAATATATTTTTCGAAATTTTTTAATTAATTCACATAATATATTATTATTATCATATATCAATAATATGACATAATATTCATCATACACAACTTGTACATCAATATTTCATGCTTTAGCTATTTTCGAAATTATTATCTCATAATATTCCATATTTTTCCAAAAATTTCCACATAAAATCATACAATTTTAAACATGAATAACTATCATTATTTCATGTTCAAAACAACAATTAAAATTCATGTACATCAATATATAACTCATACTCATTTTCGGTCATAACATAATATTTTTAATATATGTTTAACTTTGTACTAAAATCATAATTCATGCTTATAACGTCATATAAACGTATTTTATTAACAACGCAAACATATAGCATATTTTTCACGTACGTCACATAATTTTCGAAAGCATGTAACAAAACATATCATATATGAATTCCTAATATTTTTGCATAAAATAGTAAGAGTTGTAGGGTTTCTAACCTTCTATTTGATTTTGATCGACGTCGGCGACGTTTTTCTTTCTATGATCGAAGAGTATTTTGGAGAACACTCTCTATTTTTTTCTCTCTATTTTTCTTCCTATTTCTCACTATTTTCGGTTATAATGGTATGGTATGGGGGTGGTCTCCTATTTATAGAGTTTATAAAGTGTATTTAATCATTACTTTATAAAATATCTTAATATAAAGTCAAAAATTACAACTCTTTTTTATCTCATAAATTTTCGGTCCATATGAGTTGTACATGAGAAAATTTTGATCTTATCCTATACTTTAATTATTCATCATATATTATCTTCTTAAAATTATAACATATCTTGGTGTAAAAATCAAAATACAACTCATACTTTATCTTGTAGAATTTTCGGCCACCTCCTATGCTCATGAGACAATTATTTTATTTTATCCTATAGTTTATTATGTTATTTTATTATTTAATTAATGTATCTTATAATTATCATAAAATAAATAAGTTATCACTTTATGTGGTGTGTGTGTGTTTCGACCACCTCAGGTTCTTAGGATAAATTTTTATTTTTCTATGTCATATACTTTAATATTTTCATATAATAATATCACATTGAAAAGTCAACATTTTCAACTTAGGATAAGTGTCATTATCATAAGGTTGAAATTAATTTTTCTAACCTTAAATGTCAATATTTTCGCCACTATAGTACAAAACCATAGGTTACTTGTTTCATTTGATAACCATCTCTACTTTACACCTAATAATATCCTAACTTTATAATTATAGCCCCTCATTAATTAAAGTATGATATTTTTATCCATTTCACACTTAAAGGTTAAAATTTTCGACTCTCTCACATAATATGTGCTACATATATTATTTTTTTCCATTTAATAGCTATGTAACATAATATAAGTCTTAGATGATAAATTAAATCATAGGAAAATTATTTTTTAAGATCAATTCTATGTACTAAAGTGAAGTTATCGGCTAATAATTCGAAATTAAGATTAAATTATCAAACTTTCATTCTTTTCATAACCAATATTATTTTCATGAAGAATTACATAAATATAATGATCTTATATCATAAAATAAATTTTTGAAACAATTCCTAGCAATTTTCCCAATTTTTCAAAAACTAGGGTTTTCTAGAATTAATTTTCACAAAATTCTATTCTTACCCTATTTTGTTATTTTTGAAACTTATATAAATTTCTAGGAGATGAGATTGATCTAGAAATAATGATATTTATCAAGTATATAATTAAGTAAATTATTTAATATAATTATCACATATAATCTATGATTTTCGAAATTCACATAAAATGATACAATTTTTTTCGAAAACCATGCAACCCAATATCCAAAATATTATCTCCTATGATATTTATCATATTTCTACACATTTCTAAGAGATAAACATTATCCATGCTTAGTCATAACCTTATCTTATCATTTTATAAAAATATCATAGCATACTTATCACAAAAATGTCATTTTCCAACCTTATCACATACACCTCATTTTCGAAAATCATGCTTGGGTGTAAGATAATTATCTTATCATATACTACAAGATAATCATGACAACTCATCACATAAAATCAAGTGATCATATATTAAATCATAAATTAATCACTTATTTTCATAAATTTTCGAAAATCCTCAAAAATAGAGAAAATATTTATATTTCTTCCTTAGTGTACATAATATCCCACATATACTTAAAACATATTTATTTATATTTTCAAAATTATTTTATTCAATTTTATGAAAAATCGATTTACTCAAAATCGACAATTACCGACGCTCACTTTCATTTCGTTTTTTATCGACTATTCCTTCTTTATTTTCAAATTTTAAACCCGAAATTCGGGTTATTACAAATTCGATTATCTATCCATGCATATATAGAAGTTAAATGTTGTCTCTTTTGAGCGGTCAATAGTAAAATAGGTTCTTGTGACCAAAATGTCATAAATCAATTCCACTTATATCTCTATGGATCTGAGCATATCACATTTGGTTTTTCAAGTATGGTTTACCATCATGTGTAATTCTGTGCTATTGCACATGAACGTGAAGTTTACCCCACTGCACACCGAAGATAGCGATTACAAGTTTTCCCATGATTTAAAAAAAAAACTAAATGTTATCAAGTTTACAACAATGCCACTTTCCCACCAAAAGACACTCACAATTGTCCAATAGATTTTCAATTGATTATTACTCCCTCCGTCCTACCTAAAGTATCTCATTTCTTTTGGGCACAAGTATTTAGGAGAAAGATATAAAGTAGTTAAAGTGTTAAAGAGTGGGTAGGGCCCATACTTTTTGAAGGGATAATTATTTTCTAAAATGGAATGAGACATTTGTAATGGGACAACCCAAAAAGAAAAGTGAGACATTTTAAATGGGACAGATGGAGTATACAATAGTATTCTCACTATTTATAATGTATTGATAATTAATATGTTAATATTTATATATCAAATAAAGATGAACAAACATTAATTAATTCTAAATTATATTACAATAATATAAGTATGTGTAGTAACAATATTATAATGGTGGAAACAAATATTAATAGTTTGTTGGTGATTTTGTAACATTATATTAGAATTAAATAATCTCGTAAGCTATAATCCTATAATTTATTCATTAGAAATTTATTGATATTTACTACGAAAATTATTGATATTTACTACATCTTTTCTATTTTTAATAAATATAATCCATTTTAATATATTAAAGATATAATAGATTATATATATATATATATATATATATATATATATATATATATGAAATGGTTCGGTAAGAAATGATAATTTTGTAGGAAATAAGAATGAATGGACATTTGATTTGCTAGATCAATGGTTAAGATTTAATTTCGGTTGTGCTACGTTTTGTGTTTTATGTGCTAATGATCGCTATATTTCTACCAAAATAAATGATAGTAAAATAGTAAGTATATATATAGTATCCACAGGGACTGCAATTCGAGAACACAACAAATAATCAACATAGAATCTTGATTATTATTCAGGCAATAGAAACAAGAAGGATGATTATAAAACTAAACACAAATAAAATACGAATAAACTCAGATATGAAAGATTGACCTTAGGGATGTACTTAACTCAACCAGATTCACACAATTTAACCTATTAATCTGTTTACCAATTTAATCCGCATTCATATGAAGAATCACTAATGTAACTATAGTTTTCCGCCATGACAGCCTATAGTAGTAGCTTAGCCTAAACTCTATCTTTGTCGGGTCTCAAGAGAAGTAAGCTAATTATCAAAAGTATACAAAGAATAATCTCCTACAGTTCACCTATCTCCGCCAGGTCTCAAGGTAAAATCTGTATTATGTATTCAAGATATCGACTATGCAATTAATTCCGTCAGGACATCAATCACATAACTAACATGCATCAATATTGACCAGATACCGACACATGAGAATTAAAGCCAAGAATCATAAATCATGAATGGGACGATGAAGACCGCCTAAAACCCGTCGTCAAAGGTGCTAGGCGTGTCAAGATACTATTTATAATCTCCTTCAACTTGAACACATAGTTTCGTATATGATAAGTTAAGGGATCGAACCCAAGAGAGCTGGTTGTATTGTTACTCGAGTTGTCACAGTTTGAGTAGGAGGTTGCCCAGAGGGCAATGTGTCAGTCAGGCTGACGGTCTTAGTAGAGATGTACTGAGAGATAGATCTTGAGCAGAAAGTAAAACTGAGAAGTAAACACAAGGTAAAGAGTTAAATAACAAACAGTTGGGCCAAGGGTTCCACACGTTAAGATACTGGTCAAGATGTCGGTCATAGGTTCAAGGGTTTTCACCACGAGTGTATGTCGTTGGTTAAAGGTACCAAGGGTAGGCACTCTTTTGTTCGTCACGTACACCGTGCCCCTCATTGACTTGCCCTTAGGTTTTAGGGCCAATGCAGAGGCCCTGCCGCCCCCATCGCCAAGATGGTCTCCCAACCAGGATATCCCGCCCAACACTTGACTCACTAGATGCCCCAACCAGCCACACCGGTCCAAGGAGTGGTTCATAGCCCTTCGCCCAAGGCCGACGGCTACAATCACCCACTCGGCCGCACTTCCGGGATAAAGAGACACTCGATGTCTTACTCCTGTTATGCTTGTAGCTACCCTCCCCAAGGCTACCGACCGAGTTAACGCTCAAGGAAAGGAATAACATGGGTATCAAGGCCAGAGCTTGGAACACCCACCAAGGTTCTAAGGACGTTTAGACCTCACGACTCTCATGATCTCGACTCAACGTGTTTCACCCCGAGCCGAACCAAACCGACTACTCACGCATAATCTACATAAACACAAAAGCAATAAACAAGAACATAAATGAAACCTGTGCCCGCCTCAAGGTGGGCCACCATGGGCGATGGCCCAGGGCCCACCATTTCAGGGGGCCCACAGTTTTTTATGCCTACATACATATATATATTCATTCGGTCTTACAAAATTAATTATATTTATAGATTTAAGATTGTCTAGGCCCAAATCCATCTCTTTTTACAACTCTTAATTTTCCAAAACCAACATTGAAATCTAGGCCCATACTTTAGTTTATTCTGTGTAGAGATTTTTCCAACAAGTGATTGTCTTGGCCCAAAATACTATTATATATTCAATGATCAAAAGGGAATTAGAGTAACAGAGTTCTGCAAAAAAAACACTTTGCTAAAAAAACACTTTGCAAAAAACACTTTGCCCAAATCCTTCCAACTTTTTCTTCATTCTTCTTCTTCCTGTTAGATTTGTGATTCTTCATCTTCCTTACAGTAAATAATCACCTAAAATAAATAAAAAATATTCCCAAAAAAATTCCAGCCGTTAGACAACGAAAATAAATAGAAGAAATCACTAACATCATGAATCATAAGGGGGCCTTGTATTTCTTATTTTTCCTAGGGCCCATAAAATATCAGGAACGTGGCTGATGAAACCATACTTGAATATAAAATCAAACGGAAAGTAAAGGCAGTCTCTGTCAAGAAGTTTGCTCGAGCAGAGATAATAAAATACATAATATAAATGTTTGCCCATAGGACTTGTTTATCTTCCTCACCAATCACTCATGAGAACCAAAGAGAAATAAAAGAGAAAAGTGCAGAGAGAATCTGGGACTTCATGCTTCCACTCTCAAAATCCGATAATATTCAGTTGTGTGTGAAGTGGTTGTTGGGAGCATAGGTATACTCCTCCTTGGCTTAGTCTGTGCACACATCTTGAGACGATAGGTGGTGAGGTCAGCTGATCGCTCCCTTTTTCACACGTAAAAGGCGTATATAGAAGATAAGTCGAGTATCGTATCCACAGGGATTGTAATACGAAAACACAGAAGCTAGCTCAACGATAATTCATCATTATTCAAGCACAAAAAATTGGGTGAAAGGTTTTAAGGGCTTGAATTTAATCCAAAGCGTAACCATGCGTAAAATAAAACAAAGCAATAAACACACGGAAGATAAAAAGATAGAGAGACTAACCCTGTGGATGCATTAATCCTATCCACAACATATGTTTATCGTGTTCCTATTAGCCAATTTTAATCCGACAAGATGGAAGATCACAAATATAACCAACAACTTCAATTACAACAATTGCGGCAGTAGATTACGAGTTTTCCTACCATTCTAGGTGAAAACAAGTAACTCCAAAAGGATCACTAAGAATATGCTTCCTACGAATATCCTATCTCGCCACGACTCAAGCGCTTATTCGTATCATGCATTCAAGATCGATTGATAATTAATACAATTACGTAATTAACCGACAACTAGATATGTATCAAGATAGATCAAATCAACACATATAAATAAGCACCAAGAATCATGAATCAATGCCCGAAGGTAAATAGCGATAATGTAAATCACAACATATAAGATCGAATCATGCAAACCCTAGATCAAGACGAAATTTTAGCTACGCATAATTAAATTACCAAAGCAATAAATAATTAAATAAAACATAAATTAAGATAGATAGATAAACCGTAAGAATCCACGAAGAACAATTGTAGCGACTTGAATCAGGAAGAAATTTCAATTCTAATACTAAACTATGAAATTGGAATGAAAATACTTAAAGAAAAAGCTAAACTAAATTAAACGGGAAAAGAATTTGCAAAAGAAAATAAAGAAGAATTTGTGTTCTGCTCTGGAATGGTGTTTTTAACTACTGATCTATCTACCTATTTATAATAAAACATAAGCTCCCTTTTTTCATAAATTCCCCAATCCTATTCTGACTCTGATTCAATCCTATTCTGACTCGGATTAGAAGTATACATGGACTAGGTATCTCAAATCGCTGAAAATTATGATTTCGCGAGTTTTGCCCTTGCGATTTTAGGTCGCGAGCAAAACTCGCGAATCGTCTTTTCTCGGCTGCACGTGCGACTTCGCTGTTTCGCTCCGTTCTCTCTCGTCCGGACTCCGAATTACAATCCGTTTGTACCTACGGACTCCTATTGAGATGATCTTTAACATAGTCAACTTTGTACATCCATCCATATCAAATCCATTTCATCATATTCAACGTCGTTTTCAAAGCTTCTTCTTCGCATGAGCTCGCGACCGGCTATTGATTCCTCTTTATCGTGATCCACCTTTTGACATTAAAACCTATGCTAAATGACATGAAATACACACGGCATAATATCTTCCAAGGTAAACATAAATATATCAAAAGACAACTCAAAAGATCACTTATCACTTAGAAACGAAACGAATATAGCACTTATAAATCATGTAAAACGAAAGCTTATCAACACCCCAAACTTACCCTTTTGTTTGTCCTAAAACAAATTAAAACAAGAGAGAGACGACTGAGAGTGTAAAGAGCCGAACGATAAAAGCAATAAGCTCGTGAGTAATGAGCAATAAACGATTCAAGCAAATGAATCAAATCACAACCTCTTCGTTAAACTCCACACATCATAATAATCATAAGCCCAAGCCTTCTCAAACTTGAATCCTCACGACATGGATATATATAAGAAATCTCAAACACTCAAGTGTATCAAGGAGGATGTATACTCTCAAAGTTTAAAACACATGGAATCTACCATAAGCTTGCAAATCGCCTAATTCTCCATTGCTCAAATATGTGCTCAAGAATTAAGATCAAAAGGTCTTTATAAAAGGTTATAATGTAGGCTCTTTGGTAGGGCGGATATATTTAAGCTAAGTGACTCATAATTCCATAATGAAAACACCACAAGACATAATTCCCAAATTTTCCAAATTTATTTCAATTCTCCATACCAAGAAGTCATTTTCTTTAAGACTCCATAATTTTCATAAGTGATATACTCATCTCAAAGCACTAGCTACTTACCCATTTATGTTCTTTTCACACACTTGTGTCATTTATTTATTTATTTATTTATTTTGAACTTATATGTGTAAGCAACTATTTTTATTATTATCACTTCCTCAACAATTATTCTCTTCCTTTCTTTTCTCAACCTTTCATTCAAGCAACCAAAATCACACTAACAACATAACTCAACCCACGGCTATATGAATGAATAAGGTAGGCTCAAACGGGCTCATCAAAGGATAATAACATAACAAGTTAGTGTTTGGATAGTGTATAGGCTAAGAAAAGAATGCCTAATATCATTTCAAAATTCTTAAGCACATCAATGCAACCTCGAAAAAGAACCAGAGCAAGTTCTAGAGAAACACATGCTATTTCAAACTATTCACACAGAAAGAAACAAGACTGAAAAGATATGACAGTCAAAAGCTCAAGTCTCACAGGTTTCAAAAGTGTGATCAAGTTCTCAAAGGCTCAATACTCACAACAATCATAACATGCTTCGTCTCACAAAACCAGTTGCAATAAATTTTCTAATAAAAACAATTCTCATCATCGGCTGCTCGTCATTCAACTCAACCCACAAAACAGACACAAAACCCAAACACGAAAAACAAAACAAACACAAACAAAAAGAAAACAGAACAAAAACGAAAAACAAACCAAAACAAAGAAAAACATTGGGTTACCTCCCAACAAGTGCTAAATTTAAATGTCTTTAGCTAGACCAATACTAACCTCGATCAATCTGGCGATTTGGCAGCAGTCTTCTTACCAAATCTTTGCTTGCCTCCATATTTTGCGTTGACTGCAGACCACCACTGAGTGTGGAAGTGGCCTCCCCCAAACTTGAACAAGTCACCGAGTTCCATGCGAGTCCATCTTTTCTTTGTAGCACCCTTGTCAACTAGTCGGTTGACATCCAAGCTCAAGATTTTGCTAGCTGCAACAGTGGTGATTGAATGACACTCTTCATGCTCTGCACTATCGTGTCGCGGGATGGCGTCATAGATTGAGATTTTCAGCTTCTCATCGTTAACACGAAAAGTTAGATCACCTTCCCGCACGTCAATTAAAGCACCACCGGTTGCTAAAAAGGCCTACCCAAGATTAGTGGTTGATTTTAAATTCGGGAATGTCTAAAATAACAAATTCTGCTGGAAAGACAAAACCCGAACTCTTACCAACACATCCTCAACTATCCCCTTAGGTATGCGATCGACTGTCACCCATCATTAACGAAATGGAGGTCTTCCGGTTTTTGCCCCAAGCGATTGAACACATTTAACGGCATCGGGTTTATGCTCGCCCTAAATCACACAACACGTTGGGAACGTGTGCTCGCAATCTCGCACTCCAACGTAAACTGCAGGATCCTTCGCTTAGAGGAGCTTCCTCCGCAAAGACCAAGACCGCATTCTTCCGATAGGGTAATTTTTAAATTTCCCCAATTTCTTCTTGCTTGCAATGGCGTCTTTAAAAATTTCATGTATCCGGCATGTTTTGCGGCGCTCAAAGAGAGGCAAATTGATCTCAACTTTTGAAAAATCTCTTTGAAGCGCAAACTCCTCGTCATATTTGGACTTGACTAGCCGACTCGGAAACGGGACCGGAGGAGTGTGCGTGCAAAGATTGGACTTTGGAGGCTCTTCGCGGTCGACCTCGTGATCGTTGGGCGGTCGCGGCGCCTTCTCTGCCGCAATCCTTCCGCGTTCGAACTTGCGGGCGTGTCGCCGCGAACAAATCTGGGCGTGCACAATCGATGGCTCGCGGTCGCACGCAGCGCGCGTGCTCGATCGCGACTTCCGTGGGTAAATTCGGGACCTCACGATCGGGCTCATGATCGCGAGCTCGGTCGCGAAGTTTCTGCTCCAATTTACTTTCTTGCTCGGTATGGCTTGGGTAAGCTTGTCCACTTCTCGTCGGATGGCGAAACATTGATTTTTCGGGTTTACCTCCAGTATTACTCGGAATTGGCCCGTCTTTTTTGTATTCAATTCAATGCGGCTACTTGACCAATCGATTTTCCAAAATCTTCATATGCTTTCCATAGCCGTCACGGTGGACTCCAAATGATTAATCTTATGCGGTGTTGCTTATAAATGAGTTCGGTTCGTCGTCAATTGTTGGTTGCTTACAACCAACCGCTGCATCATGTCCTCTAGACTCGGCTTCGTCTCTTGAATCACTCCATTCGAATCGAGAAACCGCGAGGTGTTGAAAATTATTGGGGTTGGCGTCGAGAAATTTGGATGATTTCATTATTTGCATTGTATGCCGGATTTCCCCATGATTCCTCCGATTGATGTGGTTGACCTCTTACGTCTCGATCGACTCTTCAAAGAGTGAATTGCTTCATCACCGTCGTATTTCGAATCAGTCTCGACAGCTGCTGCTTTAACCATTGGTGTTCTCTCCGTTGGCCATTGATAACTATTTGCCGCCATCTCTTCTATGATGTGACTGGCCTCCTCTACATGACGATTCAATAAACATCCACCTGCCGACGCATCCACTATGCTCCTTGTATGCCATGTCGCCCACCGTAGAAGCTGCGTGATCCGCTGTTCTTTGGAGAATCCGTGTTGTGGGCACTTTCTCAATAGGCCTCGAATCGCCTCCCACGACTCGAACAATGACTCATCTCCTAGCCGGGAGAAGTGGGAGATCTCGGCGATGATTTTCTAGGCTTTGGTGGCGGAAAATACTTTGAGAGGAACTTTTCACAAAGATCCCCAATTGTTTATGCCGTGCGGTCCAAACTCTTGAACCACTCCTTTACCGATTGCTGAGAGAATCCGAACATGCGCGATCCGAATCGTGTCTTGTGGCACCCCATTCATTTGATGGTGTCACAAATGTCGAGAATGTCTCAAGATGCGATTCGGGTCCTCTCGTGACTCCTCCCAAACCGCTCTCCTTGTACCATCTTGATTAGGGCGGCTTTAACTCAAGTTGTTTGCATTGACTTTCGGGCCCCATCCGCCTCCTGGAATTGCTCAATGGGAGGTCGGTACATATAATTCGAGGTCTCGTCTGCGAGGCGAGGACTAGGAGTCCCATATTCGCCATCCGGCACCGCATCTCGTGAAATCGGCTAACATGCGTGCGGCTTGCTCGGGAGGAATGCCCTGATTACGTGGATTAGCCGCCATTGCAGCCCGCCTCTCTCTCTCGTCCTCTTCTCCTTTGAGAGCTTTCGATCTCGGGATCTAGTAATATTTCGGGAGGTCCACGAGATCTCAGACGATAAACTACCCGAGAAAAGAGAATTGACCGTAACAATAAATAAATAATATAATATATAACTTGAATTAATAAATCAAAATCGTCAAATTATTCCTATGTAATCTTAACAATCCCGACAACGGCGCCTAAAATTTGATCGCCCCTTTTCACACGTAAAGGCGTATATAGAAGATAAGTCGAGTATCGTATCCACGAGGATTATGTCTGAAACACGAAGCTAGCTCAACGATAATTCATCATTATTCAAGCACAAAAATTGGGTGAAAGGTTTTAAGGGCTTGAATTTAATCCAAAGCAGCGTAACCATGCGTAAAATAAAACAAAGCAATAAACACACGGAAGATAAAAAGATAAGAGAGACTAACCCAGGGATGCATTAATCCTATCCACAACATATGTTTATCGTGTTCCTATTAGCCAATTTTAATCCGCACAAGATGGAAGATCACAAATATAACCAACAACTTCAATTACAACAATTGCGGCGATGATTACGAGTTTTCCCTACCATTCTGGGTGAAAACAAGTAACTCCAAAAGGATCACTAAGAATATGCTTCCTCTGAATATCCTATCTCATTTACGACTCGCGCTTATTCGTATCATGCATTCAAGATCGATTGATAATTAATACAATTCGTAATTAACCGACAACCGGATATGTATCAAGATTAATCGAAATCAACACATATAAATAAGCACCAAGAATCATGAATCGATGCACGGAAGGTAAATAGCGATAGTAAATCACAACATATAAGATCGAATCATGCAAACCCTAGGATCAAGATCGAAATTTTAGCTACGCATAATTAAATTACCAAAGCAATAAATAATTAAATAAAACATAAATTAAGATAGATAGATAAAACCGTAAGAATCCACGAAGAACAATTGTAGCGACTTGAATCAGGAAGAAATTCAATTCTAATACTAAACTATGAAATTGGAATGAAAATACTTAAAGAAAAAGCTAAACTAAATTAAGCGGAAAAGAATTTGCAAAAGAAAATAAAGAAGAATTTGTGTTACGCTGCGGAATGGTGTTTTAACTCTCGATCTATCTACCTATTTATAATAAAACATAAGCTCCCTTTTTCATAAATTCCCAATCCTATTCTCGACTGATTCAATCCTATTCGACTCGGATTAAAGTATACATGGACTAGGTATCTCAAATCGCTGAAAATTATGATTTCTCGCGAGTTTTGCCCTGCGACCTTAGGTCGCGAGCAAAACTCGCGAATCGCCTTTTCTTGCAGACGTGCGACTTATTTGTTTCGCTCCGTTCTCTCGTCCGGACTCAATTACAATCCGTTTGTACTACGGACTCCTATTGAGATGATCTTTAACATAGTCAACTTTGTACATCCATCCATATCAAATCCATTTCATCATATTCAACGTCGTTTTCAAACGATTCTTCTTCGCATGAGCTCGCGACCGGGCTATTGATTCCTCTTTATCGTGATCCACCTTTTGACATTAAAACCTATGCTAAAATGACATGAAATACACACGGCATAATATCTTCCAAGGTAAACATAAATATATCAAAAGACAACTCAAAAGATCACTTATCACTTAGAAGCGAAGCGAATATAGCACTTATAAATCATGTAAAAATGAGGCTTATCATCAGCAGCTGGCTCAGGCCTTGGACCATCGATGGAGACTCCTCGGCTTGATGCAGGACGGGTTTGTCTCATCTCAACCACTGCAGGTTGACCTTTCCCTTTTCGGCAAAAATTAAACAGGCGGCAGAGAATGACCTTACCGAGAATCTTCTCATTTGCGTGCAAGTCCGCGGAGTTCTTGTCTGCGTCCCACGGTGCATTCGACTTTACCCTCATCCCTCGTCATTCCTCGTCCTTTCCCGCTTTTTCTTATCTCGATATCCTCTTGGTTTCATGTCAGCTCGTTGGTCAGGCTCAGCTCCCGCACGGTTCTATGTCTTAGCAAAATGTCGAATGCCGCAAGGTAATCTTGGATTTTACCTCTCTCACGAGTGGCTGACCTTGCCCAAGGTCGGTCTCAACTTCTGACACCCCAAAGCGTGTCCTTCATACGAGACACACACAAAGAACACACAAAATGCACTCTTTCGAGGCGAGGACTACCCCCAAAAAGAGCATGAAAAATGGGCTCGTCACACTCACACACTTGAACCACGGTTGTCCTCAAGCGTGCAAGCGTTCCTTGCCTAAAAGAAAAAAAAAACACACAAACAACACACGCAAAAACAAGCAAGGATAAGATGAAACATAACAAAGATAATCCGGCATAGGCGATTAATACAGCTATGTATCAAGGTCAATCAAGATCGGGGCAAAGCAAGTTTGTGGAAGTTCTTCTCAAGCACTCAAACACTCTGTGTTTAGGGTTTCACACTCAGTGCTGACTTGATCAAGGAAGTGCCATAGGCTTGCCTGCCGTCTACTGTCTTTGCCCTATAGCTTGGTCTAAGTTCTCTATCCTTAAGTCTTTTAGGGTTGTATTGAGTGGCTTCTTAGCAAAGTATGAAGTATTTAAGCTTTGGGTAAGGTTGTCTTGACTTAGGTCTTGGGCAGAATGTTTTCCCATTTCCCTTGGCAAGATACTTACAGGCCTGAGCACACTTTATATTTCTGGGGAAACTTCTTTTTTTTTTTTATATATTTTTTTAAACGTTGTTCCCCCACCCTTTTCTTTTCTACATTTTGAATTTAAGCTCATTATGCGGGCGAAGGCGAGGCTTCTAATGTTTGTGTTTTGCCCGAATGATGCCCAAGACATACATATATCCATCCTCTATTCTTCCTCTCTCAATCCCCGGTCGAGGAAGAGCACAAGGCAATTCAAAAGAAAACGAACAACTCAAATGGGGCTAGCAAAGGATACATATATCGGGTTTATGTTCATTGTTGACCATGGCTACAAAAGAAAGTCTAAATCGTCAGAGCACTTAGACCCACGGCGGTTGGGCTTTGATCAAGGCAATGAGCAAGTTCTAGCACAACCAAGTCAAGCATCGAATATCACACGTAATAGAAATTATGCTTGCAATGATAAAGCATATAGGCTCAATTTCTCACAGGTGTGCATGCTATGCCCCTTTTCCGTCATACTAACCTTATTGAAATAAGCTGTACATGTATTACAAAGCCTATGCCAAGATCATAATCATCATGCTCATCTCAAACGTGCTGGTCAACATACAACAAAAAATAGGGGGCCCTCCCCACTTACACACTTTGCTCGTGGCAAAGTGTTAGACTAATTAGGGTCCCCGAAAAACATAAACACACAAACACAGAACAAATAAACATAAAAATAAAAAAATAAAACAAAAAAACAAGACACAAACACAAGGGAGGAAAAGCTTAGGGGGATGCATGTGGATACCTGAATCCTTGGTGGGCGAAAAACGCGAGCTGTGCGGTCTGGATCTCGTTCAAAGTCTCTTGTATTCTGGTGAGGGCGGCTTAAGTATCATCTTGGGCAGGCTCCGGTGTTGCTGAAGGTCCTGCCCTTACCTTAGCCTTTGAACGTGCTGGCTTGGCAACTGGCTTCTCAAGCTCCTACAGTATTGTGAGCTTGTCATCCTCGTCTTCCACTATCTTGAGCATCTTCTTGAGCGCCTTCAGGTCAATGGTGTCCTATCTCTCGGGGGTCATGGCAAAGTCGGGGCCGAGCAGATCGTTCTCCTTAGCGAAGTTGGTCGGCAAGTGGCACAAGGACAGCCTCTGCTGCTCCCTGCCCATGATGCTCTTCATGTGCGAAATTGTAAAGGCTGTGAAGTTGAGCCTTGTCTTCTCGTGCATCGCCCAGAGGATGTACAATTCGCTCTTCGACATTGTCGCGTTGTTGTCCTTCTTGTCAAAGATGTTTTAGGAGAGGATCCGGTGGCACACCTGCATGGCTGGGTCCATGAGGGCGGTACCCTTGGCGTCACAAGATTTGAATTGTGCGCCATATTTTTCGATCAGCTTTGCCCAGATACCCGACCATTTTCCATCAGTGAAGTTGGGCACCACCTTGACTGCTCATTTGTAGCTTGCGTCCTTGGCTTCCATCAATGTCACCATGTTGAGCTCGTCAACCATGAACTCTCTTCGCTCCCCGAGGAGTGTGAATTTTATGCCCACTGGCACTTCTTTGTCGTGGTCGATGTCAAGATCACCGTAGAATTCCTTCACCAATGGCGCATAGACTGTGGTATCCCACTCAAGAAACTTTCCCCATCCGATTCCTTTGAACAGCTGCCCGACGTCCTCCTTGACACGCAGTCGCTCGAGGAGTGCAGGCTCTAATCGCTTGGGCACCACCATCTCCTTGTTCTTGGCGAGCTCCTTGGCGTTGATAGTGTAAGCCTTCTCCCTCTTCGATGAGCGTGTCATCATTTTTGCCTTCTTTGTCGGCCGTTCTTCAATGAAAATGATGTCGTCTTCCTCGATCTCTGCCACTTGGTCGTTCCCTTCGTCTTTGTCTTCTCCGAGCGCATCGCCGGAGCTTCCTTCCTCAGAGACCTCCTTCTCCTCCGTTGCCTTGGTTCCCGTGCTGGCGGACTCAGTGTGAGAGGAGGTCGTCGGTGTCTTTTTCAAGGAGGAGGTGGTAGGAGTCTCCTTTATCTTTTTCTTTCCGGTGGAGGAGGGCCCTTCTTTCTTCTTCTCCGTCTTCTCGGGCGTGGGCTCGCTCTTCATCGATCCACCTCCATGTGGATGTCGTGGAGGTGGCGCTTTCCGCTCCGCGGTGAAGTCGATGAGGAGGCTCTGTCGGCCGGACGACAGGCTCCCTTCGCGGTGGGCTCGGTGGTGCTTTCTCCATCTTGATGCGACGGCGATGGTCTTCGAGGCTTTTCGGGAGCTTTTTCTTTGGGCGTGTATGAACCATGGATGAAGGTTAGGATTTTGTGCTTTGGTTTGGGGAAGTTTCTGGGTGAGGTTTGAATGTGGGAAGGTGGGTAGGGCGAAATGAGGGGTAATTAGAGCGTTGGTTAGGCGGTTATAGGGTAGTGGGTTGGTGATGGACGCGTCTCTGCGTCCACCGTAGAGATCAAATCGTCACCTCGTGTCCGTGTCTTGGCCAAGGTTGTCGCCTTGCCAACTGCAGCAGCCCATCTCGCCTCGCCTGAGTTCCTTTCGGACATGCGGTTTAAGAAAATCGCCTCTAGAAAGAAAAGCGGTCCTCTCAAGGAAAGTCAAAATAACGGTGGGCTTCCCACTCACACACTTTGCTTGAGGCAAGTGTTAAAAGTGGTCAAGACCACCCCTTGACAAAAAGGAATAAAATGTAAGCGATTAAAATCGTACCCCACCGGGTTGCCTCCCGGGAAGCGCTGTTATTTAACGTCGTTAGCTCGACGTCGTCCTTGAGCTCAGGCGTCTTGAGGATCCTCTTGAGGAACCTCGTGAAGCTCATCTTGCTCAGCGTCCCATTCTCTGAGCATTCGGTCGTGCCCATAGTAGGTCTTGAGCCTGCTTCCGTTCACCTTGAACACTTTCTTGCCGTCCATGTCGCTTATCTCTACAGCTCCATTCGGATGTTGGGCGTGCACCATGTAAGGTCCCACCCACTTGGTAGTCAGCTTGCTAGAGGTAAAGCGGAACCTATTTTGATAAAGTAGCATCACTTGCCCATTTTCGAACTTCTTTTCCTTGATCAAACGATCATGGGCTCTCTTGAGCCTATCCTTGTTTATAGCGGCATTGTCATAAGCTTCGAGGCGAATCTCCTTGAGCTCTTGCATGTCAAGCTTTCGCTTCTCTCCTGCCTCATCCCAGTCAAAGTTGAGTTTGCGGATTGCCCAGTATGCCTTGTGTTCCAGCTCGACAGGCAGGTGACACATCTTGCCAAACACCATCCGGTAGGGAGACATTCCAAATGGTGCTTAGAAGGCTGTCCGGTATGCCCTTAATGCATCGTCAAGGTGAGTGCTCCACTCCTTCTTTCTCTCTCCCAAGGCCTTCCTCAAGATAGTCTTCACAATGCGGTTTGAGAGCTCAGCTTGACCATTGGCTTGAGGATGGTAGGCGGTGGACATCCGGTGATGCACCACATACTTCTTGAGTAAGCTGCCAATGGGGCATTGTAGAAGTGGGTACCCCGATCACTGATTATGGCTCTTGGCACACCGAACCGACTAAAGATGTTTGACTTGAGAAAAATGGCTACGGTCCTTGCATCCGCCATGTACGTGGCATTAGCTTCACCCATTTGACACGTAGTCCTTTGCTAGGAGTATGTATTGATTTCCTAGAGTTTGGCAAGGGCCCATGAAATCCATGCCCCATACGTCGAATACTTCCTCGGCAAGATAGGTACCAAGGCATCTCATTCCTCCTTGAGACATTGCCCTCGTGTTGGCACTTATCGCAGCCTCGGCACTTCTCATAGCTATCCTTGAAGATAGTGGGCCAGTAAAACCCACAGTCAAGAATCTTCCTTGCCGTTTTCTTGTGCCCAAAATGTCCTTTGCACTCCTTCTCATGGCAGTTGTCACAGCCCGGTTTGGCAAATCCTTACCAGACCGTGACTTGGGGTTTGGTTTAAGTGAATATGTAAGAATAAGGGTTTCAACTCATTTCATCTACAAAGAACTATAGATGTTCCAAAGCGAAGCGAGAATCATGACGGATCAAAATAGTTTATATATAAATAAGATGGTTCGAGGTTTCAACAAAATGCTAGGTTTCTACAAAGGCGATCATAGTAACAAAGATAATGAGTCTCAAGAGTTTGGCAATGAATAAGCGTGTGAGATATATGTGAAGATGCATTCTCAAGGTGAACCAAAATACTTCATACTTCTTGACAAAGATTCCGCTCAACTCCCGCTCATTCCATCACCGCTCAACCCGCACATTTAAAAACAAATATGCGGTCGAGTACAAAGATGCACTCGGTGGACACATGCCGAAAACATTTTCTTTACGAAATATTGCATCGCCTACTTCACGAGAAGACGAGGGTTTTGTTTGAAAATGCCTGTGCTTACTAAATACATTTTCATTACTTTCACAAAACATCGCCTGCACAGGCATTTTCTTATCACAACATATATTCCAAGTCGGCTATGGATAACGCACCGGGAGGGAGGCCTCCCTTCACCCGGACGCACGACTGATCGCAATAGGTGATTCAGAAAACTGATCACAACCGCGATTCGACTAAAGTGTACACAACCCTAGCTGAATTTCTCCCTTACTCCTCCGACTGGGATCCGACCAGTAACTTCGTTACCCTGTGCAACCCGAATGGACATATCTGAAACATTAAACATTTTGGCAGATAATATCGTATCTCAACATTTCCAGTATAAGAAACAGTAAAGTAATAACAATAAATACTTTCGAAAAATCATTTTCCAAGAAAGCTCGTAAATGGTTTTGATAAGAAAGCCCACAAAGGGTTTAGGTAAGAAAGCCCACCTCGGGAACTTAAAGTTCCTACGCCACTAGTAATTAATTGTCGTCTTCTTTCTCCTCTGAGCAGGACCCTTTTTCAATGTGAGAAACGAGGTTTAGTACATCGCTATACTTTTCGATAATCATCGATCCGAAAACAACGGAGTTACTACATCAATCCTTTTAACGTCGAGGATCCTATTTTCATACCTTAACCACTATTATACTTATTGCGTCTCGAAAGATATAATATCCTATCTTTTCATTCCTTCCTCAGTTCAAACCATTCAGCGTGACGTATGAATCTTAATTTCATACCTAACGTTGTTACGTACTGACTTTACTTCTCAACTTACATGCATACTTAAATTTTACATATCCACGATCGTATTTTCCTCGTCTCAACTTTTCACGTATCATATCATATGATTCACATATCACGTATCACGAGATGTCGTATTCTTTCATTTTCATAATTTTCGAAAATTCCATATATATATATATATTTTGAAATTTTTACATAATATATATTATTTATCATATATCAATAATATGACATAATTTTCATCATACAGAACTTGTACATCAATATTTTCATATGTTTGGTTATTTTCGAAAGTTTTCATATATTTTCTCAAGAATTTCACATAAAATCATACAATCTTAAACATGAATAATTATCATTATTTCATGTTCAAAACAATAATTAAAATTCATGTACATCAACATATAACCCATGCTTAATTTCGGTCATGACATAGTACTTTTAATACATGCTTAACTTTGTACTAAAATCATAATTCATGCTTATAAACGTCACATAAACATATTTAATTCATAACTTCGACACATAGCATAAATTTCACGTATTTCACATAATTTTCGAAAGCATGTAACAAAACATATCACATATGATTTTCTAATATTTTTGCATAAAATAATAAGAATAGTAAGGTCTCTAACCTTCTAGTCGACTTCGATCGCCGTCGGCGACGTTTTTCTACCTACGATCGAAGAGTACTTCGGAGAACACTCTCTATTTTTTCCGCTCTATTTTTCTTCTTATTTCCTTACTATTTTAGGTTATGGTAGTATGGGAGGGGGTGGTCTCCTATTTATAGATGTTATAAAGTATATTTAATCATTACTTTATAAAATATCTTAATATAAAGTCAAAAATTACAACTTCTTTTAATCTCCTTAAATTTCAAACCCTATGAGTTGTAAATGAGACAATTTTGATCTTATCTTATACTTTATTTATTCATCATATCTTATCTTTTTGAAATTATAACATATCTAGTTGTAAAATCAAAATTTACAACTCATACTTTACCTTTATGTTAATTTCGGCCACTTCCCATATATATAAGATAATTATTTTATTTTATTCCATAGTTTATTATGTTATTTTATTATTTAATTAATGTATCTTATATCTATCATAGAATAAATAAATTATTACTTTATATATTGTATATGTAATTTTCGGTCACCTCTAGAACCTTAGGATAGAATTTTATTTTTTCTATATTATATACTTTAATATAATTATAAGATAAGGTCACTTTTGAAAAGTGAAATTTTACACTATGACTTTTAAATTGAGTTCACATTTGTTCACATTTATTTTTCAAATATTTCAACTACTACAAGACAAAGACTATAGTTACTTGTTCAAATTGGATACATAGTCTATCTTATCCTATAATAATATCTTATCCAAATAATAATAACATAGCATTAATTAAGCGTGATATTTCTTCATTTCACACTATAATTTTCCAAATTTTCGGCCCCCTTCATAAATATATGCTATATATTTTATTTTTCTTCAATTAATAGCTATGTGACATAATATAAATCTTAGATGATAAATTAAATCATAGGAAATTTAATTAAGGTTATTTTATATACTATAGTAAAGTTATCGGCAAATAATTCAATTTAAGGATAAATTATCAAACTATTATTCTTTTCATAACTAATATTATTTTCATGAATAATTACATAAATATAATGATATTATATCATAAAATAAATTTTTGGAATATTTCTAAGCATTTTCCCAAAAAAAAAAATTAAAACTAGGTTTCTAGGAATTAAATTTTATAAAATTCCATTCTTACCCTATTTTATTAATTTCAAAATTTTTATAATTTCTAGGTGATAAGATTGATCTAGAATCATGATATTTATCAAGTATATAATTAAATAAATTATTTAATATATTTATCACATATAAACTATGTTTCGAATTTCACATAAAATGATACAAATTTTCGAAAATCATGCACATCAATATCCATAATATTATCTCCTATGATACTTATCACATTATCACACATTTCTAAGAGATAAACATTATCTATGCTTAGTCATAACCTTATCTTATCATTTTATAAAAATATCATAGCATACTTATCACATAAAATGTCATTTTCAAACCTTATCATATCACCTCATATTTTGAAAATTATGCATGGTATGCAAGATAATTATCTTATCATATACTACAAGATAAACATGACAACTCATCACATAAAATCAAGTGATCACATATTAATTCACAAATTAACCATTTATTCTTTATATTTTCGAAAATCACCCAATAATAAGGAAAATATTTCCTTTTTCTTCCTTAGTGTAAATAATATCCCAAATATACTTAAAAACATATTTATTTACTATTAAAAATAATTTCATGTGAAAAAGATTAAGAAATTTTCGATTTTACTCAGAATCAACGACTATCGACGTTCGTTTTCATTCTTGTTTCTATCGTAATATTCCTTCTTATTTTCGAAATTTTAAACCCGTAAATTGTGGTATTATGTGGTGCTCAAGGATCTTGTCTCGCCGCCTTCCCGAACGCATCTCCTCAAGATCAGTCGAGCATTGCTTCCACAAGTATAGGTCATCCCATACGTATTGTCGACTCTCCTTCTTTGGTTTGTTCCTCGGTGTGTTGGCATCCCACGTGCAACACTTCGTCACGATGTAGTTCACCAAATTCGCGTACCACGGCTTGGTGTAGATCTCGAGTAGCTCCTCGTCTGGAAAGCGTTGCTCGGTTGGATCTCCTTCGTCATTTCTCAAAATTACGCTCAAGTGGTCGGCCACTTGATTTTGAGATCCATTCTTGTCTTTGATCTCAGCGTCGAACTCACGGAGGCGAGATCCACCGTATAGTCTTGGCTTGTATTATTCTTTGCCGTGAGATATTTTAAGGCGGCGTGATCGGTGTAAACCTCGATCTTGCTCTCAAAGAGGTAGGAGCAAAATTTCTCGAAAGCAAACACCACCACGAAGCTCCTTCTCGTGGTTGTGTAGTTGATCTGCGTCCGGTGAGGTCTTGATGATAGTAAATGATGAAGCTTTCCTCGCCAACTTTCTATCTAAGCACCACGCACAACGTATCCGCTAGCGTCGCACATCACTCAAAGGGTATGCCCCATTACGTGGCCTTATGATGGTATTTGTGATAAGGTGCTCATTCGATATCTGGAAGGCTTTTAAATCGTCGTCGAACTCCCACGGTACATCGTTACGGAGAAGGCGATGCATCGGTTAATGCTATCTTGGCGAAGTCCTCGACAAACCGCCGATAGAATCCGGCGTGACCAAGGAATCCTCGTAGGCGCTTGATGTTGGTGGGATAAAGCGACTTGGCTATGATCTCCACCTCGCTTTGTCTATCTCGATGCCCTTCTCGAGATATCATGCCCAGGACAATTCCTCCTTGACCATGAAGTGACATTCTCATAATTGACCGAGGTCTTCTCTATGCACCTCTGCGGAACTAACTCGAGATGCTCTATGTATTGGCTAAGCGTCTTACCATAAGCGGTAAAATCATCCATGAACACCTCAATGCATTGCTCAAGCAAATCGGAAAATATACTCATCATGCATCTTTGAAATGTCCTCGGGGCATTGCATAAACCAAATGGCATGCGACGATATGTAAATGTGCAAAACGAGCAAGTGAATGTGGTCTTATCTTGATCTTCTAATGCCACACAAATTTGGAAATATCCAGAATAGCCGTCAAGGAAACAGCAATACTGTTCAATGAGTCTCTCAAGCATCTGTGGTCAATGAACGGCAGGGGAAGTGGTCCTTCCTGGTCACCTTGTTGAGCTTTCTGTAGTCGATGCAAATCCTCCAGCATGTCTGGAGTCTCATCGCTAGGGATGGCAATCGACCCACTGGTATCCGCCCGATTATTCGCGGGTTTGGTGTGCATTTCGTACCCACGAGTACGTTCGTGGTTGAAAACTAGGACCCATTTACTTCGCGGGTACGAAAATGGTTTGACAATACCCGTACCCGTGAAACCCGTATACCCGAGAATTCTACCCATGAAAACACCCGTGAATTACCCACGAATTACCCACGAACCCGCGAAAAACTATTCGTATAATAATTATTTTGTGTTGTTGATTTGTAGATTTGAATTTTCATTGTGTTATG
The DNA here is from genome assembly GCA_036937905.1 of Salvia rosmarinus. Classification (NCBI taxonomy): domain Eukaryota; kingdom Viridiplantae; phylum Streptophyta; class Magnoliopsida; order Lamiales; family Lamiaceae; genus Salvia; species Salvia rosmarinus. The sequence continues at coordinate 121,127 of JAODLM010000375.1, forward strand.
GATTTGTGGATTTGAATGTGGAATTGTGGATTTGAACTTTATGATTTATGAATTTGTTAGTGATATTTTCGTGTTTTTTGAAATGCTTGGTTTCGTGGTCATGGTGATCCATGGTGAAGGTTTCGCGGGTAGTCGCGGGTGGCAGGTGGCGGGTTCGTGGGTATCCGCCAACCCATGGGTATCCGTGGTCGCGGTATGGTGGAAATCTCCTAGCCGTCGCGGGTCGCGGGGGATCATTTTCGCGGTACGGAAGTGGTTCGGCACTATCCGTGCCCGCCCGGCCCGATGCCATCCCTACTCATCGCGACCAGTTCCTTGCCTTCATTCTCGACCACTGTCGCCGGATTTCTTTGCACGGCGTGGATCGGCTGACCCACATTTGTCGAGATAGGGTAAATGAGGCCCAACTCGAGGAGTTTGAGTATCTCCACCTTACAACTTCTTTCATCACGGGTTGAGCTTTCCGGGGTCTCGGCCGGTATGACATCGCCCTCGAGCAAGATATAGTGTTGGCAAATAGTAGGTCGATGCCCTTGAGGTCGGCTAAGGTCCAACCGATGGCCTCCTTGAACTTGCTCAAGACGGCTCTCGTCTCTTCCTCTTCCTTGATCGTCAGCTCGGAGCTTATGATCACTGGCAAGTCTCGTTGGCTCCGAGGTAGATATACTTCAAATGCTTGGTGAGCGTTTGAGTTATAGCTTAGGGGCTTTCTTCAAGGAAGGTTGCATCATCTCCTTATCATGCACTAGCTGTGATTGATAGCTTGGTTGATCGTCCCCGCTTTGGTCGGATTCTACCTCAAGCACTTCGATTTCCTCGATCTCCTCCTTGTCGAGATACTCTAGGTCTTCAGTGTGTCCTTGGATGACTCTTTCGTACACGTCCTTGATCACCACGTTGGCAGAGTATCTCTCAACGTCCTTCTCAGTGAGACTGACGAAGTCCACCATCTCGGTGTCGATCGAAAATTGCTCGACTTTGTAGATGTCAAAGGTGACCGTTTTCCTAATGAATTGGCATGTGAGCTTCCCGTGTCGCGATCGATTAACGTCAGGGCCGTCTTGAAATGGTGCCTTGACATGACGAATTCTTCTTGCTCGGTCTTGCCCATATTTAGGACATAGAAGTCGGTTGGGAAAATAAGGTCATGCACCTTAACGAGCACATACTCAACTATCCCTTCGGGTAGACACTCGATTTTCGCCACGCGGTGAATCTCAACACAAGGCGGTCGAGTGGTGCGGTTTCAACTCTTGATAGATAGATAGGGGCATCACATTATTGATGCCCGAGATCAGCATAACTTGGTCTATCCTCGTTGTCCCAATCACACAAGGTATATAGAACATCCGAGATCGGTACACTTGATTGGGAGATCTCGGTTGAGCACGGCTGAGACATTCTCCCCATCTGGAACTTGGCATCGTCCGTGTACTTGACTCTCTTGGTACACAGCTCTTTGAGGAACTTGACACACCTCGGCATCGAGGTCAAAGCAGTGATCAAAGGTATGTTGATCTCTACCTTCTTAAAGATCTTGATCATCTCATTCATCTCTTCAGCGTCTTTGTTCCTTGCCAACTTTCCTGGAAAGGGAGATCTGATCTTGATCTCTGTTTTGTCTGCTACCTTGGGCAAGGAGGCCTTTACCTCGGGTTCAGGTTCCTTGACCAAGTCCTCGACTTCCTCGGTTATGTCTTCTATCTCGACTGGGGCTCCCTCCCTGCTTGGCAAGTTTTTGCCGCTCCTCAAGTTGATTGCGTTGACGTACGCATTGGGCTGGATTTACAATTGAGCGGAAAGTGTCCCTTGCTTTTGGTTGATCTTTGAGATCTCTTGCGTCAAGGTGTTCAGCTGGGTCAGCAAAAATTGCAAGACTCCTCTTGTCTCTGTTTTGAACTTGTCTAGGTCTCGCACCATCCTCTCTTGTGTAGCTCCTTGACTGTGCACTATCTCGGCTAAAGATGGCCGAGCTTGAGGTGGGTTACGCCGTGAGGTGCTTGATAGTGTGTGCCTCCGTTACCTCAAGTTCTCGTGATTTTCCATGGTGGGTTGTATGGGTCTAAGCGGGGCTTCGACCTTGAGCGTTCCTCCACCACCGTTGTCGACATGCCCAAAGGCATTCACCCTCTTCTTCTGACTACTTGTAGACATTCCTCCGTGTTGTGGGTGGTGGCAAAGAAAAGTCGACACGCTGACATTCTTCTTGGCCATATTGGGCCTCAACAGTCCATCATTTGTTTCATCATGGCCTTCATATCCTTCATGTCGGATCCGTCGAGTGGTGGCTTCGAGGGTTGGGCATCGTCTTGACCATTGCGTGAGCATCATATCGAGACTCCTCGCCCAAGTCTCATGAGTAGTTTGAAGGCCTCATTGGGTTGTTTGTTGAGAATATAACCTCCGACGCAAAGACCGACGAGCTGTCTCGAGTCGCCTCAAGCCATTCACATAGTATTGAATCAAATCTTGATCAGAGATTTGATGGTTGGGACATTTTGCCAAGATGGACTTGAAACAACACCAATAGTCGTACACCGTCTCGCCATTCCCCATCTGGAGAGAACTCATCCTTTTCCTCACGCTTTGTATCCTTGAGATGGGATAGTATCTCTCAAGGAACTTCTGTTGAAGTCCTGCCCAAGTAGTGACACTACCCGTAGGCAAAGTGTACAGCCATTCTCGAGCACCATCGTGGAGAATGAATGGAAAGGATATGAGTCGGATGTACTCCTTCTTGACTTCATCCGCACACCTTATGGTACTACACACCATTTCGAAGTCCTGGAGATGGCGTTGGGGGCCCTCTCCCGGCATATCGCTGAAGCTTGGCAAGATCTGCATGAAAGAGTGCCTCAGCCCCGCTTGTCCTTGATCTCGTGCAAAGTGATGCCCAAAGGCCGAGGCGTTGTTGTTCGGGAACATCATCTCCCCGCGTCTGCTCTCCCGGAGGTGGTGGGTTTGTGGATTCCTCTCTCCATGTTGTCTTGCCTTGGTCGTGCCTCCTCAAGACGGGAGCGTTTCTCCTCAGCTTGCCTCTTCTTCTCCGAATGGTTCTCTCAATCTATGGGTCAAACAAGAGCTCTCCGTCCTCGCCTACAAGGTTAGGTCGGAGCATGCAAAAACCAAACAAAAAATAAAAAAGTGAGTAATAACACTAGAATAGCGCAGCTCCCCGGCAACGGCGCCAATCTGACGACCGCCTAAAACCCATCGTCAAAGGTCCTAGGCGCGTCAAAATACTATTTATAATCCCCTTCAACTTGAACACATAGTTTCTTATATGGCAAGTTAAGGGGTCGAACCCAAGAGAGCTGCTTGTGTTGTTACTCGAGTTGTCACAGTTTGAGTAGGAGGTTGCCCAGTGGGCAAGGTGTCAGTCAGGCTGACGGTCTCAGTAGAGATATACTGAGAGATAGATCTTGAGCAGAAAATAAAACTGAGAAGTAAACATAAGGTAAATAGTTAAATAACAAACAGTTGGGCCAAGGGTTCCACACGTTGAGATACTGGTCAAGATGTCGGTCATAGGTTCAAGGGTTTTCACCACGAGTGTATGTCGTTGGTTAAAGGTACCAAGGGATAGGCGCCCTTTTTGGTCGTCACGTAAACCAGGCCCCCCAGCCCCAGCTTGCCCTTAGGTTTTAGGACGAAGTACAGAGGCCCCTTGTCTTGCCCCCTTGCCAAGAAGGTCTCCCCAACTAGGATATCCCGCCCCAACAGCTTGACTCACTAGACAGCCCAACTAGCCACAGTCGGTCCAAGGGAGTGGCTCGTATCCCTATGCCCAAGGCGATGGCTATAATCACTCACTTAATCCGCACTTCTCGGGATAAAGAGACACTCAATGTCTTACTCCGGCTATTGCTTGTAGCTACCCCTCCCCCCAAGGCTACCGGTCGAGTTAACGCTCAAGGAAAGGTAATAACATGGGTATCAAGGCCTAGAGCTTCGGGAACACCCACTCAAGGTTCTAAGGACGTTTAGACCTCACGACTCTCATGACCTCGACTCAACGTGTTTCACCCCGAGCCCAACCAAACCTACTACTCACACATAATCGACATAAACACAAAAGCAATAAACAAGAATATAAACGAAACCATACTTGAATATAAAATCAAACGGAAAGTAAAGGCAGTCTCTGGCAAGCAGTTGCTCGAGCAGAGATAATAAAATACATAATATAAATGTTTGCCCATAGGACTTGTTTATGTTTGCCCATAGGACTTGTTTATCTTCCCCTACGTCGATACTCGTCCGTTTTCCCGCTTTTCCTTGTCTCGATCATCCTCTTGGCTTCATGTCACCGCTTGTCGCCCGCTCCCTCCCTTGCACCATGTCTTGGCAAGATGTCGAATGCCTTGCCAAGGTAATCTTGGGATTTTACCTCTCTCACGAGGTGGCCCGATCTTGCCCAAGGTCCGTCTCAACCTCAAGAAGATTCAAAGCGTGTCCTCCCGCACACGAGACACACACAAAGAACACACAAAATGCACTCTTTCTAGGGCAAGGACTACCCCAAAAGAGCACAAAAATGGGCTCGTCAGACGGCAAAACAGTATCAACAGATAAATTATACGAATCTAGTCAGACATACAAACCCTATGATCAATACGGAATTTAGCTACTCATAATAAAAATACTAAAGCAAGAATTAAATAAAGATAACATAAACAGAAATAGATAAATAAAACCGTAGGATTCCACGATGAAAAATGTAACAACTTCGATCCGTAAATATAATGAACTCTCAACTAAACTAAAGAATACTAAACTGGAATGAAAAGAGTACTGAAAAGCTAAACTAAAATATTATGGAATAAGAAAATAAAAGTGCAAAAAGCGTAAAGAGTGTTCTGTGTCGAAGGGGTGTCAATCCTCGTGTACTTCCCATCTCCTTGTCAAGCTCTGACTACGCACATATATGAAACCCTAGTCACCTTAGCTCGCTAGCAATAGCCGCGATGGAATGTCGCGAATGATTGTCCGTGCTTCCTCGTGAGTTTATCTCGCGACCTTTGGTCGCTAGCAAATGTCGCGAAGCTTCTCCTTCTCTTTCTCGCGTGTTGGCATTGCGAGAGTTCGTCGTGAGAATAAGTTGCGATGCGTCATGGGCTAAAAATCCCCTTTATCGTGATCTACCTTTTTTACATCAAAACCTGTGCTAAAACAACACGAAATGTACACGGCATAATATCTTTCAAGGTAAACATAAACATATCAAATGGTAGCTCAAATGATCACTTATCAATTATAAAACGAACGCAAACAACCTTATAAATTAGGTAAAAATGAGATTTATCAACTCCCTCAAACTTAACCTTTTGTTTATCATTAAACAAAGCAGAACAAAAGAGAGAGACGACCAAAAGCAGACGATGAGTCGAACGACAAAAGCAATAAGTCTCAGAGCAATGAGCAATAAAAGATTCAATCAAATGAATCAAATCACAACATCTTTTGTTAAACTCACATATCATAATAACCATAAGTACAAGTCTTTTCAAACTTTAATCCTCACAAAATGGATATATATATATATATATATATATATATATATATATGTAAACTCTCAAACACTCAAGTGTATCAAGGAGGATATGTATACTCTCAATGTTTAAAAACACACGGAATCTACCATAAGCTTGCAAATTGTCTAATGCTCCATTGCTCAAATATGTGCTCAAGAACTAAGATAAAAAATGTCTTATAAAGGTAGGCTCTTTGGTAATGTATGATATATTTAGCTAATTGACTCATAATCCAATAATGAAAAACACCATAAGTATCACAAGACACAATTCTCAAACTTTCACAATTCATTTCAATTTTCCATACCAAGAAGTCATTTTTCTCTAAGAACTCCATAATTTTTATCTAAGTGATATACTTATCTCAAGCTCTATTCATCGACCCATTTATGTTCTTTTCGCACACTTGTGCCAACTTTTTTTTTCTCTTCTATTTTTTTTTTAGCAATATCATCTCCCATTCTTAAGCACATCAATGCAACCTCGAAAAGATCCGAGCAAGTTCTAGAAAGCGGATGCTATTTCAAACTATTCACACGTAGTTAAACAAGACTAAAAGATATGACAGTCAAAAGCTCAAGTCTCACAGGTTTCAAACATGTGATCAAGTTCTCAAAGGCTTAATACTCATAAATAATTATAACATGCTTCGTCTCACAAAATCAATTGCAATCAAATTTTCTAATAAAAATAATTCTCATCATCGGCTACTCATCATTCAACTCAACCCAAAATAGACACAAAACCAAACAAGAAAAACAAAACAAAAACAAACAAAACGAACACAAAAACAAAAACAAAAACAAAAACAAAAAACAAAACGAAAACAAAACAAAAACGAAAAATAAAACAAAACAAAGAAAAACATTGGGTTACCTCCCAACAAGTGCTTAATTTAAATGTCTTTAACTAGACCATTACATACCTTGATCAATCTGGCGTTTTGGCAACTGTATTCTTGCCAAACTTGTGTTTGCCTCTATATTTATCATTCACCGCAGACCACCATTGAATGTGGAAGTGGCTCTCCCAAACTTGAACAAAACACTCGGGATTTCATACCGAGTCCACCTCTTCTTTGTAGCATCCTCGTCAACTGGTCGGTTGATATCCAAGCTCGAGATTGGGTTAGCTGTGGCAGTGGTGATTGAACAACAATCCTCATTCTCTGAGCTATCGCATCGCTTGATGGCATCATAGATTGAGATTTTCAGCTCCTCATTGTTCACTCGGAATGTAAGATCACTATCCTACACATCAATTAAAGCTCGACCAGTGGCTAGAAAAGGTCGACCTAAGATTAGCGGTTGATTTTTAAATTCAGGGATGTCTAATATCACAAAATCAGCTGGAAAAAACATAATCCTGAATTCTTACCAACACATCTTCAACTACTCCCTTAGGATATGATACTGAACTGTCAGTCATCATCAATGAAATCGTAGTTGGCTTCATCTTTTCAAGCTCCAGGCGGTTGAAGACAGATAAGGGCATCAGATTGATACTTGCCCCCAAGTCACACAATACATTAAGGAATGTATGCTCTACAATCTCGCATTCCAACGTGAAACTCCCAAGATCTTTCTGTTTCAACTTCCTCTGTAAGATAGCACTGCATTCTTCAAAAAGGTTAATTTTTTCAAATTTTCCCAACTTCTTCTTGCTTGCCAATGCATCTTTAAGGAATTTTACATATCCAGACATGTTTTTGAGCGCATCAAAGAGAGATATGTTGATGTATACTTTCTGGAATATCTCATTGAAACGGGTGAGCTCCTCGTCAGATTTCTTCTTCCAGAGACTCTGAGGAAACGGGGCTGCGTGTACTGGAGGCACCGGATGGCTCGTGTCTTTCCCTCGCGAGGTTGAGTCGCGAGACTCCCTCACGAGGTCCTCTCAGTGTATTTTTACGGTTTTACCTCGCGACCGTTCCTTGCGATTCATGGTCGCGATGCGATGTTCTGCCTCAGGCGCGTCTTTTCTCATGAAGTTACCTCGCGACCCTTCCTCGCGAGGGAAGGTCACGAGGCGTGGTTCTTTGTCTGGCCCGTCTTACTTCGCGAGATTACGTCGTGACCACATGTCACGAGAAAAGCTCGCGTGACGAGAATCTTCAAATTCTTCATCCTCGGCTCTTTGATCATCCAACTTATCTCCTTCATGTTCCATGTGATTAGCATATGATGCTCCGCTCCTCAAATAGATTGCATTGCACAGATTCGGATGAGTGTGATTCTTCAGATTTTGTTCAGTGTTGCTTGGGAATTGCCCTTGCCTGTGCATCCCACCTCTCTCATTGGCCATCTGCCCTACTTGGTTCTTCACCATCTTAAATTGTTTGCCAAGAGATATGATAGTATTATTGATAGCATTGACCTTGCTCGCCAAAGTGTTTAGCCTGTTCCCAATCTGTTGGATCTGAATATTTTGCTGAGCCATGATTCGTTGGTGACTCGTTGTAATTTGCTGATTGCTCACCAACACTTGTTGCATCATATCTTCAAGACTCGGCTTCTTTGGCTCCACGATCATCCCATTATTAACAGCAAAACCAGGTGGTGGTTGCTGAGCATTCTGCGCATTAGCATAGGAAAAATTTGGGTGATTCCTATTATTGGGATGATAGGGTAGATTCTCACTCTGATTCCCCTGGAAGTTATTCCTTTGGTTCACATAATTGGCCTTCTCAACGTTCTGTGCCATGGCAACAGTCATCTACCATTTCCTATCGGTTTCGTACTCCTTCTGCAGAGTTGTGAATTTCTAACTCATCATATCTGTTGTCAAGTTCTGCATCGGTAAATTTTCTGATCGGCTATCTCTCCATAGGCCACTGATAACTATTTGACTCCATCTCCTCAATGATCCTCAATGCTTTATATATTCATCTGTTAAGCAAACATCCTCCGGCTGAAGCATCTACAATGCTACGGGGTGTTAGCATTGAGTCCACTGTAGAATTGGGTCACTTGCTGTTCAGGTGAAAACCCATACTGTGGACACTTTCGAAGAAGGTTTCTGAATCACTCTCAGGCCTCAAATAACGACTCATCTCCCAATTGTAAAAAATTGGAGATCTCAGCAATGATCTTCTGAGCCTTGGCAGGTGGGAAGTATTTAGATAGAAACTTCTCACAAAGCTATTCCCACGTGGTAATCCGTGATCTGTCTAAGCTCTTGAACCATTCTTTCGCCTGACTCCTCAGCGAAAATATGAATATCCGCATCCGGATGGCATCAGCTGGCACTCCATTCTACTTGATAGTATCACATATATCAAGGAATGTCTCCAGTGTGTGTTGGGGTCTTCAAGAACCCTCCCCAAACCGCTCGCTTGTATCATCTTCGATGAGGCGTGCTTTAATCAAGTTTTTCACATTGACATTCGGCCCCATTCTTCACCTTGGAACTAATCATTCGGTGGCCTGTACATGTGATTGAGTGGTATGGGTGGTGGTCGGCCCACCTGCCCATTCGATTCTCGCAACGCCGTGGCGTTGCATTGCGGCTAAGATCTCCTCCATCTCGCCATCCGATCACGGCCTTGGGGTTGTCTATCATCGTTGCTAGCCTTCTATCTCTGCTTCCTTTTATGTGATTTTCAATCTCAATGTCCAGGAATAATTTCTTTCCTCCGGAACCTGTAATCATGCACCGCAGAAGAAGACAAAATCGATCGATCCGAGAAACAACACAGAAATAATTTTTTATATTTTTTTCTATTTTTTTATAAGCCTTAATTAATAACTACAATTCAAAAAATTATCACCATGAAATCTAAATAGTCCCCAGCAACGACGCCAAAATTTGATCGCTATATTTCTACCAAAATAAATGATAGTAAAATAGCAAGTATATATATCGTATCCACAGGGATTGTAACTCGAGAACACAGAAAATAATCAACACAGAATCTTGATTATTATTCATGCAACAGAAACAAGAAGGATGGTTATAAAACTAGACACAAATAAAATACGAATAAACTCAGATATGAAAGACTGACCCTATGGATATACTTAACTTAACCAGATTCACACAATTTAACTTATTAATCTATTTACCAATTTAATCCGCATTCATATGAAGGACCTCTAATGTAACTATAGTCTTCTGCCAGGACAACCTATAGTAATAGATTAGCCTAAACTCTATCTATGTCGGGTCTCAAGAGAAGTAAACTAATTACCAAAAGCACACAAATAATAACCTCCTACAGTTCACCTATCTCCGCCAGGTCTCAAGGTAAAATCTGTATTATGTATTCAAGATATCGATTATGCAATTAATTCCGCCAGGACATCAATCACATAACTAGTATGCATCAATATTGGTCGACACCGACACATGAGAATTAAAGCCAAGAATCAGAATCATGAATGGACGGCAAAACAAGATCAACAGATAAATTATACTTAATCTAGTCGTACATACAAACCCTATGATCAATACGTAATTTAGCTACTCATAATAAAAATACTAAAGCAAGAATTAAATAAAGGTAACATAAACAGAAATAGATAAATAAAACCATAGGATTCCACGATGAACAATGTAACAACTTCGATCCGTAAAGAGTAGCTAAATTCTGGAATGAAAAGAGTACTGAAAACCTAAACTAAAATATTCTGGAATAAGAAAATAAAAGTGCAAAAAACGTAAAGAGTGTTCTGTGTCGAAGGGGTGTCAATCCTCGTGTACGTCCCATCTCCTTGTCAAGCTCTGACTACGCACATATATGAAACCCTAGTCGCCTTAACTCGCGAGCAATAGTTGCGATGGAATGTCGCGAATGATTGTCCGTGCTTCCTCGCGAGTTTATCTCGCGACCTTTGGTCGCGAGCAAATGTCGCGAAGCTTCTCCTTTTCTTTCTCGCGTGTTGGCATCGCGAGAGTTCGTCGCGAGAATAAGTTGCGATGCATCATGGACTAAAAATCCCCTTTATCGTGATCTACCTTTTTGACATCAAAACCTTTGCTAAAACAACACGAAATGCACATGGCATAATATCTTTCAAGGTAAAGATAAACATATCAAATGGTAGCTCAAATGATCACTTATCGATTATAAAACGAACGGAAACAACTTTATAAATTAGGTAAAAAAGAGGTTTATCAGCTACACGGATTGCTATGCAGTACTAGAACCCTTCTTGCTACGCTGCAATGAAATATGTGCTAAACTAATATGTGCAACATAGTAATACTGATTATGCTACATAAATATAAAAGATGTGCTACTATTTCTATTTCATACACTAATGAGCTTTCTCACCATAACTCACCCCTATATATATATATATAGGGAAGAGTTCAAATAAAAACCTATTTTTTCGAAAACCCAAAACCAATGCACTTTAAATATAAAGTTAATGCATTTTATGTACAAAGTTACTGCACTACAAAATATTGATGAATAGTGTTGGCTTTTATCATAACTCAAGGGTGCATTAGTTTTATAAATAAAATGCATTAACTTTATACGTAAAATGTATTGGTTTTAAGTTTTTGAAAAAATAGGTTTTTATTATTACTCAACCCTATATATATATATATATATATATATATATATATATATATATGGAGTGGATCAAACGAGAACCACATCTTTTTATGCGAACTCTGCGAACCATGCATAAGACGTTGAAGACGATGCACAAGACGATATAAAGTTGTGCATAGCGAAAACTTTCTAAAATTATTTTGTTGGGCAACAATTTTAGAATGTTTTTGTTATGCACAACTTTATAGGTTTTATTCATCAATTTTATACGTTTGTGCATAGTTCTTAAAAAAATGAGTTCTCACTGGATCCAACCCCTATATATATATATATATACAGGGGATGGTTCCTGTGAGAATGGAAATAAGTGTAGGAAATAAGAATATATATGTAAGTCTAAAATATCTTTCATATTTGTGTAGCACAATCAGAATTACTATGTTGCACTATGTTGCACATTTTAGTTTAACACATATTTCATCTCTTCGTAGCACATATGCTAAATATATTAGCTTAACACATCTTTCATTGCAGCTTAGCACAAGAAGGGTTCTAGTGTTGCGACAAGAATCCGTGATAGCACAAAAACATAAAATTGTAGCACAACCAAAATTAAATTTCAACCATTGATCCAAATAATCAAATGCCTGATTCATTCTCATTTCCTACCAAATTATCATTTCCTACCTAATCCATCTCCTATATATATATATATATATGAGAACTCCAACCGTTTGAGAACTAAGAACTAATGTGGTCCATCATTTTTTTTTAATTTAACGGTCAATTAATTATAAATATTTATTATCCTCAAATTTTAATGGTAACTGTTTTGCTCATAATAAAATGATTTTGTATATTTATTTACGATAATTGTCATCATATGCACAATCACTACGATTACATGCATAATAACATGAATTATATGAATATAACAATGAATTGAAATGTGGTAGCATGCACAAGAATTACGAATACATGAACAACAACATGAATTACATGAACAACAAAGAATTAAATATGAAAGATCCAAATAGCAAAAATTTAGGGATTTGACTATTTTTATCATTAAATAATTATAAATCATCTGATCTTATTCAATCTAACGGAGACTATTGATTCTTAGTTCTTATCTAAGAGGTAGTTCCCTCTATAACCAACTCATATATATATAGGGAAAAGTTCAAATAAAAACCTATTTTTTCGTAAGAACCTAAAAATCAATGCATTTTATTTACGAAGTTAATGCACTTTATGTATAAAGTTACTGCACTACGAAATATTGATGAATAGTGTTGTTTTTATCGTAACTCAATGGTGCATTAGTTTTATACATAAAATGCATTAACTCTATACGTAAAGTGCATTGGTTTTAGGTTCTTACGAAAAAGTAGGTTTTATTATAACTCAACCCTATGTGTGTGTGTATATATATATATATATATATATATATATATAGTTTTGTTTAAATAAGAACCATTCTTATCCTAAAAACTAAGAACCAATGATTAGTTATGAAAGTTGATGATCGAGTTGAGAAAGTTAATGAATTCAAAAATTCGATTTTTTCACCCGGGTTCGAATCCCATGAGGACTAAAATTCTATTTTTTCGATTCAAGAACTTTCCCAATGATTCATCAACTTTCACCGTGAATTCATCATTTTTTGATTCTCACGTTCTCACGATAAAAATGGTTCTCACGTTAACCCTCCCCTATATATATATATATAGGAATGGGTTATCGTAGTACCCAGTCCCTAGATAGTATATATTACTCAATTTAAACCACATATTTTGAACACGTGTCGTACTCACTGTTGACATATGATGACTCACTTTTCTTTTTTCTTTTTTAATTTTCGCAAGAGGCAAATGAGAACAAATCAAACCAGCCTTCTTCTTCTCCTTGGCAGCAGTGGACGGTGGCGGCGACATCGACAATGGCAACATCGACGGACAACAACAGCAACATACACGAACAACAACAAACAACAAATTTTGAATGAAAGAAAAAGAAGAAGAAAAAATTGAGAACAAAATTGATGAATTTGATAGATGATTGAAGAATCGAGAGAGATGATGGCTATGAAGGTGGTTCAATGTAAAATTTGTCGGTAATCGAGGAAAGAGATGGTGGAATTGACGGAGAATGATGAATGATAGATTTGCGGTCAAAAACCATAAAACTGCATCTAACAAAACATAAAACTGCATGTTAGCACGAAACACAAACTTGCATTTAACAAAACATGTCCATGCATTTAATAAAACATGTTCATGCATTTAACAAAACATATTCATGCATTTAATAAAACGTAAAAGCATTATAGCCGATGCCATGAGCACGCATCGTATGACGCAGCGAGCACGAAAGACGCTGAGCGTGTGCCCAACCTACATGCATTATTATGTTCATTTGAATGCATAAGTCAATTCAACTAAATGCATGGATTGTTTTTCATAATCACATAACAAATCAAATTACTAATCTACCCTTACTGAAGCGAAATCAGCGAGATTAATCTTAAAAAGTCGGGAAAAATATATACCATAAGATCTATGAGATGAATGGATGAGTTAAGTACTACATACTCTCTCAGATACAAGAATGTAGAGATCATGTTTTACAGGACATTACGAGCTCCTAGTAATGATAGGCCTAGTAGCCTATAGATTGATACTTACACCAAATTTGGGGAAAGTACGTAATGTTTTCCACGTGTCACAGTTAAGGAAATACGAAAATGACCCAATTCACGTAAACCATCATGATGACGTGATCTTTAACTCAGATGAGTTTTGATAAAAATCTACGACTATTTTGATCGTATGATTCAATGATTAAAGAATCAAGTTTGGGTCTTTAATGAAAGTCCAATGAAGGAATCATGGACAAAAAAGAAATCACGTGGAAAATTTAAGATGTTATGATACAAAGATATCCCATACTTTATGAGGAATGCAAATTTCGGACTAAATTTCTTTTAAGGAGGTAGAATGTAATATCCCAGAAGAATTAAATGCCTAATTACGATATTTAAAATTGTAAATTGTGGTTTCGTGAAATAATTGAAGTAGTAATATATCGAATAATGATTTCGATTAATTACGAGATAACGAATTCCTATTTTATATTCACTAAGAATTGTGAATTAAGGAATAGAACTTTATAAAGTATTTCGGCAATATAATTTTAACGTCGATTGAGTATCGATAGTTAAAATTTCGTAAAATTTTCTAAGTGACTGACTTAGAATTAAATTCCATTATTAATGGAATGAATTAATAAAGTGATTACCACCATTTTGGGATGAGTCGATAATTAACGTTTTGGGACGCTTCAAACGCCAACGTTTAGAGATTTATTAGAATAATGAGTCTAATGATCAAGGAATTGTAATATTTAAATTCCTATGATTATTTTATGTAAGAAGAGCATTATTTATCATCAAAATAATGCTAGAGTATTAAAGAATAATTATTGATTAAAGTGTGCGATTTTTGAAAACCCTAATTTCGAAAATTAGGGTTTTGACGCATGGATCATCTTAATTATTTTTCCTATGATATAATTTATCATCTAAGATATATATTATGATATATATCTATAAATTGCAAGAAAAATCAAATTGTGGCCCTTAAGTATGAAATTGCCGTGACCAAAAATGGGTAGCAAGTGAGTTTACGTGAAATTTGTTTTGCTAGCTTTGCTTGTTGATTAATTTGGTGAACCAAGTGTTATAATTACACTCTTATCAAGACATAAATTAATTGAATCAAGTGGAAGCCTTTCACTTAGTGTTAATAGTATATTGACTAATTTTTGAGGTAAGAAGATTTTTAAAAACACTTCATGATGTATGCTTACATTTGGTAGAGTGTAGATGTGATTTATACCTTGCATGAGACAAAATAAATAACTCATCCTCCCTCTCGAATGAGAGCCGATGGCTCTTGTTTAATTAAAGCAAAGAGAATATTTTTTGTTTTGTTCAAATGTGTAAGACCATTTACTTTGATGATGTATTAATGAATGAGTCATCACCTATAAATCTTAAAATGTTGTGTATTTGTGTGAGGAGCCGGCTCTTACAAATTAAGAAGGATCAAATTGTTTTGTCGAGAAAATTTGTGTAAGTTCATTAACTATGTAAGTAGTGATGTGTTGTGAATATGTCATCAAATTAAATGTCTTGAAAAATTGAGAGTGAGGAAGAGCGTGAGTGTAGGTATTAAGTGTGTAGTCTTTAATTTATTTACTCTAATACTTAAGTGATTACATCAAAGCAAAACAACACCTCTCTTCAAAAAACCAAGAGAGCTTTGTGAAAAGAAAAACCTTGAGTGTTCTTCATTTGTTATTCCAAACGTTGCTACTAAATTCCTTGTGTAATCGACACAGTTAAAGAGGTTAGAAATCGAGCGAGCTTGATTATACGTTAAAATTTTTAATTTTAATGGTTCGATTTTAATGTGTAAACATGTGTTCTTGTGAATAAAAATTTTGCTAGCATGTTTTATTGTTTATTAATTATGCTACACATGATTATATGCTCTATTGATGATTTATTTTGAAGACTAAGCATGATATAAATTAAATGGTGATGATCGAAAATTTGTAAGTTGTTTTAATGTTGGATTCATGTTATATATTAGCTAGGAACACATTGTGATTATTTGAAAATTTTAAAAAAGCATATGCTATTAGTTGGATAATTACGAAAATTAGTGAATTTCTAGGTTAATGTAAAAATTTTATTTAAGTGTTATTATAGCATAATGTTGATCTATAGCATTGATTATGGACTATGTGAATTTATTGGGAATTTTGGGAAATTAATTGTTCATGTTTTGAAATTTTCGATAATGCTAAGGTATTAGTATGATGTGTTGTAAGTTTATATTGATAAATGTTATGATGTATATTGTTATATTATGATGTTTAAGCATAGTGTAATTTTGTAGAAATTTTATAAAATGTTTGGTATATGTTTGAGAAAACCGTGAACCATATAAAATTATACATTGATGTAGAAATTGTAAATGTTGGACATTATGTTATAATTATGTAATAGATTGATGTTGGGGCCTTGTGTAAAATTATTAGAATTTTAGGAATTTGTTTGGTTGCATTTGAGAAAAATTCGAAACCTATTGAAATGATATAGGTGTTGCCCAAATTTTCCTATAGCTATGTTAATACATATTAATGATCCTTTGATAATATAGTGTACTATATTAATTTAGAGAATTTTGGAAAAGTTTAAGTTTAATCCTAAAAACCGTGAGCTTAGGAATATATATTAAAGGTTTTAAATCCTTTTATCGAGAAAATGATGTATTATATGTCAGAAATTATTTTAGACATATTAAAAATTATGGAATTTTATAAACATAAGATACTATGTTTATGGCGACGTTATATTAAATAACGTTAGAAATGAAAAATAATGTTTAATGAATAAGTTGGTTAATATTTTAGAAAATATTAATAAAGTTTATCGATTTGCATGAAAAATCGAAAATTAAGGTTTATGAAAAGAAATCGATTGAAAATCGATTTATATTGAAATTAGATATTAAAAATATGAATTATTGAAGAATTTAATAAGAAAAGTCAAAATTGTTGACTTTTGAAATTAACGTATAAAATCGTTCGATAAATACACTAATACGTGTAAAGCGTATTAACTATATAGAAATCTCTTTGGTGAAAAGATTTCATAAGCGAAATCTTTATATCGAAAACGTTAGAATCGTTGAGCGTTTAACCTAAATGGTTAAAATGAAATAGTTGATCATATCTAGTCTCTGTCGAATGCGAAATGTTTAGTTAAGATACTCGATTGACACGTATTGAATTCGTTAAGGAATTGGAATTATTATAGTATAAGTTATCAAAGTTTATTTTAAACATTGAAAATCTCGAAAGCGTGACCGACGTCTTGAAATCGTTTTACGTAAAGGTTTGGACGGACGTGATGGTTGGCGTAACAAAATCGAATTAAGATATTCTCCGATCGGTGGGCATTTTCTTTCCTCGAGGATAAAATGTTTATCAAATGTTTATTTACAATGCTCTGTTGAGAAATGATGTTGAAATGATTACACAAAGTGTTTATGATTTTATGTATGATCTATCAATAGTGTTGGTTCGCTCCAACTTATGATGAATGTTATGATAATGAGGAGAATGTTTATGAGGAGAATTGTTTATGAGGAGGATGATGATATTTTATGAGGATGATGATATTTTATGAGGAGGATGATATGATGTATTATGAGGAGGATGGTATGATGTATTATGAGGAGGATGATGTGATGATATGAATGTTGTTGGTTCCCAGCGTATGATGTGTTGTAATGAGATTGATTGTTGTTGGCTCATCACCAACATATTATGATATTGATGTTATGATGATATTAAATGTCGTTGGTTCGCTACCAGCGTATGTGAAATATGATAATGTTATAAAAATGATACGGATCATACAGACGAGAAAATATGCGGCGAACAACTTTATGAAAATGAAAGAAAATGTTTTAGTGAGCACGAGTATTTCTACTAAACCTCGTGTGTTACTAATGGGCGTGTAATTTAATGAAAATGTTTTTGGCATAAGCCCATGAGTGCATTCTTGTACTCACCCATATTGTTTTTAAATGTGCATTGAGGCGATGCGATGGAGAAGTGTTGAGCAATAGGAAAGTTGTCGTGATAGTATACTTGATGGTAAATCGTCATATGTACACTCACGTGTTTTCATTGCTAGATTATGAAGTCGTATGTACAATATGTTTAGTCGACCTTGAGCGGCTGAATTCTAGAAATATCTCTTTATATGACTCACGACAGTACTTTATTAGATAATTGTGTTGCTTAACCTATTCCATATAACGTCCCTTTCCGTACTTAAGATTAGAGCATTCTGAAAGTTGTCGAGGCGGTTCGCTCTTTGAATCTAAAATCTCCTTTAAGGTTAAGTCAGATTGAGTCCTTAGACTTAAAGGTCGGTGACAATGCTCGACACTCCATCACATCTAGCTCAGTGGAATGAGGTAAATGATTCTTTTCAAAAGTTTTGAAATGAGAGTTCAATGATGAAGAAGATTGAAATCATATTTTGAAAGTAAAGGTGAAGAAATGTATGAAGTTTGATTGAAATGAAAGTTCGAGAAAAGAAAATTTGAAAACTTTATTTTAAATCAATGAAGTAATGAAAATGATATGAAATGAAAGTTATGAAAAGGATTGAGAATGGAGGTTGGAAATGAAGGTTGAGATGATGTTTATGTTATGAGAAAATGTTGACATTGATATGTCAAAGTAAAAAGTTGAATTCATGAAATTGATAAGAAATTTATTATTATAGCGAGTTATGTTATTAATGTGAAGATGCCCAAAATGGACATTTATATGAAATATGTTATGTTGAATTTTGAAATTCAAAAGAAGTACATCCGTCTATGAACTACGTTGTGAATATTTGAAATGTTATTTCAAATCTTAAAGTTGATTATGATGATGGGTATGTAATCCAAAAGAATGTAGACTATTTAAGACGCATGATCCCTTTTGCAAAGAACATAGGAGGATGAATTATAAAATTTTATTACATCTTGATAACAAAAGCAAGATCGAAGCGAGAATCTCGAATTGAAGGACGAGAAGAAAATATCTGCAATGCAAATGTTGTCAAATGATGAATGTCATATCGATAAGTGACATGAGTATAGTCTTTATATTTTGGATGTTGCGGCAGACTCAAATCGACTATAACTTTTCGTTAGAAACAAAATAGAGATATGATTAAAGAATCGGTTAAGTTGAGTATTATGGTTTACAGAATGATGAACCGTGAGATGGTAGAAATTTTGAAAGTCGATTGAGGAATTGGATTTTAGTAGTATGAGTAGAGTTTGAGAAGTATGGTGGTGTATTGATAACCACACAATTTTATGATGACCTATTCCGAGTTATATGAGGTTTCAAATTCTATTCATTACCCAATTTACGTAGTTGAGTTTAACTCTATGACCTAGTTCGATTGAAATCGTTGAGTTTCTCACTTTTAGAAGAAATTTACAACCTTAAAACTTATAAAGTGCCTCTGAAACCAAACCCTTGGTGGTGAGAAAATAATTGTGATGGATCTAGCCGATATGACCAAAGAAATCTCGATGGTCGTCACTCGGTCTTGGACCTAGATCCCAATTATTCGATGTCTAGAACATATGGATTGAATGGTAAAATTGTTATTTTGGTGCGAATCCATACCTTTGAGTTGTTATGATGAATTCTCTTGATTCTTGAAACCAATGAGTATGATGAGGTTGACTTATTTTAGTCACCTAAAGTTTCGAGATCGATAAAGAAATGACATCAAAAGTTATGATGTAAAGAAGATCTCGTTGGGACGTGATATAGATATATTGTCCCTATGATGCACATCGATGCGATGACCTTGATGGGCTTTTCGATATTGATACGTGAAGTTATATCTTCATGTATTGTGATAATAATAAAGTTATAATGAGATACTCTTTAGCATTGAATGCGAGAGTAAAAGTAAAGAAAAGTATATGATACCTTTGGATATAAATTCTTATTATATCATAACGAGAGATTACAACTTATCTTAAAGATAGTTGTTTGTCTTAATACCTCCTTAGTAGGATGGACATGTTTAAAGGAATGAAGATGCATGTAAGATATTCTTTTCAAAGAATATATATAAAAGAAATAATAGCATCTGGAAAATAAATCTCTCGCTTTATACCTCAATCAATGAGATTATGCTTGAGCATAATCAATTCAATAATTGAGGCGGGTTAAACAAGCGATAATGAGATTGAGGAATCATAATCTTTGAGATGTCGAACGCTAGGATAGCCCAACATTTCAATCAAGTATGGAGAAAATATCTCCAAAGTCGAGACATGGTAATGAGATGCTTGTAATTTAAGTTATGATGTACAAATGTACTACTACCAAGCTATATAACAATAGCGGTTCTAATCACGAATGTGAGAACCGAAGCATGATGAAAGTAATATGACTTTCGGATACCATGTTCGAAAATGGACAAAAGTTAAGAATAGCGGAAGAAATTACGAGTTATACATTTATGAGATAGCTCGTGATATGATATAAGCTTGAGTATTACGATTTCATAAGGAAGGAAATTCCTTTGAAGTAAAGCGGATAAAGAAATAGATTCATTATTTGAAATTGATCTTAGTATTCTAAGTTATATTGACATAAATGCTCGTCTTAAGTGTCCTAGTAATTAACAAGTCTCTGTATATACCTCGACATATGATTATGCTTGAACAAAGTTGATTTAATTTTGAGACCTTAGTGAAACAAATAATAGTAAGCATGAAAAGGTGAATGATTTTACTAAAGTTGTTTTATGATAAGATTGCATGAGGGTATATGCATGAATTCGATAAATGTTACAGTACTAATTACATCTTTGCGATAACGAGAATGCCGCCTAGATGGGAACTGAGCAAGAGTTAGGGAAGAGGTAGGGGAAGGCGAGTCCCTAGGCGAGGAAGAAGAAGAAATACCACCACCCTCCATGGGATCGTAGAATGAGGAACTTTTCCTTAGGCGAAGATCCGCCTATCTTTAATGGAAAGGAAGTCCAGATGATGCGGGCAATGGGTGAAGCGATAGAAAGGATTTTCGATTTTCTCGTTGTCAACACAAAGAGCGTCTTGTGTCACCTTCAACTTATTGGACTGCGGTTTCTAGTGGGAAGCGGAAGAGAAAACCATGGCCTTGAGCAGATGGGCTATTTTACTTGGGAAGATTTCGAGAGAGATGTATGAAATACATCCTTAAGGTTATAGGAAGAAAAGGAGAGCGAGCAGATATGCGTGACGGTATGATCGCATCTTTGCGATATGTCGAGATATGCTCCGGACAGTAGTCTTGACACGAAGATGTCGGAGAAATTTCAATCTGGTCTCGGGGCTGAGATAAGAATGCCTCTTGCTAGTCGTGGTGACTTGACTTATCTTGAAGCTCTCGGTCGGGCTTTAGATATTGAGCGACAATGCACGAAGATAAACCGACCCATACAAAGTCACTTAATGATGGTGACAAAGAGAAAATGGAAGATAATTTCAATAACAACAACAGGAAATTTCGGAATACCGATAACAAAGGCCATGAAGACATGGCACCACAGGCGTAGGGATTTTCCTTGCCAGAAATACATCCTGCAGAGGTGCATGCACAGTAAGCGATGG
The DNA here is from genome assembly GCA_036937905.1 of Salvia rosmarinus. NCBI lineage: Eukaryota > Viridiplantae > Streptophyta > Magnoliopsida > Lamiales > Lamiaceae > Salvia > Salvia rosmarinus. The sequence goes on from JAODLM010000375.1 coordinate 142,429, forward strand.
CGTTTTTTAAATGTGGTGTGAAGGGCCGTTATGCATATATTTGCCGAATGCGGGAGAAGCGATAAGACCACTCGACCACTTAGGGCTATACAATATCAGCCCCGATATCATGACAAGACATGACGACAAGCATGGCGACAACGATACCGACAATGCAAGTACCCGTCGACCATAACGACATAATGAAATTATGCTCTACACAAGGCAAATTTCAAATGAGGATTACGATTCCGACGAGGCCGTTCGAGATACAAAATCCTATAATAATATGAGACTTATATTTAGATAATGGATTATGTTGAAGTGGTGTCAAAATTTTGGATGTAAAAGGACTAGGCAGCTGTAATCGATCGAATAGACGACCCTGTAATTAATGTATGAAAAGTCTTCTGAGGCATTTGATGAGATATATTATATGGTTTTGAAGAAGGTATCGATTTATAAAACAAATTGTTCCGACTAAGATATGACCACTATGAGATAATAGTTATGCCATTCGGACTAACAAAGTACCACTTTGTTAATGAACTTTAGAAATCAGTGTTCCACATATTTAGACAATTTTGTCTTAATCCTTTTGAATAATGTTCTTATCCTACGAAGAATGAGAAAGAACATAAAACGTCGAATAGCTTACGACATTTAAGATGGGCAAATTTTGTCGAAACGATATTATGAATTCGACAAGAAATATTCCTCGGGCACATAGTGTCTTTAGAAGGAATCAAAGTAGATCATCGAAGGATAAAGCAATGTAAGAATGAAAGTCGTCAAAGATCTAAAAATGAGATTAGGAATCTCTTAGATTAATTAACTACTATTGAGATCCATTGAGAATTCTCTAAAGTAGCAAGGCCGATAACATAGCTATCAAAGGAATCAAATTTGGGGATTAATTAAAGTAAAGCTATGTATTAATATGAGAGAAAATAGACTACATCGATGACTGGGTCACATGGATAGAATTTCCCAACTCACGACTTGAATTAGTAACAATAGTAAGTACAATCTGGAGACTTCACTCCTATGACATAAGTTAAGAACCCTACAATTTACAAAGTTTGAATAAATTCTTGACGAGGAGAATTGAATCTGGGATAGAAAAGATGGCTCGAATCGATAAAGATTACAATTGTGATATAAATTATCACCTACGGAGGTTATATATATATATATTTTAAGCAATAATAAACTTAGAAATGAAATCATAGATGAAGCTCATGATACTCCTACCTTGCGAGCAACATTAAAATATATTATGATTTACGAAAAGTTAAATAGTAAGAAAAAAATGAGATATAACCATATTGTCGAGCATTGTCTCGGTTATCAAATAAATGAAGCATTGTATCAATGACCTTATAAGAGTTACAATCTCTAGAGATACGAATGAAATGGAAATGACATAGAAATGGATTTA
>JAODLM010000486.1:0-142354 GCA_036937905.1 Salvia rosmarinus
GTTGTTGCCGCTGTTGCGGCTGTCTCGCGGATGCCGCCGCTGTCATTGCCAGGCTGGGATTGGCACCGAATCGCTTCAACGGGCAAGGCCTCGCTGATTCGCCTTCCCATGGTTATCTCGCGAATCCTGTGGCATTCATTTGCATAGTGGCCCTCACGCCACACTTATAGCAAATGGGATTTACCATGCACACCCCGTGCAGCCTTTTATTACATTTCGCATGGTGGAACCTTACTATCTCGGTAGGCGGAGTAATACGTCTCCTCCAACCTCGCCCTTAGCGAGCCATGTTATTCGCCACGGCCTCTTGTTGTCATGGTTGAAACCTCCTCGGTTGAAGTTGTTGTTATTTGAATTCTCCCATTTTGCTTTCCCTTTGTCACCGACATTCCGTGATCGGGTCGGCGGATTTCTCTCGCATCGCAGCCTCTATGTCTAATGCCCGACTAAGAGCCTCCAGATAGTTAAGTCGCCATGACCGCCAACGACATCCTTATCTCGTGTCTCGCCCCGCTTGAATTTTTCTCGACATTTTCATGTCAAGATTCACTAAACCGGCGATCTAGATATATCAGCAGCAACGCCTGGTCGATTCGCGACCGACATCTCGCCTCGCCTGTGGTGAAAATTCAATCTCCTTTTTATTCGGTAGCTTTTGGGAATGTACTTATCATACATTTCGTTTTGAAGTCGCCCTGTAAAGTATTCCATTTGCTCCGGTCAATGTCTTCCTTCGCCTCCCACCAAAAGTCACCGTCCGTGAGTTGAACGTTACACAAGATAACCTTTCGTGTGTTACAACAAGGAAATAAAAATTCGCTCAATTGCCCCGACCCACTGCTCGGCATCCTCGTGGCTTCCTCACCGCTGAAGGAGGCGGTTTTGTCTTAAGAATAACTCCTCAACCCTACGGTCGTGGAGGTGGGGGGGCACCGGATCTCCTCACTTTCGCGCCTGTGGTATCCTCGCCCACCCCCGCCTCTTCCTCTTCCCCGCCTCACTTCCCACCGAGGTGCACGTCTGGGCGGCATTCTATTAATAAACGTAGTTAGTATTCGAGTAATGTTCATTGTAGTTGATTATACATAACATCTTTATAAAATCGTTGTCATAAAACAACTTAAACAACCATCATTCTTTTCGCACAACTTGATGTTCATAAAAGCCCATCTAGGGTCATCATTTATATATATGGAAAACTTTGCCTCAAAAGGACTATTCAGATAAGTCATTGCTTAAAAGGAAGCTAAGTACACACTGTACTATGTATACCACTCACAACTACATACCGTTATAAGGCGCCTCAAAATACTATGCTCTATATTGTTTGTTAACATCATAACTACATACTACATACTACATACTACCAGATACTAATATCCGTTGCCCATGTTTCTATGGTTTTCTCATGCGGTTTCGCCCTCGCCGATCCTCCTCGTGATCTTCTTCCCGTCCTCTTCTAATCTTCCTCCGAACTTTCCTCTCTAGCACGCCCGAGATGGTCCAGCTCGCCATCTCCTACGGCATACACATCTCGCATAGGAACATAACCTTCGATGGTCAGATGTTTCCATGTATGTCCTCTCGTGATAGGATGCCGCCATCGGTGGTGGAACGGTGGTGTCGGTCGCACGGATGTCCGAACGTCATAGGTGGAAGAACCGCACTCCCAATGACACGGGTCGTGATGCCTCGCCACATGCTCGGCCGATCTCCCGCCCATGAACCTCGCACCGCAGGTTGACCACTCGAGGAACTTCCGATATAACCATTCCGTGTGTCGCCCCGCCAAGTGTACTCCCTGGCAAGATAGGGCCCTTCGTACAGCCTATATACACCGTAGACATATATGAGATGGCCGACGAACCTCGGTAGATCTCCGATCAAGTCATAGTCAATGCGCCCGATAGATATAGTCGCTCGATATTTTCGCATAGTCTTTCCAATCAATCGGCAATCGAGTGAGTAAACGCTGATGCCATCATATCCTCGTCACACCGCATCGACGGGCGCCCATCCATAATCGCAGATAACTCATCGAAACTCTCCTGACCGTCGCCCAACCCATACCGTAAGTGCGATAGTTTCAAGTACTTCTCCGGTGTAACCTCGCATCGCCCTTCGCCGGTAGTAGTAACGACCGCCATCTATCACGTATAATACTAGCGTAGTCAATCTATATCCGATAAGCGTATAAAAGAATAGAATATATTTGTTAAGATAAAGCAAACACATCCGATAAGCAGATAAATGTTTACATCAAAGTTCCTATGTTCATCCTACATCATAAATTCACTTATGGAATCTCTACTTTTAACTTCTTAAGTTCTCTATTTTCAGCAAAATTTTCAGTCTAACTTCAACTATTCCTTACGAATTCTGGAGAAAGATTCAGGATTTATGTCCTTCATATGAACTGAAGTTCGTTGAGATACGAATATGTGAGCGAAAACCGTTCGCAAAACGGAGTTCAAACGAATAAGAACGAGCCAAAACAAAAACACTGTGCAGTGCTGTTTTCTGCCTGCGCGACTGTGCGCCGGGAATCACTTCCTTTCGGACGATTGTGAGCTCGTGCTCTGCTTCATACGAGTTCCCTTACAATTTTTGTTTAGCTTCCTTTGGTCCTTATCGAACCCATGCGTCTTGCACCTTTGATCCTTTCTTTTGCTTTCGTCAGCTTTTCGTTGAAAACTCGAGTTCGTTTCCAATCGACTTTTCGTTCGTTCGTTAATCAATACCTCGTTATTGTTCTCGCAAGAGGGGTCAAGCTCCTAGAACTCATACTTCTATGTTCAAGAGGTGAGCATGCTTCTTAGAGCATCTATGTTCTTTTGGGATAACATACCCTTTTTCAAAATGAACTGCAAACTTTGAATAAACATTTCAAAAATCGTAAGATAACTTCTGTACTCATGCTTTCAGTAACTCGAACATTACTTTTGACATTATCATGTCAACTGTTTCTCATTCTTCGTAAACTTGGTCTCATTTCACTGATAACTCATTTATCTTAAAGCTTTTTGACATAAAATTGTCAACTTTTCTCATAACACTGAAAAATTCTTTTCGGAATACGTTCCAAAACTTTCATGACTTTCATTGTTTTCAAAATGTGAATTCAATCTCATTTTCCAAAATTTCAAGTTCACTGTTCTAACTTTCAACTTTCAATCTCAAACCGAGAAAATAATTTACCTCTTTTCCTATTGAGCTTGATGTGATGGAGTGTTGAGCACGGTCACCGATTTCTAGAAGTCTAGTGACTCAATCTAGACTTAACTTTTGAAAGAAGGTTTTAGGTTCAAAGGACTAACTGCTCGATATTAATCGTAATGCCCGCCTATCTAAAGTACGGATTAGACGGGATCATACTATTAAGGTGGATTAAGAACATAATGACCAACAACCTTTCAAGACTTCAAACTTTATAGATAAACACACAACGATTTCATACAAACTAGACCAACAGATCATCAACAAAAGGATTCAACTGATCTGGAGGTGACATAAGTAATATCCAAAATATAATAGAGTGTTTTGAACAGCGGAAAGCATGTCAATGCATATATGACGATATACATCCAAGGTAAACTATTAGCGACAAAAACTCCGATCGCTCAACACTGTCCATCCTATCAGTATCAACTCGCACATTTAAAACAACATGCGGCTAAGTACAAGATTGCACTTAGTGGACTCATGCCAAAATAATTTCATTTAATTACATCGCCTATAAGTATAACACGAGGATTTTAGTCGAAATAACTCGTGAATACAAAATACTTTATCATTTCTCAAAGATTCGCCTGCCAGCATTTTCTATTTCAGATGATCCGTATCATTCACATAATCGTTCATAACTTATCTCACGCCGTAAGTAGCTCTTCACCGACGCCGTGATCGTCAAGATGTTGCTAACGGCTCACAATCACATAGTCGTGGATTCTCAGATCCGACTCAGATCCACGACCGCCGACGATGTTGCTAACGGCTCACAATACTGGCCGGTGTATACGCTAACCCTAGCTGTGAATTCGTGATCCGACTAGATCCGATATCGATTTAAAATTGGGAGCTACCCAATAACTCGATTCACATTCATAGTCGCTCGCCCAACAACATGATAGATACATACGCTAAAACATAAATATTTTGGGCATGTAATCAATAACGGCTCATAATCATTTCTCAACCGAAAGCTTGTAAATAAATACTTTTCAAGAAAGCATCGAATAAAAGTGGTTTTCGAGTAAAGCCCACCTTGCATAACGCAGTCTTTATACTGGGTCTCGCTCCTACGCCAATGTCCCGTCCACGCATCACCTTAACGTAAGAATTATTTTAGCACGTCGGTCACGCTTTGACAGAGACTAATCATAGTCTATAACGCCTCACGATCAAATAAGGCTAACGCCGGACTTAATTGACGCTTCCTAATCAATCGATGTCGATTATGAAATTTCTTAACATAAAAAGGATATTCTACCTTTTAGATATAATGTACGCTTTAACGCACTTACGTAACGTAAGTAGCATTGTTACTAAACGCATCACGCCACATCGATCATGATTATCGATCATGTCTCTGACCTCGGTCAACGATTTTGGTCAACTATTTTGACCAAGTCAACCAAAAGTCAACAATTTTGACTTTGGTCAACAAAAAGTCAAAATTTTGACTTTTTCAACTATTTATGAAATTTTATCATTTTATGCGCAATTCTTGTTCCAAAATTCCTATAAAATCATACTATGTCTAAAACATTATTTTAGATCATATTATGTAGTTATTCTTGATAAAATAAATTTATAACATTATTACACATATTATAAAGTTTTCGGTCATTATAAATTAAATGGCTTAGACTTGTGCAATAATTCTTATAAATTCACATGTCACACTATTTTATCATGTGATTAATAATATGTAATTACCTTAGTCAAATAAAATTTATACACCATGGTCTTATAACATATAGTTTTCGGTTTCTATAATTAACCCAACAAATGATTTTTAAAAATTCCAATAAATTCATATATCAATTAATCACCCTCAATTATGCTTACTATAACATAATTGTTATTTATTATGAACTATTGAATTTAATTTACCTAAGTCATGTTTGAAAATTTCAACTTAGGTCCAAATAATATTTATAAATTTCAATAAATTCTCACAACCATATATTATGAATCTACACACTTAATATGCTATTATATCACTTAAATATGAATTATATCACAACATTATATCATATACATATAATTTCGGTATTCATTAAAATATAAGCTATAGTTTTCCAAAAATTCTACATCAATTCATATAAGCATAATTTATACCCTAGATCATGATTTCATACTCAAATCTACAATTAAAAATCATAATCATCAATATATATTACCCCTAAGTTTTCGGTCCACATAAATAATTTAATACTATGCTTAATTTCATGATATAATTAATATACATGCTTCACAACATCATATAAACATAATATCTAAACATATTATCATAAGATCTTAAATTTTTGAAAATAGCAATTATAAACTAAGATCATAACTTAAAATTTAACTGATGAAATTCAAAATTCTAGCATGTATAATGAGATCTAAGATTTAATTGTGAAGGTTTATTTGTTCAGATTTGGGATTGAAATTTGAGAACTCTCACAAAATTCCTCCTCAATTTTCGATAGTCTAGTTTGTAAATGGAAGAATGTTGTGCTAATGTTATATTTATAGAGGTCTCCCACTTGTAGTATAATTATTACATAAAATATCATTAATACACTTGTTAACCATGGTCAAAATAATCGCCACCTCCATTAGCTGTGAGACAAAATTTTAATCTTATCATGTACAACTCATAATGTATCTTATCCCTTAATTAATACATTAGACCTTAGTTGTCACAATTTAATTATCACATAGTGTGACAATGTGTGTGTCGCTTATTTAGTACTTTAGGTTAAGTTTTATTTTGTTCTTATATTATATCCTTTATTATGTTATATTATAATTTATTTAATAATTTATCACAATTACCTCAGATTTAAAGAATTTATCACACTAAACCTCCATTATGTAGTTCACGCCAACTTCTACATTTTAGACTAGGTTTTATTTAATTTTATATTATATACTATATTATTATCATATTATTATTATAGTATCAAGTAGCTTTAGAAAAGTCAAAATTTCAACTCCACATGTGGCATTACTACATAGTATGAAATCAATTATTTTCCACCATTTTTCAAAGTTTTCGCCCCTTAATAAATGAACCATGGATTAGTTGATCAGTTCTAATTAATGCTACTTTACAACTCATATATGATAAGATCCTAATCATAACATTTCATTAATTACAAGATGATATTTTTACATAAAATCATCCTTAAAAGCACTAAATTTTCGTCCATATTGGCACAAGTGTGCTCCCACACTTGTGCAACTTGTAATACACTTCATTTAGTCCTTAATGATGTGATAATAATATAATAATTATCATATATCATTAATTGATTAAGAATTAAATATTAAATCATGCTTAGGAACCCACATTTTCGAAAATCACTAAGGTATTTTCCAAATATTTTATTTCCTTGTATAAAATAGCTACTACATATTTAGGTGACATATTATATGTCTTAGATAATAAATTTAATCATAGAAAAGTATTTAAAAACAATTTAGATCATAAAACCCTAATTTAAATATTTGTGGTTTTCAAACCCATTAAATAAGGTACATTGCATTCTTAAATTTTCTAGCATTATTTTATGATAAATATTGCTCTTATATAATAATATAATTATAGAATTTGAATTTTATAATTCGAGATCATATGCTAAAGTTATCGCATTATTCTAAACGAGAGCGTTGAAACGCTCTAAATTCTCATAGGTTGATTATCTCTAAAATGTTCAAAATAAAGTTTGTTACAACTTTATTTATTCCTATAATAATAGGAATTTCAAAATTAAGCTTTTTCGCTTAATAATATCAGAAGATTTAACCGTCGAATTTATTCGACGTTAGAAAATTACGCTCAAGGAATATTGAAAATTATATTCCTTAATTCACTAAGCCTCGATGAATCTCACACAGAAATTATCCAATTATGCTTGATCAAAGTCAAGAGTCGACTAATTAAGATTTTAATTATTGAATTAATAATGCTAATTACGAAATTTATTATCGTAATTCAAGATTAAAACTACGGATATTACAGCCACCTCACACATACCCTTACTAGCACTTGCCTAGCATAGGGCCGATATCGCCATTCTCTCGAGATAGGCAACATGCATTGTGCTCAAAAACAGCAAGTCAATTAACTTTGCAAAGAAGATATGCTCATTATCATAAACTTGTGCACACACATTTTAGTTTAGAAAGCCCACCTAGATATCTTGCTTATTCGAGACTTTCGACTTTCCCTTTCTTGATCTCTATCTCGCTCCCACTAGCTCCTTAATAAAAGAGGAAGAAGAATAAACACGGGAAGGAGAAAACTAAGAGTTTCTAACTCTTGAACCTCTACTAAAGTCCCTTGGTATACTAAGGTTGGCTATGCTATGCTAGATCAATGCATCAATAACTCAATTATTCATATCATATTATGAAAAGTAATTTAGTAGAAACTTTAGTCTTTCACTTTTATATATATATATATATATATGTAAGAGATACCTCCAAAGATAGAAGATAATTTAGCTTGTTAATCTTTTCAATTAGAACTTTGATCAAGTTAGTCTTGATCAAGCTACAACATCATGAAAATCAATATTTTGAAATCAAATCCCAATATCAAACCATAATCACAAAGTCCTTTGTAATTATGCAGACTAACAAAATCCAACTTTTACATACTAGCATAGAAAAATCTCGATAAATCAAGATAAGTTAATTTCATATACTAGATCACAATTATGAAATCAACTAATCAAATAAAATCAAAACAATAACTTCTTGAGGCTCCATAAACATATCAGTTTAGGGTTTTCAAAGGAGTTGGAATTGACTCCAAATTCTTTTACAAACAAGATTTAATACACTTAATTACATAACTACTAACTTAATTTAAACAAACAAGAAGAAAATCACCTTGAAATTGAAGCCCTAGTTTTCGGTCATAATAGGAAAAACGAGGGGTTCGATTTTCATTGCAACAATCGACTCTAAATATGTTTAAACACTTCTCATTACATAGATATAAACTCAATTTAAGCAATCAACAACAATTACTCAAGATAAGAATTAGGGTTCTAGCAAAGTTAGGGTTTTTGAATATAATCAAATTAAACCATAATCCAAGCATAAAACACTTGTTTAAACTTGATTTAGCATCAATTGATCCATAACATTAAAGATCAAAGTTTTCCCCATTTTAAGCCCAACATAAAATCACTCCTAAAGGGTAGATCTATGCATAAATGAGCTAAAGATCGAAGAACAAAACTTGTAGGGAAAAGGCCCATATGGCCGAAAACTTTGGGAGTGTTGGGGTGGGTTTTATCTTGAGATTTTCACTTTAAAGCTTAGCTAAAGTTAGTGATTTACCTCTTGGAGATGTTAATCTACTATCTTGAGATGAAATGGAAGCTTGAATCTTGAGGTTGATAGAAGAAGAATCAAGTGTGTGTGTGTGTGTGTGTTTCGAAAATTAGAGAGAGAGAGAGAAGGGTGGAGATGGTGAATAATGGCGTACTTTGGAAGCTAAGAAGGCATATATATATATAAATTGATAAACGCGATTTTACACGCTTATAGTTGATATTTGAAGATGTGTTTAGCCTGCTTAATGTAATGCTTATGTATCGATTCTTAATGTTTTATCTACTTCTAGAAGATATTGCTCTGGGTGTTATTTTGGTGTTTTGTGGTTATGTATTCAAAATCAAGCAAGGAACAAGCACGAGCAAAACGAGCAACCGACCTATTTCTAGCGACCAGCCTAGCGGTCGCTAGGTTGGTCGCGAGGCAAACCAATGAGCACCCGTAAGAGCCGCGTCGCACTCGCGCTCCGCGAGCGGCTAGCGTCGAGAACTCACCGGACGATTTTCGCGACCATTCATAATGGCTAGCGACCGCCAGCCGTGTCGCGAGGTTGAAAGTTAGCGAAGAAGCGAGCGAGCGCGAGAAGTCACATGAGAGATTACCTAGCGATCGCCTCTAGCGATCGCGAGGACCGGTCATGAGGCGGCGCGACAGAGGCAAAAATTAGGTTTCCACCTTTTCTATAAATCAGGCAAGCCATCCGCGCCCGTGAGCCCCCAATCACGCCCACTGCTTTTTCTTAAGTTTTCCTCGGTTTACATCTTTTAGTCTTTAGTTTTCATTCCCGCTTAGTTCTAGCTTTAATTTTCCGTTGTTCTTGTTTAGTTTATCGATCGGAACGCTTTGTCCGATCGCTTTCCTTTGTTTTCCGCTCGCTCGCTTGGAATTGGATTCAAGACCAACCTTTGTTCATCCAACGCCTCCTCACGGGTTTTATATATTTAATTTCTGCTTATGATTAATTCGTATTTCATTCTCGCTTATTATGTCCGGCTAGTTTTCTATTCTAAACTTGTGGTTTGCATGATTCGATCCTATATGTTGTGAGTTCTCGCTGTTATTTACCTTCCGCATGATTCATGATTCATGGTGCTTATTTATATGTGTTGATTTCAATCAATTTTGATGCATATCTAGTTGCCGATTAACGACGAATCAGATTAATTGTCAATCGATCTGAATGCATGATACGACAGTTTCGAGTCGAATCGAGATAGACGACAGAGGGAAGCATATTTTAGTGTTTTTTCGAGTTGCTTATTTTCCTCTAGAGACGAATCGTGATAGGAAAATTAGTAATCAATCGCCGAATTGTCGAATCAAGTTGTTGGTTATATATGTGATCTTCCGCCTTGTCCGGATTAAAACGGTTAATAATAAGGGGATAAACATCGCTGTGGATAGGATTGGTGCATCCCTGTGGTTAGTCTTTCTTCATAATCATCTTCGTGATTTTATCGCTTTATTTTATATTTCGCTTGGTTATCTTTGCTTGGATTAAATTCAAGCCCCTAAACCTATCACCCTTTATCCGTGTTCAATAATGATGAATAATCGTTGAGCTAGCTTCTATGTTTTCGTGATACAACTCGTGGATACGATACTCGCCACCCTATCATTACACTTTTACGTGAAAAGGAAATGATCAAATTTTGGCGCCTGTCGGGATTGTTAAGATCACATAGAATAATTTGACGATTTGGATTTATTAATTCAAGTTATATATATATTATTATTTATTTTTGAATGTGCTAATTTCTCTCTTTCGTGTGGTTTATGCGACAAGATCTCGTGGACCTCTCAAGTATTTTTAGATCCCGAGATCGAAAGCTCTCAAAGGAGAAGAGGACGAGAGAAGAGACGGTGAAATGGCGGCCGATCCGCAAACGGGGCATTCCTCCCGAGCAAGTTGACGATGCTAGCCGACTTTGCAGATGATGACGTCGATTTAACATGGAATCATTGTCCTCGCCCAGAGGAAAGACCTCGAACCACATGTACCGACATCCCACCGAACAGCCCAAGGAGGCGGTTGGGGCCCACACGAGATGCAATACTCGAGCTCAAACCGCCCCGATCAAGATGGTCCAAGGGGAGCAGCTTTGGGGAGGAGTCACGAAGACCCGAATGCGCATCTCGAGCGTTTTCGACATTTGTGACACCATCAAATGCGAATGGGTGCCACAAGACACAATCCGGATGCGACATGTTCGGTTTTCATTGCTGTGCACCAGCGAAGATTGGTTCAAGAGTTGGACCGAGTGGCATCGACACTTGGGGAAACTTTGTGAGAAGTTTCTTTCAAATACTTTCCGCCGCGAAAGCGAAGAAGATCATTGCGAAATCTCTCATTTTGCGTAACCACGACGAATCATTATTCGAGGCATGGAGAGATTCAGAGGTCTATTGAGACGATGTCCACAAAATGGGTTCTCCAAGGAGCAACAAATCACACAGCTTCTACGGTGGACCGATATGGCGTATTTATGAAGCATGGTAGATGATCGGCGGAGGTCGCTTATTAAACCGATCACCGACAAAGCAAGCGAATTGTAGAAGAGATGGCGCCAACAATACCATCAATGGCCAACGGAGAGAACGCCATCGCTCAAAGCACCGTTGAGAGTGATTCAAATATGACGACCTCATGAAGAAGTTCACTTTTGAAAAGTCGATCGAGATGAGAACGCCACCACATCAATCGGAGGAGTCATTCGATTTCCAACAACCTTCAACAAAGCTTCAATAGTCGAATTGATTCAAGAGCCGAGAAGCCAAGTCTCAAGATATGATGCGCAGCTTGGTTGTAAGCAACCAACAATTGGCCACGAATCGCAATTGCTCATCGCCAACACCGCGTAAAATAAATCACTGGAGTCGACTATGACATAGCATGGGAAGACATAAAGATGTTGGAAAATCAAATTGGTCAAATAGCCGCATAAGTGAATGCACTACAAAAGACGGTCAATTTCCGAGTAATACGGAGGTGAACCCAAGAGTCAATGCTTCGCCATTCGTGACGGTGGGCGAGCCTACCCGAGCCCCACCGAGAAAGACGAGCAAGAGAACATTCGACGCAGAAACTGCGATCGAGCTCGCGATCATGAGCCCGATCGCGAGCCATCCCGAATTTTGTCCACAGACGCCCGCGACGGCCGGCAAGGCCGCGCCCGACCGCGAAGTCATCCGAATATCCGCGACGCCAGAGTTGTTCGCGGCGACCCGGCCGCAAAACCCGATCGCGAAATCAGCCAGAGCAGTCATGAAGTTACCCAGTCATCGCGAGCCACACCGCAAGCTCGCACGCGAAGACAAAGATCGCGCCAGCAGACTCCTCGCGACCTACCCGGTGGTCGCGAGGTCGACCGCAAGCACACCTGAGCTAATCCTCGCATCGCACATTCCTCCGGTCCCATTTCCAAGTCGACTTGTCAAGTCGAATATGACGAGGAATTTGCTCGTTTCAAAGAGGTTTTCAAAAGTTGAAATAAATTTACCTCTCTTCAAGCGTATGCGAAACATGCCGGGCTACATGAAGTTCTTAAAAGACGCTTGCAAGCAAGAAAAACTTGGGAAATTGAGAAAATTTCCCTATCCAAAGTGCAAAGGCCGCCTTGCAGCGAAGCTCCTCCTCAAGCGTATGATCCCGGCGGTTTCACGTTAGAGTGCGAGATCGCCGAGCGATTTTCCCAAATGTCTTATGCGATTTGAAGTAGCATCAATCGATGCCATTGAATCGTTTCAACCGGCCACACCTTGGAAAGATGAAGTTTATTTAAGATCTCACCGATGATGGTCGACCGATCGGTCACATATCCAAAAGGTATAGTCAAGACGGTTGGTAAGAATTCGGATTTTGTTTTTCCCGCCGACTTTGTTATTCTCGATATTCCCGAATTCAAACAACAACCACTAATCCTTGGTAGACCTTTTCAGCAACCTGTCGTAGGCGTTGATTGATGTGGGGAAGGAAACCTCACGCTTCGTGTTAACGATGAGGAGCTAAAAATTTCCATATACGACGCCATCAAGCAACACGACGCTGGAAAGTCGGAAGATTGTTGCTCGATCATAATCTGCTGCCGCCACGCCCCGCATTTAGAGGGTACTCGACCGATCGAGGAAGCCGTGAGAAGAGAAGTGGACTCTGCATGGAACTCCGAGTGTATCATTCAAGTTTCAGGGGCCACTTCCATAGTCGGTGGTCATCCGTGAATGCGAAGTTTAGAAGGTTCCACAAGTCGGGAAAGATGTCAGTGCTACTAAAATGCCGATTGACGAGGTTAGTGATGGTCTAGCTAAAGACGTTAAAGTAAGCACTTGTTGGGAGGTAACCCAACGCTTTTGTTTTTGTTTTCGCTTGTGTTGTTTTTTTTGTCGTGTCTCTGCTTTTTCTTTTCGTTTTCGTGTCTGCACGATCAACGAGTTAAGTGAAGTGTGTTAATCCATGTGGCCAATGACTATAGAAATTTTTGTGGAATTTAATGATAGTGCACATGATTTGTTAGAAAATGACGATGAATGACGTGAGACGGCTTAGACTTGTTGTTTTCACCATTTTGCTTAACCCGTGAGACTCGAGCTTCATTGTATAAACATCTTGATACAGATTTCATTAATTGTGTGACATCGCGCATGTGATTATCTTCTAGAACTTGCCGTGTTTCGTGTCGAGACCGCAATATGTGTTTCAATTTGGAAAGGATAAAAGGCCATCGTTGTTAACCACTTATCACCCAAACACTAACCCGATGATATATACCATTTGTCGCCTTCTTTCGAGCCTTTATTAGACTTTTTCTTTCGATTAACCGGATGATAGGAGTGAGGATGGATATGGGAATCAAAAGGTGAAATTTTGATGTAGTGATGATGAGAAAAGTTTCTTTTAGAAAATACATCTGGTGAAGAATAGTACTTGTTCGTAAAAGTTAAACCCTATAAGCTCTAGAAAAGAAAAGAAAAGAAAATGTTAAGTTCACTATGAGTGTTGAGCATAAAGGGTCTTTAAACAAAGTATAGGTACCTTATGAGGCATAGAACGTCAATTTAGCACGCTGGGAAAGAAAGAGAAAATGGACAAAGTCCATATGTGTCTAAATATATAAATGGTGGTGCTTGGAGTTGGCTTGAGTCACTTAGCCATATATTATCCTACCTTAACCAATGTGCCTACATTACAACCTATGAAAAGTCCTCTTGATCCTCATTTGAACACATTTGACGTGGTGGAGATGTTAGAGAAACGGCAAGCCTATGGTAAGATGTTGCATTGCATTGATCTTCGAGTGTATACACGCCCTTAATTTCTTTATGAGTTTGAGTGTTTCTATATATATTTTACACATGCCTTTGTGAGGTTGAAATAAATGAGTTTTGCCGTAAATTGTTGTTTGTATCGAGTGGACTAACGCCGTCATGTGCGCTAATGTTTTGGCGCTGATATGTTTTGAGGCCTAGAATGGTTATCCTCTTTGCTATGCTCGTTGATCTTCGTTTGTCTTTCTGCTCGCTCTTGTTTGAGGACAAACAATGCTTTAAGTTTGGGGTTTGATAAACGCCGCATTTTACACGCTTATAGTTGATATTTCAAGACGTGTTTAGCCTGCTTAATGTGCGTTTATGTATCGATTCTTAATGTTTTATCTACTTCTAGAAGATATTGCTCTGGGTGTTATTTTGGTGTTTTGTAGGGTTATGTATTGAAAATCGAAGCAAGGAACCAAGCACGAGCAAAACGAGCAACCGATTCTATTTCTAGCGACCAGCCTAGCGGTCGCTAGGTTGGTCGCGAGGCAAACCAATGAAAGCACCCGGAAGAGCCGCGTCGCGACTGCGTGCTCGCGAGCGAAGCCCAGCGTCGAGAACTCATCGACGATTTTCGACGACCCGATTCATAATGGCTAGCGACCGCCAGCAGTGTCGCGAGGTTGAAAGCGCGAAAGAAGCGAAAGCGCGAGCGAAGTCAACACATGAGATTACTAGCGATCGCCTAGCGATCGCGAGGACCGGTCATGGTACGCGCGACAGAGGCAAAAATTGTGGTTTCCACCCTTTTCTATAACAGGCAAGCCATCCGCGCCTCCAGAGCCCCCAATCACGCCTGCACTGTTTTTCTTAAGTTTTCCTCGCTTACATCTTTAGTCTTTAGTTTTCATTCCGCTAGTTCTAGCTTTAATTTTCCGCTGTTCTGTTTAGTTTATCGATCGGAACGCTTTGTCCGATCGTTTTCCTTTGTTTTCCGCTCGTTCGCTTGGAATCGATTCAAGACCAACCTTTGTTCATCCAACGCTTCCCACGGGTTTTATATATTTAATTTCTGCTTTTATGATTAATTCGTATTTCATTCTGCTTATTATGTCCGCTAGTTTTCTATTCTAATCCTGTGGTTTGCATGATTCGATCCTATATGTTGTGAGTTCCGCTTTCGTTATTTACCTTCCGTGCATGATTCATGATTCATGGTGCTTATTTATATGTGTTGATTTCTAATCAATTTTGATGCATATCTAGTCGCCGATTAACGACGAATCAGATTAATTGTCAATCGATCTCGAATGCATGATACGATTAAGCCTCGAGTCGAATCGAGATAGGACGATCGAGAGAAGCATATTCTTAGTGTTTCTTTTGAGTTGCTTATTTTCCTCTAGAGACGAATCGTGATAGGGAAAATTAGTAATCAATCGCCGCAATTGTCGTGAATCAAGTTGTTGGTTATATATGTGATCTTCCGTCTTATCTCGGATTAAAACGTTAATAATAAGGTGATAAACATCGTTGTGGATAGGATTGGTGCATCCCTAGGGTTAGTCTTTCTTCATAATCATCTTCGTGATTTTATCGCTTATTTTATATTTCATTTGGTTATCTTTGCTTGATTAAATTCAAGCCCTAAACCTATCACCCTTTATCGTGTGTCAATAATGATGAATAATCGTTGAGCTAGCTTCTATGTTTTCGTGATACAATCTACGTGGATACGATACTTGCCACCCTATCATTACACTTTTACGTGTGAAAAGGGCGATCACAAATCCTCATATCACTATTCAACTCTTCCATGAGAAGCCATTGTTTTTTTCTAACATTTTCTAGAAAATTCCTTAGCTTATCTCATAAGCTTTGATTACTTTAGCTTATCTTATTAGCTTTGATTGCTTTAGCTTATCTTATAAGCTTTGATTGTCATTTGGGCCTATTACTACATATTGGTGCTAGGCCCAATTTATTAGGGACGTTATGTCCTCATCCGAGCATATATATATTTGAAAAAAAAAATTAAGGATATAATGTATCCTTTGAAATTAATAAATAAAAATAAATCAAATAGAAATATAGGAAGTGTTGGTAAGTTGAAATTTCTCATAAATCCTTCTTTCAAAAAAAATAAACGTTGAAATAAAACAATAAATTAAAATTTTGATAAATCAACCAACTTTAGAATTCTAAAATAAATCTTTCAGTTAGAACTTTATGTTATTTTATCTGAGGATGCATTAATCACGTAATTAGTGCCTGATTAATGCTATAGAAATCCGGGGTATTACATTCCTCCCCTTAAAGAAATTTCATCCCGAAATTAGTACCTCAGTAAATAACTCGGGATACTTATCTCTCATCTTATCTTCTAATTCTCAAGTCGCTTCATCTAAGCCATGATGTCTCCATAATACCTTAACTAAAGGAATCGATTTATTCCTTAGTTGTTGTTTCTTTCGATCTAGAATACGTTTTGGCCTCTTCGTAGCTTAGGTCGACTCGTGAACTATGTCTTCTTGGTTGATAATATGGTTGGTCATAGCGATTTCGTGAATCGAGATACATGAAACCCGTTATGAACGTTAACAAATGGGTTGCGGCACAAACTGACGCAACAGTCCAATCTTTTCTAAAATCTCACGGTCCGATGAATCTTGGCTGAGTTTTCTTTGATCCCTAATCAGACACCCTTTTGTAGGTGAAACCTTCAGAATACTTTGTCTCCGATTTCAAATTCATCTCGTTCACGTATCCGCATAAGACTTTTGGCATCCCGAGCTTATTGAATCCTCTTCTTAATCGACGATGATATCAATCATTTCCTCGATCGCTCGTGTCGAGAATTCTTTTCTCTCCAACTTCATCCCAATATAATGGAGATCGACATTTCTTGTCCGTGCAGTGCTTCGTAGGGCGCCATGTTGATGGTTGCTTAGTAGCTATTATTATAAGCAAATTCGATCAAAGGCAATGCTTGCTCCCATTGTTCCCCTCGATCTAAGACGGTGGTTCTGATCATATCTTCTAGTGGCTGAATAGTTCTTTCTATCTGTCCATCAATCTGTAGATTCGGTTGTACTGAAATTCAGCTGGGTGCCCATTTTTTTTTGTAAACTTATCCAAAATCGCAAGGTGAACTTAGAATCTCTATTTGAGGTGATCGAAACAGGGACTCCGTGTAGTCATACGATCTCACGACGAATACGAGCTAGCTTACCGGCTCCAGACGTCACGGAATTGAATAAACGAGCTCTTGGTCAATCGGTCGATAATTACCCAAATAGTCAGATTTCACGCTGACTGGGTGTCTGGTGACGAAGTCCACGGCTACATGATCCCATTTCCACTGTGAATGTCTAGAGGTTACATTTTCCATGTTGTCTTTGGTGTGGCGCTTTGACTGTCGACACGACAAACACTTCTCGACAAACGATAATATCTATTGTTTCATACCTACCCACACAAACTTTTGTTTCAAATCTTGGTACATTTTTGTGCTTCCTAGGTGTGCGGTATAAGGTGTGTTATGCGCCTCATTCAGAATCTCTTCCTTCAATATCTTATCATTGGGTACACATATCCTATTCCCAAGCATAAGGGCGTTATCTTTTGCTTCGTGGTACTCTGTTGATCCTTCGGTTCTCACCTTCATCCTTAACTTTTCTAATTGTTCATCTTGGCGTTGGGCTTGAACAATTCGATTTCTTAGGTCAGGTTCGAGAACGGGGGTTGCAATGATACCTTGAGTGGTCTCAGGTGGTAACACCACTTCTAGTTTCATCTTCTCGAACTCCTTAACTAGCTCTTCATTCTGGGTAAGAACAAATGCTAGTTGAGTCTGGCTCTTCCTACTTAACGCATCGGCGACCACATTCGCTTTCCCCAGGTGATACTTGATTTCACAATCATAATCTTTAACTAGCTCTAGCCATCTTCTCTGACGCATATTAAGATCCTTTTGCTCAAAGAAATATTTCAAGCTCTTGTGGTCGGTAAAGATTTCACATTTTGACCCATACAGATAATGTCTTTATATCTTCAACGCATGGACCACAGCTGCTAGTTCTAGGTCATGGGTAGGGTAATTAAGCTCATGTGGTCTTAGCTATCTTGAAGCATAATCAATTACCTTACATTCATGCATGAGTACACATCCTAGCCCGTTTCTTGAGGCATCAGTATAAAGGGTATATTCTTTATCGGGCTCAGGTACCGTTAACACTGGAGCTGCAGTCAGTCTATCCTTCAATTCTTGAAAACTTTTCTCGCACTCATTGGTCCATTGGAATTTTACTCCTTTTCGAAGTAATTGCGCCATCGATCTAGTAATCTGTAATATTCAAAGAAACGAATATACGATTACGGTATTCTAAACCCGTAATTAGGGTTTTGCCGTATATTATCTTTTTACGACATCGAATCTTGTGATTTCGATACAATATCGTTATAACGAATTCCTTTTTATAATTCACTAAGGATTGTGAATTTAAGGATTTAAATATTACGAAATGATTCGTCAATATAATTTAACGTCAAACACGATCGAACGCCGCCTTTTCATGAAATTTTACGAGCAAAGGAAGCTTGGAATTAATTTCCATCTTAATTCCTTTATTAAATGGAATAGATTTATTTAGTAAGTATGAACCATCTGCGACCATTTTGAGATGAGTCGTTTTGAACGTTGAGCGTTAACGCTCTGAGACGTTTTGAAAAATGAGTTTAATGCTCGGAAATTATAATAATTAATTTCCTATTATTATTTTATATAATTACAGTATTAATAATTATTAAAATCGAATTTTAGCATTTAAACTCGATATTTTCTTGTTATTAATTTTCAAAATCCTAAACTTATAAATTGTGGTTTAATCACATGAAATGATACCATTAAATTATTCTATGGTATCTAAACTTTATAATATGATATATATGAGTAATATTAACATTAAATCAGATTTTTAACCATAAAAATCGAAGGTTTCAGTTTTTATAAAATTTGAAACCCTATTTTCGAAATTAGGGTTTTTAGTGCATAAAATGTGTAATAATTTTATCCTATGCTATTATTTAATATCTAAATCATATATTATGATATATATGATCGAAAATTACATGAGTATCAATAATAGGTGTAATTTATATTTTTAATCCTATTTTTCCAAATTTGCAATCGGTAATTCCAATTTTTGTGTTATGTGATGGTTTAATTATTTTATGACATGTATTATATATCTATGACCTATTATATGATGAATAAAATATATTAGGTGTAAAAATAAAATTAAAACAGCCCCTTGAACCCCCATGCATGGCTATGCTTCACCCCATAAACAAATCATTTCACTTTTAAATGTTGCCCAATACATGGAGAGCTCCTTTTGCACTCCATAATCATCACCTTTCCCTTCCCAAGGGCTGCATTATTGTGAGAAAGAGAGAGAGGGGCGCCGAGAGAGAGGGAGAGAGATATAGGGAACCCTTCACAATTTTTCTCCCATTTCATACTCCATTCTCACTCAACACACTCAACACTCAAAACACTCTCTATTCTCTCTTTTCTTCAGCCCAAAACCGAGAGCCATCCTTCCCTATTTTAAAATTTTTCTTCTTCCTTCTTCTTCATTTCTCCACCAAGTTTGAATAGCCACATTGTGCTTGTCATCCTATTCCATTTTCAAAGGTAAACCAAGGACCAATAGCTTCGATTTTTCATCTCCCTTGTTCTAAAATTTTCGAAATTGTTTTAACAAATATGTATAAGTTTCGAAAGTTTTATATAGGTTAATATGTGTTTAAATGTTCTTGAGCATGAGCTATGGTTATATCTATGTTCTTGATGATTTTTATTTACAAAGATATGAGTTTACATGTAAACGAACATAGGTGGTTATATATGAAATGTATGAACGTGTTCAGCCTTTATGCATGATTTTCGAACCATAGTATGTGTATGAAATAATTTTCAAAATGGTACAAAATGTTGGATGATGACCGAATGCTTCTTAGTATGATCTAAGCATGTATTATTGATCTATGTTATGATTTAAGACTAAAGTATGTTATTTAAAAATTTTGGAAAACCCTAGCTTGAATTCTTATGAAAACCGAGAGCATGTATGAACATACCTTAATGTATAATTTTTATTTCAAGCTTGTAATAACATATTAATGCTTTAGAACCTCGATTATATGTTCTATGATTTAATTAGAATTTTGAAAATCAATTGCTATTTTTTTATAAATACCGTGAGCATTATAATTTCATAGGTTGGTGTATGATTTTATTTTGAACATGCAATGGTGTATTAATGCTTTAGTATATTGTTTATGTATTGTGTAAAATTATTAGAATTTTTGAAATCAAATACTATTTTAAATCAAATAAGTCGTGAGCTTGTTGCTCTTGAAGGTGATGATTTAATTAGTATTGATAAATATTATGATGTTATATTAGTATACTATAGTGTATAAACATAGTATATAATTGTTAGAATTTTGAAAATCAAATAACATTTGAATCAAAAACCGAGAGCTATTGAGCTCCATATGGTGATGATTCAAATGTTTTGGTTGATGTTATGATGTTACAATGTTATAATATAATGTTTAATGATGTTGGAATTTATTTAGAATTTTAGAATTTATTTATAATTATTCGTAATTATCAAGTATTACCGTGAACAATTGCTATATATTATTAAATGAATGGTTATGATGAACTATAGGTTATATTGGTGATGTATATTGATGTTGGGATATTATACTAAGTATATATCAATTTTGGGAATTTTGATAATTATTCCTATTTATCGAATTACCGTAAACATATATATGTATATATATAAATAAATAGTAATAATATCATATGAATTTTATAAATTCATATTCTGGACCATAGTGTATAATAATGCACTATATTAATTTAGAAAATTTTCAAAGGTCATCGATTATTTTAAATTAATTATCGAGTTTTCGATAATTAATAAGGATTTTAAATCTTTTTAAAACAGTTTATTAATGAAATATTTGCTAAATTAATATTCTGGACAGTTTTTAAATTTTACAAAATTTTATAAACATAGATTGTTATGTTTGAGACAAACGCTCATTTTGTAACGCTTTAAAACCAAAATACGATTTTATTTATAAAAGGGTTATTAAAATGCGAAAATATTTATAAGACCTCGATTTACTTAGATAAATCGAAAATAGGACTTTACGCTTTCAAATCGATCAAACTCGATTTATAAAACAAAATAGTAAGAAGTTACTATTTTAAAAGTCAAAATCGCCGACTTTGTCGACAGTTGTCGACTTCGCCGACTTTTCAAGTCAAACGCACGATTATACGCTTATAAACACGCCAAGACGCTGCGAAGATATACTAATTGAGTATGACAATCATTAGTAAGAAAAGATTTCACAAATGAAATCCATATATCGAAAACGACTTATACGCCGAACGATCTCGGCGAACCAGAACAAGTCAATCGATACGTGTTAGAGACGTATCAATTCACTAATGAATTCGGTCCACATCGATAAGAAATATCAAGTTTATCATAGCTTTTGAAAGTCTCGAGACTTGAGCGACGCACTAAAGCCTCGCCAGAAAGCGTGTGACGCAAACGCAATGACGGATTTCGACTTAACTAACCAACCTGGGACTTTTACAACGAACCATAGTCCAAAGTGGGCTTTTATCCGCAAAATGTGGGCCTTTTCTTACCCCACTAAATGTGACTTCATCGTTATACCAAATGAGTTTATTTACTGACTTATTTTACAAATGTTATCAAATGTTTTTGCATTACACCGCCAAAAATATTTCGTTTTTGTATGGATCCTATCCGTTATGCCGGGTAGGCTATGGAGATGGTTGGAACTATTATATCAATTGTTGTGGTAGCACCCAACCTTTTAACGCCGTCCTGTGTCGGATGATAAATGCCCTGCTAGATTGGCGTGAAGGTTGGAACTATACTGCTTTAACATATGCTTGCAGAGCGATGTGTTTGACGGATTACGGCGGTCACTGGCGTCGTAGACGGGAGGCCTCCTCTCGACGCTTATTTATTTATTATTATGTATTGTGACTATGAGATACGGACCATACACACCAAGAAAATGCATGCTGTGCTATGTTTATTTAACCGAATGATTTGGTAAGCACAAGGCATTTTAACTAAAACCCTCGCGACTTACTCGATATTGGCAACAGAATCCAAATATTATCAAATGTTTTCGCAAGAGTCCACCGAGTGCAATTTCTTGTACTTAGCCCCGCATGTTTGTTTTAAATGTGCGTGTTGAGCTCGATGGTGATGATGGGGATGTGTTGAGAGTCCAAAGGTCCTCGATCGATTTACTTCAATTTGTGGGTTATACCTTGAATGATATCATCATATATGTATTCACACACTTTCCGCCGCTATACTCAACTCCTTTATATAATGTTTACAAACCATCGAGGTCCATCGGATCGTGCCAAGTTTTGGGGTTCATGGCTCAAACCTTTTTCAAAACATTGTGGCATCACCTCATATTCTCGCTTCAAGCATGTTAGTTTATTTTACGCATCTTTATTTTACCCATGTAACCCTAAAATACTACTCCTAGTATTACGCCTCCATCCGGGTTGGTCCGGAGGGGTCGTGATGTATGGTATCAGGAGCTTTTGCTCTTCAGAAACCCAAAACCTTTATTCTAAGTCTAGATCGAGTCACTGGACTTCTAGAAACCTACTGACTCCTCTCAACACTCCATCACATCGAGCTCAACCGGGAATAAGGTAACTGCATTTCTTTCTCAAACTCATGAAATGGAAAATTTCTGCATGATGAGCAAGTTAGAAGAACTTTTTGAGAAATTTTACTATTATGAAAATTTTTGAAGTTGAGCAAGAAAAATTTTTCCAAATTTTTTTGAATTGAACTAATACAATTGCCCAAGTATTGAGATGGAAGTGTATGGTAGTATCGAGTTGAATGACCAACATGGAACGAATGAATCCATTTTCGATATGTATATGAGTTGATCATGACTGTCTTTTGAAATCATACTTCCAAATTTGCAAATAAAACTTTACTTTCCGACTTTCAAAATTTTATTTATGATGAATGATATGTTGTCATGAGACGAACTTAGACTCTAAGGAGCATGCTCACGTATCGTGAAAGAACATAGAAGTACGAACTTCTTTTCCTTATGCGAACAAAAGAACGATAGGAATAATGAAAGTAACGATACCCTTGGACACGGACGACGGAAGTCGAGCGAGAAGGATGAACGAGGACGACCTCAACCTTTAAGCTGAATGACGTCGGCACTCCATCATCACTTCGACACGAGTGAGCAGCAACACGAATCACGACATGGACATCACTTACGGCTTCAGGATGTTCAGCCTCGACTTAAGAACCCAAATATGGTAGACATATTACGTCGACGTACGTCTCGATTGACATTTTTGCACGATCGCGCAAATTTCCTGCACTGCGCAGTAGATTTGTTTTAGCTAGATCTCCCTCGTTAGGACTCCGATTTACTCATGGTTTTCACCTACGTACTCCTAACGCACTGATCTTCATTTGTTATGAAGAACAGAATCCCAAATTATGTCTCCAGAATACGATAGAGTCTGTTGAACTCTAGCTTAAGTGTTTGATATAAGACAAGGATCTCGTAGCGATATTAAGATATCATTAGCTTATATGTTATACGTTTGGGTAAGACTAAGAAGGTAAGTTGTGGTATGTATCGTACATTATGATGTTGCCTACCTTATAGAATTGTTAGTTCTAGCCTAGTTGCTTCTCGTTATGCTATCCTTCTCGCTTTGAGATAACGATAGTCGACTTACGTTAGTTTTAACCGTGGCAGATGGAGTGAGATGCGCTATATCGCTAGGAGGAGGTAGGACCTCATGCCCCACCCGAGGAGCTGATGCGCACTTATAGGGAATGTTGGGTGCGCCGGGAAGACCTAGGCGAGTTTACAGCGTACTACCTTTGGTTGTGGAGGAACGCCGAGCCTATGGCGCAACCGCTCACGATGGCATCAAGAGAGTCCTAGCTATACCCCTTGTACAGGATGGTTATGCCCGAGAGGTATCGGAGACTACATCTATCGCATCCCCGAGGCTATGATTTGATTGGGATCCGCCTGTGTTCGTGAGTCACCGACTTACGTGTACAAGATTCACGAGCCGCACCTATGGGACCCTATCTCCTCCACGGAATACACTTGGCGTGACGAGTCGCCGGAGTGGTCTGTACCTTGAGGTTCCGAGACAAAGTTGATCCAAAGGATACCCTGCACCGGATGGACGAGGCGGGATGTACGAGGTAGATAGGCAAGACGCCCTAGAGCCTGGGAGAGCCCGTGTTGCCACCAAGCAGTTTTGGACACCCAAGGTCCGCCGCCACCGCCCCTACCACCTGCGTCCGATCCACCACCACCAAGATTTAAGAGCCTTCCACGGACAACATGGATGAGAGTATCGATGCCTTCCCGGATATGACCCGACCCGAGTATGTTATATCCGATCCGCCACAACTACGACTTGTACGGCATGGATAACTTTGGACCCTGCGCGACATACCGATGATGGAAGCTGTGCAGACCATCAGTGGTACGACTCGTGAGGACGATTCGGATGGGAAGACGACTCAAGAGGAGGAAGACCCCGAGGAAGACGCGAGTAGAGGAAACTCGTGAAGACATTAGGCGATGTTTTAATTAGGATCTGCTTTTGTTATGACTAGCATGTGTGCTAACTCTCCCTTTATTTCAAAGCATCATGATCCTAGGACTTGGATTTTTCTTTTTGGCCATGTGGGCCCGAAACCTTGCTATTTCTATTTTCTATGATTCTCGATGTTGGACATCTTGTTTTTGACAAACCTTGGTTATCTATCTACATATATTTTTGACCCAAGTGGGGCCTTTTTGGTAACAATTGTCTATGTTATGGATGAGTTGTTTTATTTTTATATCACTTTAAGAAGAAGCTATGAAAACCTTATATTGTTAAGTTGTAAGCGTTTAGTAATTAACGATGGTATGTTTTATATAGCAGAATGCCTCCGAGAAGAAACCCAGAAAGAGAACCCAGAGGTCGAGGAAGACCTAGAGGAAGGGGTAGAATCCCCGAGCAAGAACCAGAGGATAATCCCCAACCACCGCCTCCACCTCAACCCGATCGCAGGATCGAAGAACTATTTTTGAGGCAAACCTCCTGCTTTTAACGAAAAGGGAGCCCGGAAGAAGTTCTAACAACGGGTTAGGGCCATCGAACGGATTTTTACCTTTCTAAGATGCACGGCACAGAAAGGTCGTCGTGTGTTACCTTCCAAACTGATCGGACCAAATGATTTCGGTGGAGGCCGAAAGAAGACTTTTTCACCGAAGCGACTCGAGGAATTCTCGTGGGAGAATTTCAAGAGGAGCTGTATGAAAAGTACATTCCTAAGAGCTATAAGAGGAAGAAGAGCAGAAATTTTCCCGCTAAAGCAAGAAAGGATGTCTCAGGACCGACTATGATCGCACTTCTGCGAGATGTCGAGATATGCACCGAATCGGTGGACACCGACTTGAAAATGTCGGAAAAGTTCGTGTCGGGCTAAGAATGGAGATACGATGTCTCTTGCCAACACGGAGACCTATCTTACACCAAGCTCTCGCACGAGCTGATATTGAGGCGCCATGACCGAGAATAAGTCGGTGTCGCCTCGCACACGGTAACTGGACAAGGAAAGGGAATCTGGGACCCCAACCGCGGAATAACAACCATGAAACTATGGAGAAGCAAGTCCCAAGCGCCTGTGGCAAGGAAACACTGGGCAGCAGGACAGGCTGGAAGAGAGCAGCTTATGCTCCACCGCAAGGGGACCACAGAAGCGATCAAGGCACCTCAATGCCCTAGATGCCATAGAGCACACAAGGGTGTGCACGACAAACGTGGTAAGTCGTTACAAGTGCGGGTAAACGGCATTACGCCAACAATTGTCAAAGGTCACGCTCGGACAAGGCCGAACCAACCGGCAATGCTCACCACTAAGGGCTATACACTTCAACCCCACCCGCAGTTAGCCCAACCCCAACCCCGCAACTCCAAAGGGCAACAAATTTCATTTCAACAACAACTCCAACACCGCAACAATGGCAAAGAATCCGCAACAACAAATCTGCGAACAAGAAGGGCAAGAACCACCGCAGCAGAGGCATCAACCACCGCCTAACGCCAAGAATGGCAAAGAATAAAGCTGTGCAACAACCGCCGAATCAGCCAGACCAGCGCCTGTCGCCTTCAAACGGCTCAGCGAGCCTATGCCTTGACAGAGGTAGAACGAACAAAACCAAGGAAACTTGGGTGTATGGGATTTCTACTCAACCCACCGTTATAGATTGTTTGATACTGGTGCTTCGCGATTCTTTTATTGCAAAATCATGCGAGAAATCTTTGGGCCTTAGGTCTGAAAGGTCAAGCCGTGATATGAGAATCTCATCGCCTATAGGAGGGATTATGATCACACACACTTTTGCTCGAACCCAGAGTCGACATTAGATCACTTAAGGTTACGCCAACGATCTAAACATAATACCCATGGATGATGTAGACATAATCCTAGGAATAGATCGTTAGCTAAGAATCATTCCACGATCCTCTGAAGGAAAGAAAATTTCGCTTCACTTTCTCGGACAAGAAGCTACGATTTTCACGGGATCAAGATGGGAAAAAGAGTCCCAATAGTATCAAGACTACAAGCTAGGAGGATGATGAACCGTATGGATGCCATGCATTCCTTGTTTATTCGAACGAAGAGGATAAACCCAAGCGGGTAGAAGACATTGAAATCGCCCAAGAATTTTCTCGACGATTTCGAGAATCTACCAGACCGCCTCCCGACAGACAAATTAGAGTTTACCATCGACTTGGAGCCCGGATCAGCCCCAAAGGTCGAAGGCGCCTATAGGATGGCCCCAAAGGAGCTAGAAGAGCTGAAAATCCAACCAAGAGCTTTTGGATCTAGGATTCATTAGCCGAGTGTTTCACCGTGGGAGCGCTGCTTTGTTTGTTAAGAAGAAGGATGGTTCTTTGAGGATGTGCATCGATTATAGAGAGCTAAATAAGACGACACTAAAGAACAAATACCCTTTACCCGAATTGATGACTGCTTGATCAATTGCGAGGCGGGTGTATTCTCGAAAATCGATCTTAAGTCGATACCACCAGTGAAAATACGGCTCGAGATGTACCTAAGACCGCATTCAACCGATATGGCCACTATGAGTTCATAGTTATGCCATTCGGATTAACCAATGCACCAAACCGTATTCATGGACCTCATGAAGTAGTATTTCATCCATTTTGGATAAATTTGTTTTGGTCTTCATAGACGACATCCTTATTTATTCAAAGAATGAATGAGCATAAGGAACATCTAAGAACGGTTTTGCAAACCTTGAGAAATGAAAGACTCTTTGCTAAATTTAGCAAATGTGAGTTTTGGTGAAGGAAGTTATGTTCCTTGGACACATCGTGTCTCGCCAAGGTATAAAAGTAGATCCACCAAAGTAGAGGCCGTGCAAGAATGGAAATCACCAAGAACACAAAGACGAAATCGTAAGTTTCTCAGATTAGCTGGTTACTATAGGAGATTCATCAAGGATTCTCCAAAATTGCAAGGCCAATAACCCGCCTACTTGAAGGAATCAAGTTCAATCGACGAGATGAGTGCGAGATGAGTTTCAAATACTCAAGGAAAAATCGACGGTGCACCAATTCTAGCGGTCCCGAAGCGGATAAGGGTATGTAGTCTATACCGACGCATCTAAGACCGGTGGGTTGTGTTTTGATGCAAGAAGGAAAAGTGATAGCTTATGCATCCCGACAACTCGCACCCACGAGCTGAACTACCCAACCCACGATTTGGAATTAGCAACCGTAGTTCATGCCCTAAAATTTGGAGACACCATCTCTATGGTGTGAGATGTGAGATCTTCACGGACCACAAAAGTTTGAACTACTTCTTCAACAAAGAGATTTGAATATGAGATGAGAAGATGGCTAGAATTAGTAAAAGATTACGATCGTGGTATTAACTATCACCCGGCAAAGCTAATGTAGAGCCGACGCTGAGTCGTAAAGAGCCATACCAAGTTAGGGATGTCTCTTTATACAAGAGGAAAAACTCACAAGAGTTTGGTAGAATGAAGATTGAACTGGTTGAACCACCCAAGACAATTAGGAGTCAGACGCTACGCTCACAATCGACATCCGATCTAAGAAAAGAATTATCGAGAGACAAATGATGGAGGAAAAGTTGGAAAAGATCCGAGAAAGACTAAGGTCTGAAGGATTCAAGAATTTTCAAGAGGCGCCGGATAACGCCTTATTGTTTGAAGGTAGGATATGCGTTCCTGACGACGCGGAGCTCCAGAACGAAATCATGAGTGAGGCTCACGATACGCCCTACACCGCCCACCCAGGCAGTACTAAGATGTACCAAGACCTGAAGGAAAAATTTTGGTGGGAAGGCATGAAACGAGACATAGCTTCTTTCAGAAACGCCTTGTTTGTCAACAAGTGAAGGCTCTACACCAACGCCCCACGGGAAGTTACAACCGCTGGAAATCCCGAATGGAAGTGGGACGATATAACGATGGATTTCGTTACAAGCTTACCCAAATCGAGAAGAGGAAACTCCGCCATATGGGTAATGTGGATAGACTTACCAAAAGTGCTCACTTTCTACCTATTCAAAGCACTTATGGATCCGATAAGTCGCCCACCAGCACGTTAAGGAAATTGTACGACTACATGGAGTGCCAAAATCTATTACCTCGATCGAGACTCCAAGTTCACATCCATTTTGGATTAGCTTGCGAGAGGCTCGGGTACTAGATTAAACTTCAAGACAAGATTCCACCCACAAACCGATGGACAATCGAGAGAACGATCCAAACGCTAGAAGATATGCTTAGAACTCGTAATTTTGGATCGAGGTGCAAAATGGGAAGATATTTTACCTCGATTGAATTTGCTTACAACAATGCTATCAAGCGACGATCGGCATGGCCCCACACGAAGCCTCAGATGGCAAGAAGTGTAGATCACCACTTTATTGGGATGAAGTCGGTGAGAGAAAAGTCATAGGGCTCGATGCGGTGAGCGAAATGATCGAAATCGCTCGACAAATTAGGACGAGGATAAAAGAGCTCTCAGATGACAAAAATCTTACGCCGATACGCTGAGATCCGAACTACAATTTGAAGATGGAGACAAAGTATTTCTTAAGGTCTCTCCATCGAGAGGGATTGTCGTTTGGCACGAAAGGAAAGCTTAGACCCGCTTTATAGACCTTATGAGATCCTAGAAAGGATAGGTCCAAGAGCATATAGGTTGGCTCTTCCGCCAAACCTGGGAATGTCCATAATGTTTTCACGCCTCACAATTACGAAAATACGCTCACGACCCAAAGCACGTGATTCACCAAGACGACGTGATCCTCGAGCCGACATGAGCTATAAGGAAGAACCCGCAGCCATACTTGACCACAAAGTTCAAAGAACTACGGAACAAGTCGATTCCGTTAGTCAAAGTGTTGTGGAGACACCACTTTGACGAAGAAGCCGTGGGAGCTTGAAGAAGCGATGAGGAAAAATACCCGATTTATTTTTCTAGAGGTATACAAATTTCGGATGAAATTTTTCGTAGGGGGTGGAATGTAATATTCCAAAGAAACGAATATCGATTACGGTATTCTAAACCCGTAATTGGGTTTTGCCGATATTATCTTTTTTACGACATCGAATCTTGTGATTTCGATACAATATCGTTATAACGAATTCCTTTTATAATTCACTATGATTGTGAATTTAAGGATTTAAATATTACGAAATGATTCGTCAATATAATTTAACGTCAAACACGATCGAACGCCGCCTTTTCATGAAATTTTCTCGAAATGTGAAGCTTGGAATTAATTTCCATCTTAATTCCTTTATTAAATGGAATAGATTTATTTAGTAAGTATGAACTTATCTGCGACCATTTTGAGATGAGTCGTTTTGAACGCTTTGAGACATTTTAACGTTAACGCCAGAGGCGTTTTGAAAAATGAGTTTAATGCTCGGAAATTATAATAATTAATTTTCTATTATTATTTTATATAATTACAGTATTAATAATTATTAAAATTGAATTTTAGCATTTAAACTCGATATTTTCGGTTATTAATTTTCGAAAAATCCTAAACTTATAAATTAGGGTTTAATCACATGAAATGATACCATTAAATTATCCTATGGTATCTAAACTTTATAATATGATATATATGAGTAATATTAAGCATTAAATCAGATTTTTAACCATAAAAATCGAAGGTTTCAGTTTTTATAAAATTTGAAACCCTATCGAAATTAGGGTTTTTAGTGCATAAAATGTGTAATAATTTTATCCTATGCTATTATTTAATATCTAAATCATATATTATGATATATATGATCGAAAACTACATGAGTATCAATAATATGTGTAAAATTTATATTTTTAATCCTATTTTTCCAAATTTGCAATCGGTAATTCCAATTTTTGTGTTATGTGATGGTTTAATTATTTTATGACATGTATTATATATTTATGACCTATTATATGATGAATACAATATATTAGGTGTAAAAATAAAATTAAAACAGCCCCCTTGAACCCCCCATGCGCCGGCTATGCTTCACCCCATAAACAAATCATTTCACTTTTAAATGTTGTCCAATACACGGAGAGCTCCTTTTGACTCCATAATCATCACCTTCCTTCCCAAGGCTGCATTATTGTGAGAAAGAGAGAGGGGCCGAGAGAGAGGGAGAGATATAGGAACCCTTCACAATTTTCTCCCATTTCATACTCCATTCTCACTCAACACACTCAACACTCAAAACACTCTATTCTCTTTTCTTCAGCCCAAAACCGAGAGCCATCCTTCCCTATTTTCAAATTCTTCTTCCTTCTTCTTCATTTCTCCACCAAGTTTGAATAGCCACATTGTGCTTGTCATATCCTATTCCATTTCCAAAGGTAAACCAAGGACCAATAGCTTCGATTTTCATCTCCTTGTTCTAAAATTTTCAAACTGTTTTAATAAATATGTATAAGTTTCGAAAGTTTTATATAGGTTAATATGTGTTTAAATGTTCTTGAGCATGAGCTATGGTTATATCTATGTTCTTGATGATTTTTATTTACAAAGATATGAGTTTACATGTGTAAATGAACATAGGTGGTTATATATGAAATGTATGAATGTGTCTAGCCTATGCATGATTTTCGAACCATAGTATGTGTATGAAATAATTTTCGAAAATGGTACAAAATGTTGGATGATGACCGAATGCTTCTTAGTATGATCTAAGCATGTATTATTGATCTATGTTATGATTTAAGACTAAAGTATGTTATTTAAAAATTTTGGAAAACCCTAGCTTGAATTCTTATGAAAACCGAGAGCATGTATGAACATACCTTAATGTATAATTTTTATTTCAAGCTTGTAATAACATATTAATGCTTTAGAACCTTGATTATAAGTTCTATGATTTAATTAGAATTTTTGAAAATCAATTGCTATTTTTTTTATAAATACCGTGAGCATTATAATTTCATAGGTTGGTGTATGATTTTATTTTTGAACATGCAATGGTGTATTAATGCTTTAGTATATTGTTTATGTATTGTGTAAAATTATTAGAATTTTTGGAAATCAAATACTATTTTAAATCAAATAAGCCGTGAGCTTGTTGCTCTTGAAGGTGATGATTTAATTAGTATTGATAAATATTATGATGTTATATTAGTATACTATAGTGTATAAACATAGTATATAATTGTTAGAATTTTTGAAAATCAAATAACATTTTGAATCAAAAACCGAGAGCTATTGAGCTCCATATGGTGATGATTCAAATGTTTTGGTTGATGTTATGATGTTACAATGTTATAATATAATGTTTAATGATGTTGGAATTTATTTAGAATTTTAGAATTTATTTGCTAATTATTCGGTAATTTTCAAGTATTACCGTGAACAATTGTTATATATTATTAAATGAATGGTTATTATGAACTATATAGGTTATATTGGTGATGTATATTGATGTTGGGATATTATACTAAGTATATATCAATTTTGGGAATTTTGGATAATTATTCCTATTTATTGAATTACTAGTAAACATATATATGTATATATATAAATAAATAGCAAATAATATCATATGAATTTTATAAATTCATATTCTGGACCATAGTGTATAATAATGCACTATATTAATTTAGAAAATTTTCAAAGGTCATCGATATTTTAAATTAATTATCGACTTTTCGATAATTAATAAGGTTTTAAATCTTTTTAAAACAGTTTATTAATGAAATATTTGCTAAATTAATATTCTGGACAGTTTTTAAATTTTACAAAATTTTATAAACATAGATTGCTATGTTTGAGACAAACGCTCATTTTGTAACGCTTTAAAACCAAAATACGATTTTATTTATAAAAGGGTTATTAAAATGCAAAATATTTATAAGACCGATTTACGAGATAAATCGAAAATAGGACTTTACGTTTTCAAATCGATCAAACTCGATTTATAAAACAAAATAGTAAGAAGTTACTATTTTAAAAGTCAAAATCGTTGACTTTGTTGACCGTTGTCGACTTCGTTGACTTTTCAAGTCAAACGCACGATTATATGTTTATAAACGTCAAGACGCAGTGAAGATATACTAATTGAGTATGATACCTCATTAGTAAGAAAAGATTTCACAAATGAAATCCATATATCGAAAAACGACTTATACGCCGAACATTATCTCAGAACGAGAACAAGTCAATCGTGACACGTGTTAGAGACGTATCAATTCACTATGAATTCAGTCTACATCGATAAGAAATATCAAGTTTATCATAGCTTTGAAAGTCTCGAGAGACTGAGCGACGACTAAAGCACCTCGCCAGAAGGCGTGACGAAACGCAATGACGGATTTTGACGAACGAACGAACTGGGACTTTTACAACGAACCATAGTCCGGTGGGCTTTATCTTCAAAATGTGGGCCTTTTCACCCCACTAAAATGTGACTTTATTGTTATACCAAACGAGTTTATTTGAAGTACTTATTTTACAACTTTTATCAAATGTTTTACTGCATTACCTGCCAAAAATGTTTCGTTTTGTGTATGGATCCTATCTGTTATGCCCGGGTAGGGCTATGGAGATGGTTGGAACTATTATATTAATTGTTGTGGTAGCACCCAACCTTTTAACGCCGGGTCCTGTGTCGGATGATAAATGCCTTGCTAGGATTGGCGTGAAGGTTGGAACTATGTTGTGTTAACATATGCTTGCAGAGATGATCGTGTGTTATGCGGGATTACGGCGGTCACGGCGTCAGACGGGAGGCCTCTCTCGACGCTTATTTATTTATTATTATGTATCGTGACTATGAGATACGGACCATACACACCAAGAAAATGCTCGGCGGCTATGTTCTACGAACCGAATGATTTGGTAAGCCTGAGGCATTTTAACTAAAACCTCGCGACTTACTCGATATTGCGCGTAATCCAAATATTATCAAATGTTTTGACAGAGACCACCGAGTGCAATTTCTTGTACTTAGCCCCGCATGTTTGTTTTAAATGTGCATGTTGAGCTCGATGGTGATGATGGGGATGTGTTGAGAGTCCAAAGTGTCCTCGACCGATTTACTTAATTTGTGGGTTATACTGAATGCATATCGTCATATATGTATTCACACACTTTCGCCGCTATACTCGAACTCCTTTATTTATGCTTTATGTTTACAAACCATCGAGGTCCATCGGATCAGGCAAGTTTTGGGGTCCGATGGCTAAATCTTTTCAAAACATTGTGGCATCACCTCATATTACGCTCAAGCATGTTAGTTTATTTTACGCATCTTTATTTTACCCATGTAACCCCTAAAATACTACTCCTAGTATTAGTCGCCCTCCATGCAGGGTTGGTCGGGTGGGGTCGTGACATAATCTTCGAGAATCCCTCGATGAATCTTGGTAATAACCAGCCTAGACCAAGGAAACTCGAATTTCATTCGGTGTTGTGGGCGATTTCCATTCGCACACACTTGCACTTCAGCAGATCAACTTTAATTCCTTCGCTAAACAATATGACCAAGGAAGTTCACTTCTTGTAGCCAAAACTCGTACTTCTTTGAATTTCATGTATAACTTTTGTTTCTCAATGTGTATTCAAGACGGTTCCCAAATGGGTTTCGTGTTCTTTGTTTGTCTTCGAATACACAAGAATGTCATCAATAAAGACCAAAAAAAACTTATCGAGGTATTCATGGAAAACACGGTTCATTAGATCCATGAACACAGCTGGAGCATTGGTCAGACCAAAGGGCATTACGGTAAACTCATAGTGACCATACCGAGTTCGAAAAGCAGTCTTCGATATATCTTCTTGTTCAATCTTTAACTGATGATATCCTGATCTCAAATCGATTGTTGAGAAAACTCCTGCTCCCTTCAACTGATCAAACAGATCATCAATCCGCGGTAACAGGTATTTATTCTTTAGGGTCAACTTATTTAATTCCCTATAACTGATGCACATTCTCAAAGTGCCATCCTTCTTCTTAACGAACAATACTGGTGCTCCCCACGGAGATACACTTGGTCGGATAAATCCCAAATCCAATAGTTCTTGCAATTGGATCTTTAATTCCTGAAGTTCCCTTGGCGTCATTCGGTATGGGGCTTTCGAAATTGGGGCTGACCCATGTTCTAAATCAATGGAGAACTCTAATTGCCTATCAGGTGGTAATCCATGTAAGGATTCCAGGAAAACTGTAATAACCCGAACTTTTGGGCTTAAAATTTTTGAAAATAAGAAAATAGTTTACGAAGGAAACAAGAATGAAAGTGAACGTTGGTAATTGTCGATTTTGAATAAATCAAAATTTCCTTTAAAAATTCAAACGAAATAAATTTTAATAATAAATAAATATGTTTTTAAGCATATGTGGGATATTATTTAAGCAAGTATTACACTAAGGAAGAAAAAAGAAATATTTTCCTTATTTATTTGTGATTCTCAAAAATTAAGAGAATAAGTGATTAAATTGTGATTTGATATATGATCACTTGATTTTATGTGATGAATTGTCATGTTTATCTTGTAGTATATGATAAGATAATTATCTTGTACACCCAAGCATGGTTTGAAAATGAGGTGTAAGTGATAAGGCTTGATGATGACATTTTTGTGATAAGTATGCTATGATATTTTTATAAAATGATAAGATAAGATCATGATTAATTAAGAGATAATGTTTATCTCATAGAAAGGTGTAGTAATGTGATAAATATCATAGGAGATAATATTTTGGATCTTAGCTTGCATGGTTTTCAAAAGTGACATTATTATATAGTTATATTAAAGTATATGATATAGAAAAAAAATAAAAATCAATCCTAAGAATTATAAAGTGTTGGATTTGTATACAGAAACCAGTTTGGTTGAGCTTGTATACAATGTTTCCTGTTACCACTATTACAATCTCCTATCTGAATTGTTTACTTGATTGCATATGTATGTCCCTTTATCTCATATATAAGTTATATCATACAATTGTGTTGTAGATCACGTAAGTCCGTATGATTGGTCAAGCTTAATGAGATATAAAAGTAGCACACCGAGACAACTTGAGGACGAGTTGTCGTGATAGTCATGTGTAGATAAGAAGTGACTTGACTTGGTTGCTTGTCTATACTTGCACGCCTCGACGTATTGATGGATCATAATGAGATGAGTTCTTCTCACCGACCGTCGTGAAGAACCTAGATCTCGAGACTTACTTTGACTTGCTATGGGTGAGGGTTTCATGAGATAACCTAAGATTCTCCCAAGATCTTGGGTGGTGGCGGTGCTTGTATGTCATGCTACTTACCCGTGTCGAGTCACCGTATCCGCTAGGATGATGACGCCCCTAAAGTAGCTCAAAAGGTTTATTGTACTAAACCCCGCAGTTGAGTTATCTCAAGTACAATAATAAGGTCGAGTGGTACTACTTATGAATTAAAGATATTAATTATTTTAAGCAATCGTAATACTCTAAATAATTAATGGACGTACGATATCTTAAATACGGCGATTCGTCAGAAGTCTAAGTGCAAGCTCGACTCACCTTCGGTAATAAAGGGTAAGTCAAGATTTATTCTCTAGTGGCATGAACAAATGTTTATGAATTAATTTATGTTCGGGTCGAACATAAGATAATTAATTTATTTGAGGCCCATCTCAGGCCCAAGCTAAGTGATTTAACGTCCCTCTATGTGGAGTCCCTCCGGGACTCTAACTTGATCATCTCTATCTAAAGGATAAGATTATATTTATTAGATATGCATAAATCTTATCTTGATAGGGTTTAGGGTTGCATTATAAATATAAGGTGAGAGAGCAAATCAAGGCTAATCCTAAACCATATTTTAGCACTCCAGAATTACTATTTGGAGATAGTGAGAATTTTTGAAAACGATGTGTGAGGTAGTAGAGTTGCGATTTTCTATAGCATTCTCCATAGATTGTCCTCCTCGACATTGGAGTTTAGGCAAGCGGACGCCACCGTCGTCCGAAGATCAAAGCACTAGTCTCGATCTATTCATCCCCGATAGATTCGCAGTAAACACGAAAAGAAAACTCCAACGTGTTGCAATTAATTATATAGTGCATGCTAGGAATATAATCAATGTATGGTGAATTAAACATCCAAGATAGATCCTCGATGGAGAGGTTAAATACCGATAATCGAAAACACAATGAATAATTCACACGTAATCTTTATTATTATCCGTGCAACAAAATCAAGAGAGATGATGATATTAAACTCGACTCAAAATAACCGAGAATAAATTATGGAATGAAAGATCAAATTCTAGGATGTACTTAACCAAACCAGATCTCACACAATTAATCTATTAACTGCTTACCAATTTAATCCAAATAAAGACGAAAGATCACATAAGCAACCATAAATTTCAAGCTTTATTTATTAATTATGGTGGATTACTAATTTACCTATTATTGTTACGCCTCAATGTGGAAATTAGTAACCCAATAGATCACAAAGAATATGCTTCCTAATGGATGTTCCTATCTCGCCCACGACTCGCGCTTACCCGTTGTGTATTCAAGATCGATCGACAATTAAAATCATAAGCATTTAATTGGCAACTAGGTACGCATTAAAGTTGATCCAAATTAACACATAAAATTTAGCTCCATGAATCACATATCGATGATCTGAAGGTAAAACAAGATCAAATGATAAATTATGTAAATCTAGTCGATATACAAACCCTATGATCAATAAAGGATTTAATACCATAATTAAAATACTAAAGCGTTAATCAATAAATTAACATAAATTGAATTGAATAGATAAAACCGTATGAATACACGATTGAAAACTGAATAACTCGAATCAGAATAATCAATGATTGCAGTGAATCTAAAGACTAAAACCGGAAGGTAAAATCAAGAATCTCTAAACTAAACTAATTTCTAAACTCGAAAAGTAAAAAGGTCTATGTCTCTCTTTCTTCCTGCTCGACCGCACGTATATATCAACCCTAGTTCGCATCGGCTCATGAGACCAGCTCGCGATCAAGGGTCGCAAGTGAATGTCTCGAGCTATCGCTTCGCCGTCTGTCTGCCTTCCTCATGACTTTCACTCGCAAACAAAGCTGGTCGCGAAAGACTCGCGAGCATTGTTCTTCTTATGGCCAAAGAGCTAGCGACCGCTGGGGTGGTCGCTAGCCCCAGACGTAAACTCTCGAGCGAAGTCATGAATCAAGCAATGACCGCTAGGATGGTCGCTAGCCTTCTGCTCCTTTCTCCTGTGTTTTACTCGCTGACTTCCTCTCGAACCATAGTCGCGAGACGTAACTTGTGTAATTTCAGATTTACTCACGAGCTTTGCTCATGAGTTCTCTTCGAGCGCCCATGTCGCGATCTCTCTCGCCCAAAAATCCCTTTATCTCGTGATCCACCTTTTACATCTAAACCTGCAAAACGACACAAAATACACAATGCATAATATCTTTCAAGGTAAACATAAATATATCGAATGACAAAAAGATCACTTATCAATTATAAATGAACGAAATGGCCATATAAATTAGGCCGAAATGAGGTTTATCACACCCTTAAACTTAACCTTTGTTTGTCCTAAACAAAGCGTAACAAAAGAGAGACGACCAAAAGCACGTGGAACGAGTCGAACGACAAAAACAATAAACCTCGTGAGCAACGAGCAACAAAAATTCAATCAAATGAATCAAATCACAACATCTTCCCAGAACTCCACATATCATAAAAATCATAAGCACAAGCCTTCTCAAACTTAAATCCTCACGACATGGATATATATATAAGAAATCTCAAACACTCAAGTGTATCAAGGAGGACGTATACTCAATGTTTAAAACACACTTAATCTACCATAAGCTTGCAAATCGCCTAATTCTCCATCGCTCAAATATGTGCTCAAGAACTAAGATCAAAAGGTCTTATAAAAGGTTATAATGTAGCTCTTTGGTAAGGTAGGATATATTTAGCTAAGTGACTCATAATCACATGATGAAAACATAATAAGTATCACAAGTAACAGACACCAAACTTTCATAATTCATTTCAATTATTCATACCAAAAGTCATTCTTCTCTAAGAACTTCACACTTATCATATAAGTGATAGACTTATCTCAAGCACTACTACTTACCCATTTATGTTCTTTTCGCACACTTGTGTCAACTTCTTCTTTTCTTCAATTTTAATTTTTTTGAACTTAAACGGGTAAGCAACTATTTTTATTATCACTTTCTCATCATTTATTATCTTTTCTTTCTTTTTTCAACCCTCAATTCAAGCAACCAAACATCACACTAACTACATAACCCAACTCACTACACATGAAAGAATAAGGTAGCTCAAACGGCTCATCAAATGATAAAATGATTAATGTGTAGTGTTCGATAGTATATGCTAAGTAAAATGCCCAATATCATCTCCCAATTCTTACACATCAATGCAAACTCGAATAGATCCAGCAAGTTCTAGAGAAACACATGCTATTTCAAACCACTCAACACAAAGAAACAAGATTGAAATAATATGACAAACAAAAGCTCAAGTCTCACCAGCCAAACATATGATCAATTTCAAAGGCTTAATACTCACAATAATCATAACATGCTCCGCCTCAAAAAATCATTTGCAATGAAATTTTCTAATAAAACACCTCATCATCGGCTGCTCGTCATTCAACTCAACCCTAAATGTACACAAAACAAAACAAGAAAACAAAACAAAACGGACAAAACCAAACAAAACAAAAAAAAAAAAACAACAAAAAACATCGGGTTTCCTCCCAACAAGTGCTTAATTTAATGTCTTTAGCTAGACCACTACGCTGATCAACTGCATT
This sequence comes from Salvia rosmarinus, assembly GCA_036937905.1. Lineage (NCBI taxonomy): Eukaryota > Viridiplantae > Streptophyta > Magnoliopsida > Lamiales > Lamiaceae > Salvia > Salvia rosmarinus. Next base: position 39,367 of record JAODLM010000486.1, read on the forward strand.
TTGCAACCGATTTATTCCCAAACTTGTGCTTGTCCCTATGTTATGCACTTGCAGACCACCACCGAGCGTGGAAGTTGGCTCCCCAAACTTCTCACGAGTCGCCTCCCACGTGGTAATCCATGAGCGATCCAAACACTGAACCATTCTTTCACCGACCCTCCTCGAGAAAATGAACATCCGTGATCCGGATAGCAACAAATGGCACTCTATTCTCGCTGATTGTATCGTAAATATCAAGGAATGCTCTAAATGTGCATGGGGTCTTAGTAGCCCATCCCAAACCGCTCGCCAGATCATGTCGATGAGGGCATGCTTCAACTCAAAGTTATTAAGATTGACGTCAATTCCCCATCCTCCACCTCAAACCGATCAAGAGGGTGGTCTATACATATGATCGAGCTGATGGGTGGTGCCTGCCCTCCACCTGGCCCATTTGATTTCAGAACGCCAATATGCTGCATTGCAGCCTAACATCTCTCCATTTCGCCATCCGATCATGTCCATGGGTTGTCTATCTCGCCATTGTTTGTTGTCTTCTTTCTCTGCGCCTCTTATGCGATTTTTCAATCTCGATCCAATGGAAGAATTTCTTTCCTCCGAGACTTTGTGATCACGCACCGCAAGCAAAAAGATAAAACCAGATTAGATCCAAGTAAACAAACATAATTTTATATATATATATATATATATATTTTAAAAACTAATTAAAAACTACAATTCGTAAAATTATCACTATGAAATCTACACGCCCCGACAACGGCGCCAAAATTTGATCCGCATATTTTCTACCAAAATAAATGATAGTAAAATAGAAAGTATTATATCGATCTACGAGACTGATGATCGAAAATACAAAGGAATAATTCACACATAATCTTTATTATTATCCGTGCAACAAAATCAAGATAGATATGATATTAAAATAGACTCAAAATAACTCGTGAATAAATTCAGAATGAAAGGTCGACTGAGATGTACTTAACCCAACCGTATTCACACAATTATTCTATTAATCTGCTTACCAATTTAATCCACCAAAGATGAAAGATCACAAAGTAACCATACATTTCGCCATTTATAATTATGGTTGTGGCTACTAATTTACCAATTACTATTACGCCTCAAGTTGGAAATTAGTAACCCAAATAGATCACAAAGAATATGCTTCCTACGGATGTTCCTATCTCGCGCTACGACTCAAGGCTTACCCAGACAGTATTCAAAATCGATTGACAATTAAAACTCATATATTCAATTGGCAACTAGATATGCATTAAAGTTGATCGAAATTAACACATAAAATTTAGCTCCATGAATCACAAATCGACGACCGAAGGTAAAATAGTATCAACAGATAAACAATGTAAATCTAGTCGACATACAAACCCTATGATCAATAAAGGATTTAGCTACTCATAATTAAAAATACTAAAGCAAGAATTAAATTAATAAAACATAAACCGAATCAATAGATAAACCGTATGAATCCAATGATGAAAACTAGAACAACTCGAATCCAGAATAATCAATGCTTGCAGGAATCTAAAGACGAAACCGGAATGTAAAATCAAGAATCTCTAAACTAAACTAATTTCAACTCAAAAGTAAAAAGGTCTCGCTCTCCCTTTTCTTCCGCTCGACCGCATATATATCAACCCTAAGCTCGTGATCGCTCGCGAGACTAGCTCGTGATCGCGGTCGCGAGTGAATGTCTCGAGCTATCGCTCGCCGCTGCCGCCTTTTTCTCGCGACCTTCACTGCTGACACGTTGTCGCGAGAAAGACTCATGAGGCATTGTTCTTTCATGCCGTGCTAGCGACCGCTAGGTGGTCGCTAGCCCCAGACAAAAACTCGATCGATTCATGACTGCCAGCGATCGCCAGATGGTCGCTAGCCTTCATTCCTTTCTCCTCAGGAGACTTCCTCGCGAACCATAGTCGCGAGACGAACTTGTGTAATTTCAGATTTACTCACGAGCTTTGCTCATGAATTTTTTCGCGCCTATGTCGCAATTTCTCTCGCCCAAAAATCCCTTTATCTCGTGATCCACATTTTGACATCTAAACCCGTGCAAAACGACACAAAATACCCACTGCATAATTCTTTCAAGGTAAACATAAATATATCGAATGACAACTCAAAAGATCACTTATCAATTATAATGATCGAAATGGCCATATAAATTAAAGCCAAATGAGGTTTATCACACCAAACTTAACCTTTGTTTGTCCCAAAAAGGCAACAAAAGAGAGAGACTCACCAAAAACACGGGAATGAGTCTAACGATAAAAACAATAAACCACAGAGCAACGAGCAACAAAAATTCAATCAAATGAATCAAATCACAACATCTTCCTAGAACTCCACATATCATAAAAATCATAAGACAAGCCTTCTCAAACTTAAATCCTCACGACATGGATATATATATAAGAAATCTCAAACACTTAAGTGTATCAAGGAGGACGGTATACTCTCAATGTTTAAAACACACTAATCTACCATAAGTTTGCAAATCGCCTAATTCTCCAATGCTCAAATATGTGCTCAAGAACTAAGATCAAAAAGGTCTTATAAAAGGTTAATAATGTAGGCTTTTTGGTAAGGTATGATATATTTAGGCTAATGACTCATAATCTCATGATGAAAAACATAATAAGTATCACAAGAAACAGATCCCAAACTTTCATAATTCATTTCAATTATCCATACCAAATAGTCATTTTTCTCTAAGAACTTCACATTTATTATATAAGTGATATAATCATCTCAAACACTAGCTACTTACCCATTTATGTTCTTTTCGCACACTTTTGTCAACTTCTTCTTTTTCCCTTCAATTTAATTTTTTTTTTTTTTCGAACTTATACGGTAAGCAACTATTTTTGATTATCACTTTCTCAATATCTATTTTCTTTCTTTTCTTTTCTCAATAATCAATTTCAAGCAACCAAATATCACATTAACTATATAACCCAACTCACGGCTATATGAAAGAATAAGGTAGCTCAAACGGCTCATCAAATGATAAAATGATTAACATGTTAGTGTTTGATAGTATATAGCTAAGAAAAAAATGCTAATATCATCTCCCAATTCTTAAGCACATCAATGCAACCTCGAAAAGATCCATAGCTAGTTCTAGAGAAACACATGCTATTTCAATCCACTCAACACGTAAAGAAACAATATTGAAATAATACGATACCAAAAGCTCAAGTCTCACCAGCTTCAAACATGTGATCTATTTCTAAAGGTTTAATACTCACAATAATCATAACATGATTCGCCTCAAAAATCAGCTTGAATCAAATTTTCTAATAAAACAATTCTCATCATCGTCGCTCATCATTTAACTCAACCCTAAATGTATAATAATACAAAACAAGAAAACAAAACAAAAAAGTGATAAAACCAAACAAAACAAAATGAAAAAAACAAAAAAACATCGGGTTACCTCCCAACAAGTGCTTAATTTAATATCTTTAGCTAGACCGCTATATCGATCAATCCGCATTTTTGCAACCGATTTCTTCCCAAACTTGTGCTTGCCTACGCTTATGCTTATTGCGCATCACCACCGAATGGTGGAAGTGTCTCCCCAAACTTCTCACAGTAGCTGCTCCCACGTGGTAATCATGAGCGTCCAAACACTGAACCATTCTTTCACCGACTCGCCGAGAAATGAACATCCCCATCCGGATAGCATCACCGACACCTATTATGCTTGATCAGATCGCAACAACAAGGAATGCCTCCAAATGTGCATTGGGACTTCACTATTCCCTCCCGCAAACCGCCTACTCAGATTATGCCGATGAGGGCGTGCCAACTCAAAGTTATTAGATTGACGCTCGCCTCATCCCCTCGAACCGATCAAGATGTGGCCTATACATATGATGAGCGGTATGGGTGGTGCTCGCCTCCAATTTGGCCCATTTGATTCATTGTCACGCCCAATTCCCGAGGGAAGGCACTGACGCCGTGATTAAAGGGGTTAAGAAGTTGGAAGCAAGGATACATATAACATACATGATAAGACGTGACCATGAAATCGGGCAAAGATCTCCTCTATAACTAGGACATATCCCAAGTGAGAGGCACAAACAATCCACCAATGTAATAATATCGATATCATAACCTCGTAAAACATGATTCGTTTATTATAAGTAATGCAAGAAGACAAAATAGCATTACATCCTCGTCAACTAGACCGGTCAACTACATAAAGATGCTCAGACGAGACTCACAAAGAATAATATAACAAATCTTGTTCCCAATCGAAGCAAATAAGGGACAAGAATACATAATTATCGTAGTACGATATAACATAACATCGCTGAAGCATAGATGAAGAACCCGCAGCCCACCCCTCGCCGTCGCCGTCCCGCCCTCCTCCATCCGTGAAAAGATTTAAAAGAGTTTAAAGTAGTACTAGCGCACTCACCGGGTTTTATCATAAATCAAAAGAATCATGAGGTCAGTGTTTAGAGCACTTACCTTAGAAGGTTTTAAACGAATCCACTTCTAAGTAAGCAAAATAGATTTTTCATTTTCGATACCGATCCGTTATTATCACATTCCCATCATAGAACCATGAACCACGGCTCGGAACGTATCCCGCCAGCCCATCACATGACATCTATTCGCCCGAACATATCCAATGGCCCACGCCCGAACGTATCCACCGGGTTAACTCGTGTGGACTTGTGGGTCAAACTCGCCGTAACCATAACCACCTCATTACCTTTTCCGTGGACTTCCCGGGTCTATCCCCTTCGTAACCATAACCACGTGTTCGGGTCTATCCCCTTATGATCAATACTCAAGATGGTGATCAACCCACCGAATAGAGATCCCGCACAACCATGATAGAACCATATTCGATCGAGAACAAGAATAATTTCACAAAACATTTTACGGCGTACATGTTTTATTTTGAAATATCGAGTAAATAACTCAAAATAAGATATATAACCCAACCCGAATGTATCTAAAACGCCAACCGAGATATCTACGGATCCGATGACTTCACCGATCGACCGGTAGGTACCGTAACAAGACGGAACAACTTTGGGGTCACTTCCCACAAAGCAAAGCAACAACGTGATCCAAACGACGATCGTAGCAAAACTAGGTTTTCGACTTTCAACCCACATTCGCACTCTCCGGTTTTCAAATCAACTCGATGCGTATGGAAATATATTCGTGGCATCAAGATCTATAATAGGGTACCTTCAAAATATGCATGCATGCAAGTCGACTCAAATCTTAGCAAACAAGAAGTTTCAAAAATCGATGCCTATCCTCGATCTAGGATAAACCATCCAAAATCGATGCATGAAAATGGAAACATAAGCAATATGCATAACTATCTAACATGGAATGACAAACGACGTTGAAAATGGATAACCCGGCATGTACTTCCTTTAGAAAACTCAAGCAACTAAAACATCCCGATGCGTAAACGCGAAAAATGTAAAACTAATCGGTACTTTAGTAGAATGATAGCCCGAACTCAAAACCTAAAGGACCAGAGCTGTGCAGGGCTGTCGGCCACCAATCGGCGGCCAACAAGCTCACGGCGGCGTGAGCTAATTCCACGGCGGCGGTTTATTAAATCGGCCGGGCCCCGCCGCTTATCCCGCCTCGTCCCTTTAGAATCCCGAGTTCTATGCTATACGATCTACTAAAAGGCGGAATCAAAACAAGAAAAGGACAAAACCTAAAACGGGTTGCCCGGGGTGGTTGATCGGCGGTGGTGGCTCGGCACAGCCGCAATGGCGCCGCCACGAGCCTCCCCGCCGATCCCCACTCCTCCGGCTGGCTCCGCACAGCACTGAGCTGCTCGGCCTTCCGTAAACACGAGAGACGAAGGAAATGAACGTTGAAAATGAAGGCCCTAGCCTCCTATTTATAGGAAAATTGTGGGTCACAGTCAGTGCATGCATAAGCCCTTTTCGAAAACGCAAAAGCGATGCAACTTTGCAAACGGACTCAAATTTAGCAAACTCGTACCCATGGACACGAAATAAAATACCGGACACAATGACTATAAACAAGATATGCTTTAAAAGACCAATGAAAAGTCCTTTTCGATAACTTCCCTGAGTGCTAAACCTTCATGGGTGGTCGAAAACCCAGATACTTAGTGTCTATGAATCATTATAAGACACTCTTCACAACGCCTCGAGGTTTCGTGGATGGTCGATCACCAAACAAAAGTCAACCTCGACCTTTTCTCAAAAACGCGCCATGCAAAATGTGAAGTTTAAAAAGACGGGTATTACATCCTCCTCCTTATAAAAATTTCATCCTCGAATTTCAAACACGTGGAGAAAACAACCTGTGTACCGAGCCCCGAACTTGTCTTCCAACTCCCACGTAGCTTCTTCCCTCCGTGGTGATTCCACAACACCTTCACCAACGGAATCGCTTGTTCCTCAATTCCTCGACTTCGCTCCAAAATAGCCACCGCCTTCCTCGTAACTCGATCCCGAGCAAGAACCACTTGGTCATGCTTGATCACGTGTTTTGGGTCGAACACGCATTTCTCACCGAGAAACGTGAAACACGCCACGAACATCTCCGCGCTAGGCGGCAAAGCTAACCCATAGCAACGGGCCTATCCTCTCGAGAACTTCGAAAGGTCCAACGAACCTCGGTCAGAATCTCACTCGCTTCCAAAACGAACGACTCCTCTCGTCGGGAAACCTTATGAAAACGCGATCTCCGATCATGAATCAAGATCCAGACGACGCTTGTCCGCATAGGACTTCTCGCCCGCCTCCCGCGCTTCCTTGATCCTTCGCTGATCTCGATCGATAACCTCGACCGCTCACGAACCATCTCTCGTCCTAACATCTTTCTCTCGCCCACTTCATCCCAATAAAGTGGCGATCGACACTTCCTTCCGCATAACGCTCATAGGAGCCATTCTATGGTGGCTCGATAACTATTGTTATAGCAAACTCTACCAAAGGTAGTATCTCTTCCCACTTCTCCTCTCGTCGGCCACGATCGCCGCAAGACGTCTTCCAAAACCCGAATCGCCTTTCCGATCGACCGTCCGCTTGAGGATGGAATGCCGCACTAAGATTCGCCTGGTCCCCACGGCTTCCCCGCAGACTCCTCCAAAACCTCGACGTGAACCTCGGTCACGATCCGACGAATCGATACCGCACACCATGTAACCGCACGATTTTCGACGAAAGTCGAGCAAGCTTATCTAACCCGACGCCATCCGAATCGGTAAGAAATGAGTCGACTTCGCTACCATCGACGACAACCCATATAGCGTTGTTTCCTCTCACGACCTTGGAAAACTCACCACAAAATCCATACCGATGTGATCCCATTTCCATTCGGGATTGGTAGCGGTTGCAACAATCCCGACGGACGCTGGTGTACAAGCTTTCACTTGTCGACAAGCCAAACAACGCTCCACAAACGCGGCTACATCCTTTTTCATCCCTTCCCACCAAAAGTTCCTCTTAAGGTCTCAGACATTTTGGTGCTTCGGACGAGTCAGATACGGTGCCTCATGAGCTTCACTCATGATTTTATCTCTCAATTCCTATCGAGTGGCACACATAACCTTTCCTAATAGTAGCTGTTATCCTTCGCCTGCGGAACCCCTTGCTATCTTCTAGCCTTTGCTTTCAAACGCATCTTCTCCAGAATTGCCTCCTCACAAGACTCACGATGGCTTCTCTCAGTCCGGTTCACCGTCAAAGTCATGATGAATCCTTGCACCGATTCCGCGGATGAATCACTTCAGTCGAGCTTCTAAATCTCGAATAAGCTCTTTCTCATGAAGAAGATATCCCAACTTCGCCTCGACTCATGACTAAGAGCATCCGCTACGACATCGCTTTTCCCCCGTGATAACCGACAGAGCAATCATAATCCTTCACCAACTCTAGCCATCTCCTTCGCCTCATGTTCAGCTCTTTTGTTCAAAGAAATACTTGAGGTTTTGTGATCCGTGAAGATTTCACACTTAACTCCATAGAGATAGTGCTCCAAATCTTCAACGCACGAACGATCGCCGCTAACCCGCATCGTGAGTTGGGTAGCTCAACTCGCGGTTTCAACCGACGAGACGCCGTAAGCTATAACCTTCCTGTTCGCATGAGAACGCAACCCAAACCAAGTTTGATGCATCGTGTAGACCACAAACCCATCGCTCCTTCCGCACGGCTAACACCGAGCAAGTTGTTAGCTTTTCTTTAACTTCGAAACTTGCTTCACAAGCTCCGGACCATGAAAACTTGATTCCTTTCTCGAATAAGGCCATCGGCCTTGCCAACTTCGAAAACCTTCGATGAAACGCCTATAATATCCGCCAAGCCTAGAAAGCTTCGAACCTCATTGGCATTAGTCGAACCTTCCAGCCATTTATCGCTCAACCTTCACCGGGTCGACTTTGATTCCTTCGCACACGACGTGTCCAAGGAACATTACTTTGAGCCAAAACTCGACTTGCTATACTGCATACAAACTCTCTCGTCGTAACGCTTCCGTAATCTGCACGGAGGTGTTCTCTATGCAACTCGCATTCTTGAATAGATGAGGATATCATCGATAAAACCAAGACGAAACTATCCAGACATCGATGGAAAACTCGATTCATCGATCCATGAAGATCGCCGCGATTGGTCAAACCAAACGGCATCACGATGAACTCGTAGTGCCCATACCGCCCCGAACGCGGCTTCGCAACGCCCTCCTTCCCGATCTTCACCGATGGTAGCTCGACTCAAATCGATCTTAGAGAAGACACTCGCCCCTCGAGCTGGTCAAAAGATCGCCGATCCTTGGAAGAGGATATCTATTCTGATCGTCACCTTATTCACTTCTCGTAGTCAATGCACATCCGCATCGACCCATCCTTATGCCGTGGAAACAAACTTCCACTCCTTCTACTGCTCAAAAGCAACTTCTCTCGAGACAACGATAGTTGCTATGTGCTTTTCCAACCAATCCATGTTAAAGATGACATCGAAATCTTCCATTCCGATGACATGCAAATTGACAAGGACCTTCTCGTCACGAGATTTCTACTTCCGGTTTCGCATATCTCTTTCGCTTTTAGCACTTTCTGACGGATGCTAATTTGTGGTACTGTGATTTCGGGTACCAAACCCAACCTCTCACACGCGATTCTCAAACGAAAGAATGTGAGGCTCCTCAGATCAAACAAAGCTAAAACGGTATATCACTCATATGGATTATACCGCAAGATTTCCGAGCTCGAGCTGTCGCACGATTCAAGGCGCACACCTTGCTTGCCGCGGTGGCCTTTGGTTTGTCGCCTAGGGTGACCTCCTCGCCTGCTGTTTGTCCTCGGCGGAGCATGATTCGCCTCATGAGTCGGATGCCGCCATCGTCACGACCGCTGGCCCTCCTAACGGACAATCTCGAGCGTAATGTCCAGACTTCTTACAACGATAGCACTTGTGCTACCTGCTCGCACTACCAAATGATTCCTTCGGCATTTTCGCACCAAGTTTTTCCACCGCCGCATGGGTTGGAAATTCCTTCCCAAGGTTGCCTTTCTCTCAATGCCTTGATTCCTTGGAATCATCGACCGCCCGTTCCTCGAACACCGATTGCCTTTCCCCGATCTTCCCATTTCTCTTACCTCTTCCTCCGCCGATGGCTGTCCGGTGGCATTGTTTTCTCGGGGCAACATCGACTCAATGTTTAATGCCCGTTCATGATCGCGATACGCCGATCTCCCCGATCGACGAGCGAAATTCGATCTCCGGCCCGAGTCCTCTCTCGAACTCGTCGCTCGGCAATTTCGCCAACCGTGCACGTAGCATAACGTGATGTATTTATGAACGAGCGATCGATTTCTGTGACCGCCCTTCTTCCTCGACGAAGATTCCGCACTGCTTTACTCTTCACCGTCAAACGCCAGCACATACTTTTCCATGAGTTCTTCCTCGAAATCTTCCCACGATACCTTGCCCATCGTCTCCGGTGTTAGGTCCTCCTCACGGATTCCCACCGTAAATCAGCCTCATCTGTTAGTCGAAGATCGCGCATTCAGCTTTTCTCGCTTCTTCGCACCGATGTATTCAAGATCCTTTCGTGGATCGATCCAGCCTCGCCGATCGGTTCACCGAGACCGCCGAATGTAGGGGATTCGCCGCGAAACCTCGATCGCATGTCAACCAAAGGTGGTTCCCGGCTTCTTCCACATTATTGTTCCTCCGATTCCTTGTTCTCGCATTCGCATCGACGCTTGAAACATTAGAAACGCTTTCATAGATAACCGGTATCATCGCATAACATATATCATCACCCATATCACATATCATCACATATATCACATATCACGCACGATCACATATAATCATGCAATCCTCACAACATATCATCGCTATGCATTTCACATAACATCATCATCACATATCACATAGATCATATATCATCGGCATAGCTCATATCACATATAAGTATCAAACATAAACATCCCGTCATAGATGCTAGTATCAAGAATATTCAAAGGTCCATGAAGGATCACAAAATACAAGATCAAGGTATGTCACCAAAAGGTCGATATGAGCAAAAGAATCGACCGCCATCACAAAGACGCCGCTCGTCCATGCTTCTAGCAGATCATGATCGCCACCGCACACACCGACTACCTAGATCCTCGCCCTCCATATCCATCCACTATTCCCCGCTGCTCCAAATGTTCCATTCGCCTCCTCATCTTCCCTTTCCTTCCAATCGTGGCTTCAATTGGCCGCGCTGTAAAAGCGATCCCGCATGGAAGCAAGCCTCGGGTATGATCCCATCCAAGCCGTGGCTCGATCGCTCGAGTATCGTGAAAGCCGTGCTCGAGTCCTCGCTCGCGCTTGCCTCTTCCTCAATGTGCCCGACTCATCGTAGTCATCGCTATCCGGATCACCGGTCCTCCGAATCCTCACTATCCTCCTCGCTCTCATCCGGGTCCTCCTTCTTCCTCGTAGTCGCCTTCCCCGATGCTAGCTCGACGCGCTTCGTGGCATGAAGATCCCGATCCCGGCTTCTTCCCCGCCACCGCCGGACGGACAATATCTCTCGCTCGAAGTTCCCGCCAAAGTCGTTCCGGATCCTCCCAAGGTAAGGATCGTCATGGAGGTGTAGTGATCGTGTATCTGTTGCACCGGTGATCGCTCGATTGATGGTTGTTCTCCCAACGGCTCTTCGGGAACATCATCCCTATCATCGATCTCGATCGGTCCTCGAGGTGTCTCGCAACCACATCCTCCTCGATGGTATACTCGTGGTCCGTCCACCGCCTCCATACTCGAGCAACGAACTCAAGAAAGTCCAAGGTAAGGTGCCTCGTGATAGATCCCGCCCGAACAACACATGTCCTCGCCGCCCATGGTTGCCAACCCGCTTGTAGCCTTTCGCCATCCGATAGTAGGCCTCAGATTCGACACTTTCCCACTGCCTCGAACCTTTCTCCATAACCCAACAAATCTTCCGTAAATACTCCCAACGGCTCATGAATATTCCTTGCACATTCCCGAATTTACTGATATGCTCATCCATTCGTGAGATCTTAACCAACGTTGTCTCGGGCCATCAATATCCATAAACCTACATGTTAGTTCACCATAAAACAACAACAAATATTCACGCTTCCTTTACCATCCCAAATATCCGGGTATTCATGTCTCATACACATGTTCATTTCAAGACATATCAATATCAATATCGATATAATCACGTAAGCAAATACAGATTCACTTACAAGCACTCGCTTATCAAAATAAACAAGATTTTCAATCAACAATATATCGCTATGTAAACACATAGACTTACATCAACCATACGTGATCACATCAATCACATCATATCATATAAACGATTTTCACATCACGCCCACCACATGTGCCCTTTTGCTCCATCAACAATCACTTCCACATCCACATCACCATTCAACCATACCTCATCCATATCACGCTTACATCACAGAACTCTTACCATGCCAAAGCACATGAAACCAAGATCATATCAAGCATCACATAGCCACATAAAGCATCAAGAATAAACACATACCTCATCCCCTTTTTTAAAGCGAGGCGGACCGACGTGAGTCGAGGGTAGTCAGACTCGATAAATGCTTTAGAAGAACAAGTTCTAAACACTCAATTTCAAGAATGCTCATGATATAAAGCAAACAAACTGCTTTGATATCGGATAACAAGGATAGAGGTCAAAGCTAAGAACCATTGCTCTGATACCAAGTTGGTATCAGATAACTTTAGATACCCAACGCCAGAAAACCGCCTGACATTACGTCACACGCCCAATTCCCAGGGAAGGCACGGATGCCGGGGTGTGATTAGGGAAGGGGTTAAGCGTGGGAAAGGGGATACATATAACATACATGATAAGAAGATGTGACCATGAAATCGGGCAAAGATCTCCTCTATAACTAGGACATATCCTCGCTGGAGGTGTACAAACAATCCACCAATGTAATAATATCGATATCATAACTTCGTAAAAACATGATTCGTTTATTATAAGTAATGCAAGAAGACAAAATAGCATTACATCCGTCAACTAGACCGGTCAACCACATAGATGCTCAGACGAGACTCACAGTGTAATAATATAACAAATCTTGCTCCCAATCGAAAGCAAATAAGGACAAGAATACATAATTATCGTAGTACGATATAACATAACATCGCTGGAAGCATAGCATGAAGAACCCGCAGCCCACCCTCTCGCCTCGCCCAAAACCCTCCTCCATCCGTGAAAAGATTTGAAAGAGTTTCAAAGAGTACTAGCACTCACCGGGTTTTATCATAAATCAAAAGAATCATGAGGTCGTGTTTAGAGCACTTACCTTAGAAGGTTTTAAACGAATCCACTTCTAAGTAAGCAAAATAGATTTTTCATTTTTCGATACCGATCCGTTATTATCGTTATTCCCATCATAGAACCATGAACCACGGCTCGAACGTATCCCCGCCACCATCACACGACATCTATTCGCCCGAACATATCCAATGGCCCACGCCCGAACGTATCCACCGGTTAACTCGTGTGGACTTCGTGGGTCAAACTCGCCGTAACCATAACCACCTCATTACCTTTTCCGTGGACTTCCGGTTCATCCCTTCGTAACCATAACCACGTGTTCTGGGTCTATCCCTTATGATCAATACTCAAGATGGTGATCAACCCAATCAATAGAGATCCCGCACAACCATGATAGAACCATATTCGATCGAGAACAAGAATAATTTCACAAAACATTTTACTATGCATATGTTTTATTTTGAAATATCGAGTAAATAACTCAAAATAAGCATATATAACCCAACCCGAATGATTTAAAACGCCAACCGAGAGATATCTACGGATCCGATGACTTCACCGATCGACCGGTAGGTACCGGTAACAAGACGGAACAACTTTGGGGTCACTTCCCACAAAGCAAAGCAACAACGTGATCCAAACGACGATCGTAGCAAAATTAGGGTTTTCACTTTCTCAACCCACATTCGCACCTCCGGTTTTCAAATCAACTCGATGCGTAAGGGAAATATATTCAGGCATCAAGATCTATAATAGGTACCTTCAAAATATGCATGCATGCAAGTCGACTCAAATCTTAGCAACAAGAAGCTTCAAAAATCGATGCTCATCCTCGATCTAGATAAACCATCCAAAATCGATGCATGAAAATGGAAACATAAGCAATATGCATAACGATCTAACATGGAATGACAAACGACGTTGAAAATGGATAACCCGGCATGTACTTCCTTTAGAAAACTCAAGCAACGAAAACATCCCGACATGCGTAAACGCGAAAAATGTAAAACGAATCGGTACTTTAGTAGAATGCATAGCCTTAACTCAAACCTAAAGGACCAGAGCAAAAGCAGGGCTCGTCGGCCACCAATCGGCGGCCAACAAGCTCACGGCGGCGCGAGCTAACGGCGGCGCGTTTATTAAATCGCCGCCTCCGCCGCTTTTCCCGCCTCGTCCCTTTAGAATCCCGAGTTCTATGCTATACGATCTACTAAAAGGCGGAATCAAAACAAGAAAAGGACAAAACAGAAAACGGGTTGCCCGGGGTGGTTGATCGGCTGGTGGTGGCTCGGCAAGAACAAGAATGGCGCCGCCACGAGCCTCCCGGCCGATCCCCACTCCTCCAGCTGGCCTGCAGCAGCACTCGAGCTGCTCGGCTCTTCCGTAAACACAGAGAGACGAAGGAAATGAACGTTGAAAATGAAGGCCCTAGCCTCCTATTTATAGGAAAATTCGTGGGTCACAGTCATGTTCATGCAAGCTGCCCTTTTCGAAAAGGAAAAAGCGATGCAACTTTGCAAACGGACTCAAATTTAGCAAACTTGTACCCATGGACACGAAATAAAATACCGGACACAATGACTATAAACAAGATATGCTTTTAAAAGACCAATGAAAAGTCCTTTTGATAACTTCCCTGAGTGCTAAACCTTCATGGGTGGTCGAAAACTCGATACTTAGTGTCTATGAATTCGCTATAAGACACTCTTCAACGCCCGAGGTTTCGTGACGGTCGATCACCGAAACAAAAGTCAACCTTTCGACCTTTTCTCAAAAACGCGCCATGCAAAAATGAAGTTTAAAAAGACGGGTATTACATCCTCCTCCTTATAAAAATTTCATCCTCGAATTTCAAACACGTGGAGAAAACAACTCGTGGTACCGAGCCCCAACTTGTCTTCCAACTCCCACGTAGCTTCTTCTCTCCGTGGTGATTCCACAACACCTTCACCAACGGAATCGCTTGTTCCTCAACCTCGACTTCGCTCCAAAATAGCCACCGCCTTTCCTCGTAACTCGATCCCGAGCAAGAACCACTGTCATGCTTGATCACGTGTTTGGGTCGAACACGCATTTCTCACCGAAACGTGAAACACGCCATGAACATCTCCGGCGTCGGGCGGCAAAGCTAACCTATAGCAACGGGCCTACTCTCGAGAACTCGAAGGTCCAACGAACCTCGGTCAGAATTTACCTCGCTTCCCAAAACGAACGACTCTCTCGCTTGGGAAACCTTTATGAAAACGCGATCTCCGATCATGAATCAAGATCCGACGACGCTTGTCCGCATAGGACTCGCTCGCCTTGGCGCTCGATCCTTCGCTGATCTCGATCGATAACCTCGACCGCCTCACGAACCATCTCTCGTCCTAACATCTTCTCTTGCCCACTTCATCCCAATAAAGTGGCGATCGACACTTCCTTCCGCATAACGCTCAGGGAGCCATTCCTATGGTGGCTCGATACTATTGTTATAGGCAAACTCTACCAAAGGTAGTATCTCTTCCCAATTTTCCTCCGTCGCCACGATCGCCGCAAGATGCCTTCCAAAACCCGAATCGCCCTTTCCGATCGACCGTCCGCTTGAGGATGGAATGCCGCATTAAGATTCAGCCTGGTCCCCACGGCTTCCTCGCAGACTCCTCCAAAACCTCGACGTGAACCTCGGTCACGATCCGACGAATCGATACCGCACACCATGTAACCGCACGATTTCTCGACGAAAGTCGAGCAAGCTTATCTAACCCGCACGCCATCCTAATCGGTAAGAAATGAGCTGACTTCGCTACCATCGACGACAACCCATATAGCGTTGTTTCCTCTCACGACCTTGGAAAACTCACCACAAAATCCATACCGATGTGATCCCATTTCCATTCTCGGGATAGGTAAGCGGTTGCAATAATCCCGACGGACGTTGGTGTACGCTTTCACTTGTCGACAAGCCAAACAACGCTCCACAAACGCTGTTACATCCTTTTTCATCCCTTCCCACCAAAAGTTCCTCTTAAGGTCTCTCGACATTTTGGTGCTTCTCGGACGAGTCAGATACGTGCCTCATGAGCTTCACTCATGATTTTATCTCTCAATTCCCTATCGAGTGGCACACATAACCTTCCCTAATAGTAGCTGTTATCCTTCGCCTGCGTGAACCCCTTGCTATCTTCTAGCCTTGCTTTCAAACGCATCTTCTCCAGAATTGCCTCCTCGCAAGACTCACGATGGCTTCTCTCGTGTCCGGTTCACCGTCAAAGTGCGATGAATCCTTGCACCGATTCCGTGGATGAATCACTTCCAGTCGAGCTTCAAATCTCGAATAAGCTCTTTCTCTCATGTAAGAAGATATCCCAACTCGCCTCGACTTGCGACTAAGAGCATCCGCTACGACATGGCTTTTCCCGGTGATAACCGACAGAGCAATCATAATCCTTCACCAACTCTAGCCATCTCCTTTGCTTCATGTTCACTCTTTTGTTCAAAGAAATACTGAGGTTTTGTGATCCGTGAAGATTTCACACTTAACTCCATAGAGATAGTGCTCCAAATCTTCAACGCATGAACGATCGCCGCTAACTCCAGATCGTGAGTGGGTAGCTCAACTCGTGCGGTTTCAACCGACGAGACGCGCGTGAAGCTATAACCTTCCTGCTCGCATGAGAACGCAACCCAAACCAAGTTTGATGCATCGGTGTAGACCACAAACCCATCGCTCCTTCCGCACGGCTAACACCGAGCGGTTGTTAGCTTCTTCTTTAACTCTCGAAACTTGCTTCACAAGCTCCGGACCATGAAAACTTGATTCCTTTCTCGAGTCACAAGGCCATCGGCCTTGCCAACTTCGAAAACCTTCGATGAAACGTCTATAATATCCGCCAAGCCTAGAAAGCTCGAACCTCATTGGCATTAGTCGAACCTTCCAGCTATTTATCGCTCAACCTTCACTGGTCGACTTTGATTCCTTCGCATATACCGATATGTCCATGAACATTACTTTTGAGCCAAAACTCGCACTTGCTATACTGCATACAACCTCTCTCGCCGTAACGCTTCCGTAACGGCACGGAGGTGTTCTCTATGCAACTCGCATTCTGGAATAGATGAGGATATCATCGATAAAACCAAGACGAAACTATCCGTGATAATCGATGGAAAACTCGATTCATCGATCCATGAAGATCGCCGGGCGCATTGGTCAAACCAAACGGCATCACGATGAACTCAGTAGTGCCCATACCGCCCCGAACGCGGTCTTCGCAACGCCCTCCTTCCCGATCTTCACCGATGGTAGCCGACCTCAAATCGATCTTAGAGAAGACACTCGCCCTCGAGCTGGTCAAAAGATCGCCGATCCTGGAAGAGGATATCTATTCTCGATCGTCGCCTTATTCGCTCCGTAGTCAATGCACATCCGCATCGACCCATCCTTATGCCGTGGAAACAAACTTCCACTCCTTCTCACTGTTCGAAAAGCAACTTCTCTCGAGACAACGATAGTTGCCATGTGCTTTTCCAACCAATCCATGCTAAAGATGACATCAAATCTTCCATTCGATGACATGCAATCGACAAGGACCTTCGCTCACGATTTCTACTTCGGTTCGCATATCTCTTTCGCTTTAGCACTTCCGACGGATGCTAATTTGTGGTACTGTGATTTCTTGGGTACCAAACCCAACCTCTCACACGCGATTCTCGAAACGAAGAATGTGAGGCTCTCAGATCAAACAAAGCGAAAACGGGTATATCACTCATATGGATTATACCGCAGATTTCCGGGAGCTTGAGTCGCTCGCCGATTCAAGGCGACACCCTTGCTTGCTGCGGTGGCCTTTGGTTTCTGGCCTAGGTGACCTCCTCCCGTTGTTTGTCCTCCATGAGCATGATTCTCGCTCATGAGCTCGGATGCCGCCATCGGCCGCTGACCGCCGCCCTCCTAACGGACAATCTCGAGCGTAATGTCCAGATTTTTACAACGATAGCACTCGGTGCTACCTTGCCTCGCATCACCGAAATGATTCCTTTCGCATTTCGCACCAAGGTTTTTCCACCGCGCATGGGTTGGAAATTCCTTCCCAAGGTTGCTTTTCTCTCAATGCCTTGATTCCTTGGAATCATCGACCGCCTCGTTCCTCGAACACCGATTGCCTTTCCTCGATCTTCCCGCTTCTCTTACCTCTTCCTCCGCCGATGGCTGTCCGGTGGCATTGTTCTCTCTGGGGCAACATCGACTCAATGTTTAATGCCCGGTTCAAGGATCGCGATACGCCGATCTCCTCGATCGACGAGCGAAATTCGATCTCGGCCTGAGTCCTCTCTCGAACTCGCTCGCTCGGCAAATTTCAAGCCAACCAGTGCACGAGTATAACGTGATGCATTTATGAACGAGCGATCGTGATCGGTGACCGCCCTTCTTCCTCGACGAAGATTCCGAATCTGTTTGCCTCTCACGTCAGAACGCCAGCACATACTTTTCCATGAGTTCTTCCTTGAAATCTTCCCACGATACCTTGCCCATCGTCCCGGTGTTGTGGTCCTCTCACGGATTCCCACCGTAAATCACCTCATCGGTTAGTCGAAAGATCGCGCATTCAGCTTTTCTCGCTTCTTCGCACCGATGTATTCAAGATCCTTTCGTGGATCGATCCAGCCTCGCCGATCGGTTCGTCGAGACCGCCGAATGGGGATTCGCTCGCGAAAACTCGATCGCATGTCGAACCAAAGGTGGTTCCCGGCTTCTTCCACATTATTGTTCCTCCGATTCCTTGTTCTCGCATTCTGCATCGACGTTTCAAACATTAGAAACGCTTCATAGATAACCGTATCATCGCATAACATATATCATCACCCATATCACATATCATCACATATATCACATATCACGCACGATCACATATAATCATGCAATCCTCGTCAACATATCATCGCTATGCATTTCACATAACATCATCATCACATATCACATAGATCATATATCATCACGGCATAGCTCATATCACATATAAGTATCAAACATAAACATCCCGTCATAGAGGCAGTTAGTATCAGAATATTCAAGTGTCCATGAAGGATCACAAAATACAAGATCAAGGTATGTCACCAAAAGGTCGATATGAGCAAAAGAATCGACTCGCCATCACAAAGATGCCGCCTGTCCATGCTTCTAGCAGATCATGATCACATCAGACACCGACTACCTAGATCCTCGCCCTCCATATCCATCCACTATTCCCCGCCGCTCCCAATGGTTCCATTCGCTCTCCTCATCTTCCTTTCCTTCCAATCGTGGCTTGAATTGGCCGCCGCTTGTAAAAGCGATCCCGCATGGAAGCAAGCCTCTTCGGTATGATCCCATCCAAGCCGTGCTCGATTGCCGAGTATCGTGAAAGCCGTGCTCGAGTCCTCGCTCGGCGCTTGCTCTTCCTCAATGTGCCCGACCTCATCGTAGTCATCGGCTATCCGATCACGGGTCCTCCGAATCCTCACTATCCTCCTCGCTCTCATCCGGGTCCTCCTCTTCTTCCTAGTCGCCTTCCCCGGATGCTAGCTCGACGTTCGGTGGCATGAAGATCCCGATCCCGGCTTCTTCCCCGCCACCGCCGGACGGACAATATCTCTCGCTCGAAGTTCTCGCCCAAAGTCGTTCGGGTCCTCCGGAAGGTAAGGATCGTCGATGGAGGTGTAGTGACGGTGTATCTCGTCAGACCGGTGATCGCCTCGATTGATGGTTGTTCTCCCAACGGCTCTTCGGGAACATCATCCCTATCATCGATCTCGATCGGTCCTCGAGGGTGTCTCGCAACCACATCCTCCTCGATGGTATACTCGGTGGTCCGTCCATCGCCTCCATACTCGAGCAATGAACTCAAGAAAGTCCAAGGTAAGGTGCCTCGTGATAGATCCCGCCTCGAACAACACATGTCCTCGCCGCCCATGGTTGCCAACCCGCCGGTAGCCTTTCACCATCCGATAGTAGGCCTCGATTCGACACTTTCCCACCGCCTCGAACCTTTCTCCATAACCCAACAAATCTTCCTGTAAATACTCCCAATGGCTCATGAATATTCCTGTACATTCCCCGAATTTACGGATATGCTCATCCATTCGTGAGATCTTAACCAACGTTGTTCGGGCCATCAATATCCATAAACCTACATGTTAGTTCACTATAAAACAACAACAAATATTCACGCTTTCTTTACCATCCCGCCATCCGGTATTCATGTCTCATACACATGTTCATTTCAAGACATATCAATATCAATATCGATATAATCACGTAAGCAAATACAGATTCACTTACAAGCACTCGCTTATCAAAATAAACAAGATTTTCAATCAACAATATATTGCTATGTAAACACATAG
Source organism: Salvia rosmarinus (assembly GCA_036937905.1). Taxonomy (NCBI): domain Eukaryota; kingdom Viridiplantae; phylum Streptophyta; class Magnoliopsida; order Lamiales; family Lamiaceae; genus Salvia; species Salvia rosmarinus. The sequence continues at coordinate 59,575 of JAODLM010000486.1, forward strand.
ACTTACATCAACCATACGTGATCACATCAATCACATCATATCATATAAACGATTTTCACATCACACCACACGTGCCCTTTTGCTCCATCAACAATCACTTCCACATCCACATCACCATTCAACCATACCTCATCCATATCACGCTTACATCACAGAACTCTTACCATGCCAAAGCACATGAAACCAAGATCATATCAAGCATCACATAGCCACATAAAGCATCAAGAATAAACACATACCTCATCCCCTTTTTTTTAAAGGAGGCGGACTGACGGTGAGTCGAGGGTAGTCAGACTGATAAATGCTTTAGAAGAACAAGTTCTAAACACTCAATTTCAAGAATGCTCATGATATAAAGCAAACAAACTGCTTTGATATCGGATAACAAGGATAGAGGTCAAAGCTAAGAACCATTGCTCGATACCAAGTCGGTATCGATAACTTAGATACCCAACGCCAGAAAACCGCTCGACATTACGTCACACGCCCCAATTCCCGAGGAAGCACGGATGGGGTGTGATTAGGGGTGGTTAGGGGTTAAGCGGGGAAGAATGGGATACATATAACATACATGATAAGAAGATGTGACCATGAAATCGGGTAGCATCTCCTCTATAACTAGGACATATCTCGAAGGGAGGGTGCACAAACAATCCACCAATGTAATAATATCGATATCATAACTCGTAAAAACATGATCTTGGTTTATTATAAGTAATGCAAGAAGACAAAATAGCATTACATCCTCGTCAACTAGACCGTCAACCACATAGCATGCTCAGACGAGACTCACGTGCTAGAATAACATAACAAATCTTGTTCCCAATCGAAAGCAAATAAGGGACAAGAATACATAATTATCGAGTACGATATAACATAACATCGCGAAGCATAGCATGAAGAACCCGCAGCCCACCCTCTCTCGCCTGCCCAAATTCTCCTCCATCTGTGAAAAGATTTGAAAAGAGTTTGGGGTGAGTACTAGCGACTCACCGGGTTTTATCATAAATCAAAAGAATCATGAGGTCGTGTTTAGAGCACTTACCTTAGAAGGTTTTAAAACGAATCCACTTCTAAGTAAGCAAAATAGATTTTTCATTTTTCGACACCGATCCGTTATTATCGTTACTCCCATCATAGAACCATGAACCACGGCTCGAACGATCCCGCCAGCCCATCACATGACATCTATTCGCCCGAACATATCCAATCGGCCCACGCCCGAACGTATCCAACGGCTAACTCGTGTGGACTTCGTGGGTCAAACTCGCCGTAACCATAACCACCTCATTACCTTTTCCGTGTGGACTTCCGGGTCTATCCCTTCGTAACCATAACCACGTGTTCGGGGTCTATCCCTTATGATCAATACTCAAGATGGTGATCAACCCACCGAATAGAGATCCGTGCACAACCATGATAGAACCATATCTTGGATCGAGAACAAGAATAATTTTACAAAACATTTTACGGCGCATATGTTTTATTTTGAAATATCAGAGTAAATAACTCAAAATAAGCATATATAACCCAACCTGAACAGACGAAAACGTCAACCGGGAGATATCTACGGATCCGATGACTTCACCGATCGCACTGGTAGGTACCTGGTAACAAGACGGAACAACTTTTGGGGTCACTTCCCACAAAGCAAAGCAACAACGTGATCCAAACGACGATCGTAGCAAAATTAGGGTTTTCGACTTTCAACCCACATTTGGCACTCTCCGGTTTTCAAATCAACTCGATGCGTAAGGAAATATATTCGTGGCATCAAGATCTATAATAGGGTACCTTCAAAATATGCATGCATGCAAGTCGACTCAAATCTTAGCAAACAAGAAGTTTCAAAAATCGATGCTCATCCTCGATCTAGGATAAACCATCCAAAATCGATGCATGAAATGGAAACATAAGCAATATGCATAAATCTAACATGGAATGACAAACGACGTTGAAAATGGATAACCCGGCATGTACTTCCTTTAGAAAACTCAAGCAACTAAAACATCCCGACATGCGTAAACGCGAAAACGTAAAACGGAATCGGTACTTTAGTAGAATGCATAGCCCTAACTCAAAACCTAAAGGACCCGAGCGAAAGGTGGCTCGTCGGCCACCAATCGGCGACCAACAAGCTCACGGCGGTGTGAGCTAACTACAAGCGGCGGTTTCATTAAATCGGCGGCCTCCCATTGCTTTCCCTCCGCCTCGTCCCTTTAGAATCCCGAGTTCTATGCTATACGATCTACTAAAAGGCGGAATCAAAACAAGAAAAGGACAAAACAGAAAACGGGCTGCCTGGGGTGGTTGATCGGCGGTGGTGGCTCGGCAAGAACAAGAATGGCGCCCACGAGCCTCCCGGCCGATCCCCACTCCTCCAGCCGCAGCAGCACTGAGCTGCTCGGCTCTTCCAGAACACGAGAGACTAAGGAAATGAACGCTGAAAATGAAGGCCCTAGCCTCCTATTTATAGGAAAATTGTGGGTCATAGTCTTGCAAGCAATGACCTTTTTCGAAAAGGAAAAAGCGATGCAACTTTTGCAAACGGACTCAAATTTAGCAAACTTGTACCCATGGACACGAAATAAAATACGGACACAATGACTATAAACAAGATATGCTTTTAAAAGACCAATGAAAAGTCCGGTTTTGATAACTTCCCCGAGTGCCAAACCTTCATGGGTGGTCGAAAACCCGATACTTAGTGTCTATGAATTCGCCATAAGACACTCTTCGAACGCCCGAGGTTTCGTGGATGGTCGATCACCGAAAACAAAAGTCAACCTTTTGACCTTTTCTAAAAACGTGCCATGCAAAAATGTAAGCTTAAAAGACGGGTATTACATCTCAGAACTCCATGCTGGCATTGCAGCCTAACATCTCCTCCATTTCGCCATCCGATCATGTCCATGGGGTTGTCTATCCGCCATTGTTTGATGTCTTCTTCTCTCAAGGCCTCAATTGTGTGATTTTCAATCTCGATCCAATGGAATAATTTCTTTCCTCCGAGACCTTGTGATCATGCATCGCTAAAAAGATAAAACCAGATTAGATCCAAGTAAACAAATGTAATTTTTTATTTTCTATTTATATATATATATATATATATATATATATATTATAAAAAACTTAATTAATAACTACAATTCAGAAAATTATCACTATGAAATCTACATATTCAAGAACGGCGCCAAAATTTGATCTGCTTATTTTCTTCCAAAATAAATGATAGTAAAACAGAAAGTATTATATCGTATCTACAGAGACTGATAATCGAAAACACAGTGAATAATTCACACATAATCTTTATTATTATCCAGGCAACAAAATCAAAAGAGATGATGATATTAAACTAGACTCAAAATAACTGTGAATAAATTAAGGAATGAAAGACTGACTCTAGAATGTACTTAACCTAACCAGATTCACACAATTATTCTATTAATCTGTTTACCAATTTAATCCAGTCAAAGATGAAAGATCACATAAGTAACCATAAATTTCAGTTACGATAATTATGGTTGTAGATTACTAATTTACCTATTACATCATACGCCTCAAGGTGAAAATTAGTAACCCAAATAGATCACAAAGAATATGCTTCCTACGGATGTTCCTATCTCAGCTACGACTCAAGGCTTACCCGTATTGTATTCAAGATCGATATGACTCGAAGATAAAACAGTATCAACAGATAAATAATAGAAATCTAGTCAGACATACAAACCCTATGATCAATAAAGGATTTAGCTACTCATAATTAAAACTAAAGCAAGAATTAAATAAATAAAACATAAACTTAATTGAATAGATAAACCGTATGAATCCAATGATGAAAACTCAGAATAACTCGAATCCAGAATAATCAATGCATAGGAATCTAAAGACGAAAACGGAATGTAAAATCAAGAATTCTAAAACTAAACTAATTTTGAACTCAGTAAAAGTAAAAAGGCCTCTGCTCTCCCTTCCTTCCGCTCGATCGCAGATATATCAACCCTAAGCCTCGGATTGGCTCATGAGACTAGCTCACGATCAGGGTCGTGAGTTAATGTCGCGAGCTATTACTTCTATCGTGCGTCTGCCTTTCCTCGTGACCTTCACTCGCGACACAAAGGTCGCGAGGAAGACTCATGGCATTGTTCTTCTCAGCCAGCTAGCGACCGCCAGGGCGGTCGCCAGCCCTGGTATAGAAACTTCGGAGGGAGCTCACGATCTGGCTAGCGACCGCTAGGATGGTCGTTATCCTCCTGTTCATTTTCTCCTCGCGTGTTTTACTCGCGAGACTTAACTTATGTAATTCCGTATTTACTCATGAGCTTTGCTCGCGAAGTTCTTTCGCGCACCCATGTCGCGATCTCTCTCGCCCAAAATCCCTTTATCTCGTGATCCACCTGACATCTAAACCGTGTAAAACGACACGAAATACACACGGCATAATATCTTTCAAGGTAAACATAAATATATCGAATAACACTCAAACGATCACTTATCAATTATAAATGAACGAAAATGGCCATATAAATTAGGCGAAATGAGGTTTATCATTAATTGCAACACATATGTGTTTACTCGTGTGTCTTGTGAATTTAAGGATAACAGATCTATTGCGCACTCGACTTTGATCTTCTTGTCTATATCCCGATTGCCTATTCTCCAATACCGAGTGAAAGAAATTTATGGAGAATTTTGTAAAATTGCGCTCCTATGTGATGCAATCGTAATTTTCAAAATTACACCGATGCTTTAGGATGATCGATTTTCTCTCACCTTGTATTTATAATACATTCCTAGAATTCTATTTATATAGAACCTTGCATATCTAATAAATATAATAATTATCTTCAATCCTCGAAGATAATTCATCTCTAGAATAATTATCTTTGATATCTAATAATATTAGATAATATCTATCTAGATATAGAAGATGTATTAAAATAATACATAATCAAAAAGAGTCCAGTGGGACTCCATAGGGAAAACATAAATTACTAACAGCCCAAGCCTTGATGGGCAAACTAGGGATCAAATGAAATATTTATTCATTCCACTAGAGAACAAATGTCGACTTACCCTTTATTACCGAAGTTGAGTCGGGCTTGCACTTAGACTTACGAATCCTCAGATTTAAGATATTGACGTCCATTAATTATTTATAGCACTATGACTGCTTAAATAATTAATCTCTTTAATTCCTTAAGTAGTGCCACTCAACCTTATTATTGTACTTGAACTAACTCAACCTGCAGGGTTTAGTACAATAAACATTTTGAGCTCCTTAAGAGGACATCATCATCCTAAACAGATATGGTAAATCGACTAGGTAACTAGCATGATATACAAGCACTGCCACCACCGAAGATGCGGAGAATCTTGGGTTATCTCATGTAACTCTCACTCATAATAAGTAAAATACTCCGTGTTCATTTAAGTAATTTGATTCGGGTATTCCCTTAGAGTGTCGATCACAATTCTCTTATGTCCCGTGAAGATTTTCTTAATTATTTGTTTATTTTATTTCACTCGACTGAGTTGAGCAACCACCCTATCGTAATGCCTCGGGTCTTGGACCAGAACTCGGGGATCGTTATATGAGAGGTCTCATGAGGGAAATAAATAGTTCAACTCGAACCGAACTAACTGAGACCAGCACGAAGTTCAGCAATCTTCAGCAGAGTAAGGCTTCACTCCAACAAAAGATCAACACTCTGAATGGAGCCACGAAAAAACTAGAATCCATCCAATCAGTTCAGAGATATCTGTTGATCATAACTGGATTGGGGTATGATCCTAGTTCAGAGGTGAATGGTGTGTCCACCAGTGGTACAAAAACTGTGTTCGTAAAGTCAACTGAGAAGCTGAAGGCTCCACTGACTAAGCGAAATGATACAAGGCAAATTGTTCCTAACCCAGGCCTACCTAAGTATAAACTAATTAGAAGACTTGATCCTATCAGGCAGCCCGAGGTAACACAGCAGAAGCACACTCGACGCAAACCTATTCAAGAGACGAGCTTGTGCCGACAACATCTCAAGCCAAGAAGTATGTTCGAGCATATGTTCTACCATCGAGGCATCCTATTCATAGTAGAACTTTCGTTATACCTCCACAAGACACACACGTGTATAGTGGCAAAAGTAACGGCTCGGACCGCCCACAGGCTAGTCGCTTTTATATTTTGGTCCTAAAATATGAAGCTCAAACCATCCGGAAGGGTTGTTTGACAGGTGAGCTTTTTTAGATCATTTTTCTAATTTTTAAAATATAAAATTAATATTTTAAAAATAAATGATTATATAAAATATAATTAATATTATTAAATAATTATAGATATGTCTACTAAATAATATTATAAATATATATATATTTAACTGAATATCGGGAGGGTTTTTAGCTCGAAACACTGGTTTTTTTGGTCAAGCCCTGTAGTCCTGGGTTTTTTCGGATAGGCTTTTTAGGCTCGATTTTTCGGACCTTTAGTTTTTAAGCCCAAACCAGCCCAAACCTCGGGTACCCCGAGCGGGCTTTTCGGATCGGGTTCACTTTGCCAGCTCTACACACGTGTACCTCGACAGCACATACACAAACTCAAGCCCCTTGCACAACCAACACAGAAGTTCAAGGTTCAACAGAAGAAGCCGATGACAGTTTATATTGACTTCAAGTGAAGACAGATCGAACATGACAACAACATCAGAATCATCAGGTAGATCTGGGTTCCCAATGAATCCACTAATGTGCAAGGATCCACTTTATACTGGGTACCTAAAATATGATTTTTGCAGGTTATGTAGATCAGTTAGAAGAAGAAAAATGACCTTTAGACACATGACTGGTTGTAAAAAATATCTGACTGACTACGTGGAGAAGGATGACGTGAAAGTCGCTTTTGGTGATAACTCTATCGGATACATCAAAGACTATGGTACACTTTCGATCTGTAACACTAAAATTTTCAATGTCAATTAAGTTATTGGTCTTAAACATAATCTTCTATCTGTTAGCCAATTCTGTGATAACGACTTCACTGTCAAAATTCAAAAGAATGAATTCAGAGTTAAAGAATAGATAAGTTATCACTAATTTTACTTACAAGTCAAAAGGTAAATTTTAATGAAAGGATTGAAATATTCTCGAATGAATACAATAGCATATATGTTTTTTTCAGACATTCACTAAGATGTGAATGATTCTTAGATGATATTCAATATTGTCACACACTAATATATATATATATATATATATATATATATATATATATATATATATATGGCGTGTATCGATTAATCAATAGCATTCAAATCGAAATAATGGAAGTGATGATGTGTAACAAAGTTGGCCATCCTAAGTCTCATCCTAAGTCCTTAGCTAGGTAGCTAGGTAGATAAAGCTAGGAAAATGTCATTATGACATTTGACAAAAGCATTGTAATAGTAGTTTTTCATTGGTTACACATTAAACCACAAAAAGAAAGGAAATAGAAATTATACCTAATAGAGCTCACACAGAACTCTTTTTATGAAGAAAACGGGGACGAAGCCTTCGTTTCCAGAAAATATGTTCAGCGGAAGTGAAGGGATTTTTTTTTTAATGGTGTTGGGATATATTATTTAGCTCTCAAGGATGAGTATATGATTTTCTATCGGCTATATGAGTAAGAAAACAAGAAGTTTAGAAACTCATGGTTTTTGGAGAATGCAAAGGATTTTATTGAATTCTCTCTTGGTGTTGTTGTGTTTTACAATGACGAACATATATCGTTTTATAGGTAATGAAAAACTACTATTACAATGCTTTTGTCAAATGTCATAATGATATTTTTCTAGCTTTATCTACCTAGCTAAGGACTTAGGATGTGACTTAGGATGGCCAACTTTGTTACACGCCATCACTTCCATTATTTCTGATTTGAATACTATTGATTAATTGATACACGTCATCCTATATATATATATTGTATGATAATTATATTTAATATTATATCTATATTGAGTAATAAATAATATAACCATACAAATACATCTAAATTCACATAAACATATAAGTTCATCTAAATTTGTAGCACAAATGATTGAAATATATATATCGGTTCATCTCAATTAATTAACAAATCACTATTTCGATTGGACTAAACAAGATAATTGATAATTAAATGTAGAAGAATTTAAATGAAATTATATCTTAGATTGCAATATTACTGATGATTATTGCAACGGCCACTGATTTTTCTTTTCGCCTAAAAAATGTGTGTTGGGAGTATATTGATAAGAAAAAATTGCAATCCATTAAGTTGGTAATTACTTCATCATATACTCTTTTCGTCTCCAAAATATGTTTATGAAAATCTTCAATGCGAATTTTAATAAAAGTTGTTGAGTGTTTTGTGAGTGGAGTAAATGTCACACTTTAGTATAATGTTAAATTAATTAGTGGTGGACTATGAGTGGTAAAATATGTAAATAAGTGGTATTATTGAAGATAATAAGTGTGAATAGTAGTGAGTCATGAGTGATAAAAGATGTAAACAAAAACGTTGTTGATGGTAATAAGTAAGAATTATTTGGTGGGGTATTTTTCATAAAAAGAAAAAGAAATAAATTTGGAGGACATAATAGAATGAAAACTATGAACAAATTTTGAGGGCGGGGGTAGAAGATAGAGTAAAATGTAGTTTTTCACCTAAATGAGTTCAAATCATATCCAAATTTATGTGTAAAAAATTCACGTGAAATGTGTTGGAAATTTTTTGTCTTAACTTAATATTTTGATTAGATCTCAAAGCGTCGCTAATGATCACCTTGTTGATGTAACATATGTTGCTCACATTTTAGGAAACCGACTTTTATGTTTATATGTTTCAAGAGAAGAACCATCAAGATGGATGCATAATACCGAAGAGTTCAAGAGCAAGATCGAAACTAGTCGATCGATAGAAGTATCGGTTCAAAGACAATTGGAGATTGAAAACTAAACATCAAGTTGGAAGATGAATATCAAGACTCAACGCCTAAAGATAAAGAAGCCCAAAAATGACTAAATATCATACCAGGAGTAGAGAAGTCGAAGCTGTTGAAAACCACGTCAAGCTAAAGTGTCAACTGAAGACTCAGAAATATCAAATTGATAGAAGAAGGAGTCTAGCCTGCTGACCAAACACGAAGTTGACCCAAGTAGTGGAACCTGAAGTCAACGTACTGAAGAAATACTAATTCAACTCAATTGAAGAAACACGAAAATATTTAAACTTTGAATGTTTGACTTTCAACGTGTCAGATCGAATCTGCATAAAATCCAGATAAGTCAGAGCTACTTTTTAGAGTTGTAGAGCTCATATGTACGATGTTGCAGACGTATGAGGATTTAAATGGGCAGATTTCAAATGACAAATGAAATGAATGTTATTAATGTTTTTTCCAACAACATTATTCATCATCCTTTTTATAAATACGCATAGAATCCAACATTTGAAGGTGACCAAATATGCTGCACATTCAAATATTCAAAAGCATCGAAAACTCATATCTTAAGAATATTCATCCAACGATTTCGAAGAAGAGAATTTCAAAGTGTTATCAGTAAATTCTCAGAGCTCATATATAATTATTAGCTCAGGATTTAAGCATACACTATCTTATTTTCTAAGTCTTTATCTTATAATATATCAAGCCTAGAATACCTTGAGTTATCGTTTGTGACAACTCAAAATTTAGTTGGAAAACCTTCTACCAAAAATCCTCAAAAGTTTAAGTAGAAGCTATTATTGGTCGAAAGCTTGGTTATCTTGCACTGTAAGCAAGATGTTAGGTTCATCGCACCCACAAGCGAAATGAGGTTTTCTAGCACTAGCAAGTATAAGAACAACAACAAGTTAGTCGATATTGATAAGGTGAACTTCAAGATTTATGTTTTCTCTTGTACTTGCAAACAAGACCAAATCCCAAGTAGTGGATCGACGTGTTATCGCTCATGGACGTATGGCCGATCTCTCCAAACCACATTAAAAATTAAGTGTTATTTATTTTCGGTTCTTACTTTCAACACTATCTTAAATTATATGTTATTGAACCGAACATCATCAACACACACAATCGCATCTTCGTTAAAATCCTCTATCAAGATCGGTTTGATACCAACGAAAAACTAAAACCGAATAATCAATATTTGACTAAGAGTTTTACACTAGCATCACTTTTCAAGAAAGGCAAACCGTAGCCACTACATTCCGTAAGCATAATTAATTATCATTTCAATCGATCACCGCCTCAAGAGTTAGTAGATTGCTAACTAATACACTCTAACAAGACTCCATGTATTTGAACCGGTAAGTGGTATCGATACCAAGATCAAATTGACTTCAGTTAACCGACATGTGTTGACCAATAGAAGGTACAATCTCGTGGAAAAAAAAGTTTTAATTTATCTTAACTAGTATATTTTTCTCTCTCATACACAATACCATCGCCAATGACCATCAAATTGAATTTGATTTGTACTTTGGTCACACATTTCTTTTAATGTATTTGTTTCGTTAGCTTTTCAGCTGATTAAATGTGAATTTTATGTATTTACATTTTTTTTATTTTGTTCCGAACTCATTCACGTAAAATTTCAATTAATTTAAGAGGTAATTTCAATTTAAATCTTCTTTATTTAATTTAAATAATGATTCTGATCGTTATTTCAAAATTCTGGCCAATAATAATAAGATTGCTTACAACCAAAACCAAACAAATATCGACTGAAAATAATATTCTTAATCTAATTTTTATAAGATTTCGATCGATCGATAATCGGATTCCGATGGATCAGAATCTTCTTTTGGTCGATCTGAATCATGTTCTTTCCCATTGAAATGTTGATTTGTTGATTAATTAAGATGAATTTATATATTTCAATCGCGATTTAATGATTAATTTTAGATAAATTTATATTTGTGCTATAATTATAAAATAAATTACGAAACAAATATACAACCAACTAATTATAACTCAGCAATCATTTCAGGTTTCTATTAACTCACAAATATAGTTATTTTTTTCAGACTTGGATGCAGAGACTTATCATTTAAGTTTATTTTCACTTTAAAATATATTAAAAAACTTAAATATGGAAAGTAGCATTTTTTTTCGATAAATGATCATGTACACACTTTTTGAAAAGTGGATAGTTATATATAATTCTACTATACAAATTTATACTATATAGTGGATACTCTAAATTTTTCCTTAATGTTAGTATTAATAATTTTCAGTAAATATTTTAGAACTACCACAAACATTATAGCTTAATGATATTATTTTATATCCTAAAAAAATGATATTCATTTTCCACCTAAATAATATAAAAAATATGAATTTGGAACACATGATATTCCACAGAAAGCGAAGAGCCAAAACAATTAGACCTTGAAATATCCAATCTCGTGAGAGCTTCGATCACGATCTCGCTGAGAAAATGGAAGAAGAACTAATGGCGAATGCATAGACACATGGAATGCTACTAATATTGAAACCCTAGCTGGAGGAGGGGGTGGTGGATTGCAAGCTCTATCAAGGGCTGGGCAGAGTTCCGCCGCCGCAAATTTAAGTAAATATTCGGCTCCAATTGCTCTAAATCGTTATCTGCTTAGATGAGTTGGTTCCTGTGTCGTGTTTATTGTGTGCGCGCATGCGCGTGCAGCATCTTTCGGTAGAGTTATTTTTGTTTGAAAGATAGCTGCTTTATTTATTTTGTTTATTTATTTTTGGTTCTTGTGCTCATTGTAGATTATGTGATCATCCATGCTGAAAGTTCGAACTTAATGTGGTAGAGAAGAGAATGTTTTTTCTGTTTGTTTCATCAACTGGTAGATAACAGGTGCGCCGTGAAAAGGTTAGGCTGTTTGTTCCACACGTTTATTTAAGCAAAAAGGATTGACATTTAGATAGTCTTATGCTTATTGATTTGGTTAATGTAATATAGATTTGAAGGAGTAAAACTGTTGGATATATTTGTTAATCATTGCCTTTTATATAAACTTGGGTCCAGTCTCTACTTAGTGTTTGTAGTAGTCCAAGAAACGTTTATTGAAAAGTGATATTTTCTTTCAAAACTAGATGCATAATTTTTCAGCTGTGTATTAGTGGTTAATCAAGCGATAGAATTTTAGTATCTAACCGCTTCTTGTGCTTTTGTAGTATCACTATTTCTCAGAAAGTTAGCAATATGATTTCTGGCAGCCCGCAAGACTACAATTCCTGTAGTTCGTTGATTTCAGAGCTCGAAACTGCATCTCCAGTATGTCTGTGTTAATCTGTGTCTGCTATTATTAAGTTTTCTTGTTGTTATGATTTTCAGTAAATTTGCTTGTCTCTGGATTTATTTTCAAATTTCAAACAGTATGTCTAAACTCTTATTTCCAATAAGACAGCACTGAGAGAGCATAAATTGTCTTGGGACCATGAGCTGTGTCTATGATATTATTTTGGAAAAAGATTATCCTGGTCTCTGACATTGGTAGTAGAATTCTCAAGCGTTAGATGCTTAAACAGTTAATCTTGGATATGCTTGAAATATATGCACCCAGTATGATCCTTGTTTGAACTCCTTTCTCACCGATGGCCATTAGGTTTGGGTCCATAATATGCAGTCTTGCTGAGTATGTTGGATAACACACGCTGAAAATTGTGTAATATGCTATCAAGTATCGAGAAATCAGCAAATAAGTTTGCCAAAAGTTTGATAACATATTATACACAATTACATGTTATGAAGGATATGCGTAAAACATGCTTGTACTATTTGGTGAATTATATATGCACTAAAATTTATGTATTTCTGAATTGCGCGGAACATATAAATACTATTTCCTGTTCCAATTAACAATCGATGTTGAATTGCAGGAGGATATAAATGCTATTTCCCAAGCATATGATTCCTTTTTGTCAAGATTCCCATTGTGTCATTGGCATTTGGAGAAATATGCTTATCAGAAAGCAAAGTTTTGCAACTCTCAAGAAGCTGTTGTTATTTATGAACGAGCAGTGGAAGTGGCTATGTATTCAGTTGGTTTCTGGGCTGATTATTTCACATTTGCAGTAGCTTGTTTTGAATCACCTGTGGATATCCGTCGGTACTATCAATGAATCTTTCCATTTATAGACACTTCCTTTGATAAAAATCTGTGCTTGAATGTTTATTGAGCTATATCGTAATGTTTTTATTTAGGAAATCTGTTTGACCAATAGACTTGGACGGGCTGCAGCTTTTATGAGAAAACTAATACATGAGTAGGTATTGTTAAAACCCAGATTTGGTTCCTGAAGTCAATATTTTGTGCATATTGGCATCAGGGAAACACTTAAATTTTAGAGCGAAATCATTGTGCATCAACTTTATATGTTCTTTGCATCAACTTTATGCATGTTGTTCATAGATTACAAAATGATGTAGTTCTCATTTGATCCACTCTTATATATATATATATATATATATATATATATAATATCTCATGCCAAGAATTTGAATGCGGAAAACTATGCATATGATCTTGAATTGTCTGGAGTTAATACCAAAAGGAGTTAACTAATTTCTTAATGAGTTATGGCTGCAATATCTGCAAAATCTTGGACCTTGAAGCTGAGAGGGTTGCCTGTCTATAGTCTATGAATTTTCTGTGGAAACCTTTAAAGCTAATCAATGCTCCAAGAAGGTGACAATTGTCAAATATATGAACACATTGATTACCTGTTTCAGTTTTTCAATATATTGTTCCTCAAGGTCATGTCGGATAGATATCAAGTCAATCAAGCTAAATGTAGCAAAGCATTCAAGTTTTCCCATAAATGAGTAACTTTTTTGTGTTACTGAAGCTTTTATCTGATAATGGTTTGCGCTGCAGAATGATAGAAATACTGGGATCATATTGTAGGATTCATCATCTACTAATAGTACTCGATCTGTCATCATTTGGGCAGATTGTTTGAAAGAGCCATCTCATTTGTTGGAAGGGATTACTATTGCCATGTCCTTTGGGACAAGTACTTGAAATATGAATTCAATCAAGAGGGGTGGAGCTTTCTTGCACAGAGTTACATCTGGGCATTGAGGTTTCCGACAAAGAAGCTGCGGTTTTATTATGATAAGTATGTCATGCTCCAACTTATCCAAAAAGAGGGGGGGAAATGCTTTTCAATGCCCACTGCCCACCATAGTTTCTCTAATATCACACCTTTGATTTAGCTTATTTATTTTGTGCCATTCACATTTTTTAGTGCATACTTAGGACTATATATAGAGTCATAGACCACCAATGCTTGTATTATCTCTTTATGATGTATTAACTAATTCCATATGTATGTTTAGGACTCAAATTTGCATGTACTTTTCCCTTTCTTGATTTTTGTTTTCACCCTGTACTCCAGCTTCAAGCAGTTTGTTGCAATTTGGAAGAGGAGATCGGATATGAAAAAATTACTGCATAGTAGAGCAAATATCTGTTCCATGTGCTGCAGTACAATTATCTAAGGATGAAATTTCTCTTGTCATCAAGGATATGCTTGATTCTTCCCATAGATCCCTTAAATCCAAAGCGCTGGATAGATATAGATCTATTGGTGAAGAGTTCTATCTGGAAGCACGGCACATGGATGAGAAAGTAAAACATTTTGAGACAAAGATCCAAAGGCGTTATTTTGATGCTACTCCTCTTCATGATGACCAATTAATTAATTGGCATCTCTACCTGGATTTCATTGAGAAGCAAGACAATTTGGACTCAGTAAGTTTTTATCGGATATCATGCTTTCATATGTAATTACCATACTATATTTAAATGTCCGTATATGTGCAGACCATGAAACTCTATGAAAGATGCTTGATTCCTTGTGCCCATTACCCGAATTCTGGATGCGGTATGTGGAGTTCCTAGAATCGAAAGGAGGACGTGAGCTGGCTATTTCTGCCCTAGCCCGGGCCACTCAAATATTTTTAAAGGTGCAATTCTCTGCCTCATTCGTGTTTAAGTTAGTCAATATGTTGATACAATCATACTGCGAGAAGGGATCTCTGACATCCGGAAATCTTCTTGGTAGTGTAAGCCGTCATTAGTATGGTTTGGAAATATGTGTACAATGTTTTGTATTCTTTGTTACTGGCTTTTCTGCATTTAACCTATCTAAATGAGATGCTTTTGATAGTCTCCCATCCTGGCAAGTGAGGATTTATAATATTCTTTGAAGTGTAACTTTGATTCTTCCTAAAATACTATTTTATTTGCCTTCGTTTTCTACTACTGGTGAAATATATTTTCTAATTTTAAGATCTATTCTCTTCAGAACTAGGGTAAATGAAAACAATATTACCTTATGTTTTCTGTAAAAGAAAGAACTTTTATGTCTTTGTTTTGGAGAATTTGATTTCTGTTTTGTTAATATGGTGCAGAGTGTACCAGAAATCCATTTATTTGATGCAAGGTTTAAGGAACACATAGGAGATGCAGATGGGGCTCGTGCTGCATTAGCTCTCTGTGATCCAAAAACTGATTCTAGCTTCATTCAGACTGCTGCTGCACAAGCTAACCTGGAAAGACGTCTGGTATGGGTTGCATTACTGCATATTTCTAGCACTTGGTTGAGTAACTTTATGCTATCGTTTGAACTTTCAGGGGAATTTTGCAGCAGCTTCAGCCACATATAGGAAAGCAATTACAAAAGCAAGGGAGAAGCAGAAGCTAATCCTTCTTCCCATTCTGTATTCGCACTTTGCCCACCTTACATTCTTGGTATGAAACTTGGTTAATTCCAACTCTGCTCTATCAGAAAACTTAATCTATTATATTGTACTGTTCATAACAACATAGTTTTCGTGCTTTGCTTAGTTGCATAGGAAGTCAATGGTGATAAAGCAATCAGTTGAGAGTGTTCACAGTTAGCCCCACCTTTTCGACTCGGAAAACATATTTAACCTTGGATAAAATTTTGATCTAGCATACTTCATTGATACTGTATACGTGCTACTGTTTGACACAATGATATGATGAAGTTTGAAACTATAGAGTAATGCAAAAACTATTGTTTATGTCTTGGCTTCTTTGGTGCCAGAGATTTTGTCCGCACAATTTTTTTGTAATATTCTGCCATTACCTTTGTTTAATTTCTCCCTTCATTATATGTTATGTTGCTTATGATTGATTTCATAAGTTTCTCTAACTAAATCTAATTGGCTGATAGACAACAGGCAGCTGCTGCTTCTAGAGATGCATTAATTGAAGGTATACAACAGGTGCCTCGTTGCAGATACCTTTAGAGGTACTATTATTGTTACTAACTTACTATTAATATTAATATTAATATTTTATTTGATAAGATAATTGAAGACTAGCATGAGATTGTTTGGTGTATTTTCCTTTTCTTCGGTCATTAAATAGATCACCAATGTTTTCATATTTGCTTAGATTATTTTTTAAATTATGTATGAAGACCATCAACCGTTTGTCTCCTTTTCTCCTCCTAGACTTACCCGTCTTTTAGCATAACATTCATGTTCTCTAGACCATGGGTTAAAGGTCAACGGTGATTGTTCTTTCTTATGTTCAGGAATTGGTAAAGTTTGCTATGACTCACGAAGGAGCAAGCCATGTCAACATCTTAAATTCAATAATAGCGGATGCCATTTCACCCGGATTAGATGAGAATGATGGTTTGGATGCCAAAGATCGAGAGAACATATCATGCTTGTTTTTGGAGGTGGGATCTTCTATCATCACTTTGTATCATTGTGCTGACACATGCATTAACTTGTCACTATTTGATTTTTCTTGGATTATTTGAGTTCATAGTCAGTTTTTGGAATATAAGATGTTTGTAAATGAACGTTTTCTTGTGTTCTCCTCAAGTTTTATCGATGATCTATGTTTGCCAACTCGTATTGAACTAAAACGATGCCTAAAATTTTCTGTATCTTTGCTCGACCCGGTTCTTGTTCTTCCGATGTTGCTGCATCGATGCCTAATATTTGTATAATGGTTTCAGTTTGTCAATCTATGTGGGACTTTGCATGATATAAGAGAGGCATGGAATCGTCATGTTAAATTATTTCCCCAGTCGCTGAGGTCAAAGATGCCATCTAAGCACCCTGTATCAGGCAGTTACCCAATAGGTTCGGCCAGGGATAAAAAAAGGAAGTATAACCATCCTGTGGTTAGCCAGCCATCCACAAACCATTCCGAACAACTTCATGGGCACGAACTGGTACCTGATCAATCTCCAGCGAGTAATGAAGTCCATCCTAACGAGGTTATAAGAAAACCCGCTCATCTTATGGACCAGAGCAGCAACGCCAATGAAAAACTGCAAATGCTATCGACCAAAGAAGTTTTGTCCAATGGTGATGAACCTTGGGACAGTGGACCAGCTAACAAAGTTTCATGCCAGTCTACAGAAGACGGACTGGGGCCTATGGTCGTTGCTGGTGAATTTTCTGACCATGCCAAGGAGAAACCTCTGCCTATACATGATTCAGACCAGGATTTCTTGTCCCAATCTATAGGAGACGAACCGAGGCCAATGGATGTTAGTGCTGAATTAGGTTTACAGTTCAAAGAAGATGAGGTTGGGAAATCAACAGAGACAACTGAATTAATTGAGGCAAGCCACTTTAGTTTGCCGAATGTTCATCCAGTGTCGGATCACAAGCTCAACCAGCCTAAGGGCTCAGCTTCGTTGGACCATAATTCTTTGAATTCTCAGGAAAAGGAATCTCAGGAGCTGATCCACGTGCCTTGTTATGAGTATGGAAGTATTCCGAAGAGCATTCATTCAGTCAAGTCTCTCAAAGTCCGTGGTGAATCTGAACGAGATGGATCAGTGAGTCGTCAGCATAATGCACCCAGGGAAGTGCATCATCCAGAAGAGCCTTCTAGTACCCGAGATTACCTAATTGACAGAGATAGCATGGTCCAAGCTCCCGGACATGCAACATCAACGTTCCAAGACCAATCTCAAGATCGAGAGCTTATGTTAGAGCAATCACCCAATGTTGATCGCCATAAATTAGTTATGAATCAAGGTAGGGGTAGCCAGTCGGAAGTAGGGGCTGTCGGGAAGGATAGAGCAACTGAAAAGGATCAGCCCTATCCATCTAGGCAACAACGTATCAGCCAATCGGAGGATAGAGCAACTGATCCGGAACAGCAAGCGGGGACCTTGACACCTCCGACTTCAATCAGTACGTCTGGAGGACAGCATCCGGTTTCCTCCCAACCGGCTTCTTATGCTCAGCAAAACATGAATCCGACTGCTCCAACGACTACTCAGCAACAATGGCAAGAACAACAGAGCTTGGCCATGAACCAGATGATGTTGCAGTATCATTACCAGCAGCAGCAATTACTGCAGCAACAGTATCAGCAGCAGCTGCAAATGCAGCATCCCTACTACCAGATGCAGCACCAGTATATGAATCAGAAGCAGCCGAATCAGCAGCAGTATGTCGAACAGCAGCAGCATAATCAGCATCTGCAAATACAGCAAGGTCACGAGCCTCATCAACAATCCCAGGATGTTGCTTACCAAGCACATCAGTTGGCGTATCAACAGCATGCGTCGCAGGAGCAACAGCAGCTGCTCTGGCAGCAGCAGTACCAGCAGTATCAGGGCTATCAGCTTCTGCAACAACAGCAGCAAGGGTCTGTGACTACGCAAGGACACAACGTGCATCACCATCCATCACAGAGGCAGCAAGACGAACAGCTGCAGCAATATCTTCAACAAGCTCATCCACAACAAAAATTCACTCAACGTATGAGCCAAAATCAACAGGTATGTTCTGCCATATTTGACTTTGGGATATCAATGTGGGACGTTACTGGTACATGATGTATGTATCTAAATTCACTCCTACACAAGTTAACATCTGTCTTTGCATTCACTGCAGGGTACGCCAGATTATGCAGCTGCCCGAGCTTCTTCATCTCCACCTCTCGGTGCTCGATCACCACAAGTTTCGCAATAGTTTCAGAGTGCTAGTGGATTTGAATTGTACGTTTAACAGCAACCTGCCTCATGATAAACATGGATTTTGTAGGATAGCATATATGAGTGAGTGCATGGATTCTTGATGACTTCGACCTGATCCATACATCTCAATGTGTTAGTTTAGAACCATATTGTTGCAGACGCGAGTCTTGTTGGCCATCCTAGGGAGCCATTCTCATTCTCTCTAGAGCTCAGTCTG
Source organism: Salvia rosmarinus (assembly GCA_036937905.1). Taxonomy (NCBI): domain Eukaryota; kingdom Viridiplantae; phylum Streptophyta; class Magnoliopsida; order Lamiales; family Lamiaceae; genus Salvia; species Salvia rosmarinus. Next base: position 78,790 of record JAODLM010000486.1, read on the forward strand.
AAAAGTTAAATGCTACAAAACGTTATAATATTCTGATCTGAGTTTTGTAGGACAAAATTAAATAATACTACTGAATGTTCTATGGAACAAAATATCATGGGGAATTCTTGTGAGACTTCTCATGGATTTGGGGTTTGATATATATTGGGTACTGTCTTATGAATCTTGAACTCGAGACTATATATACAATAATGCTTTCTATGTATTGCAATCATAGTTTCTTTTCATGAAACTGTATATCATACAAAATGATGTCTTAGATTGGTTTTAGTTCCGATACTAGGAAATTATTTTAAATGATCTACATCACGTATGTATAAAGTCAGACTTCCTACTGAAGAACCCTTATTCTAATAGTGGAGGTTCATTCACATAACATAATCATATCTAAAAGAGCTTGAAATATATATATATATATATATATATATAAGGATTTGGAAATTTTTATAGGGAAAATCTATAATTCTAGTCTAATAAATCAGTGATACCACAATTAAGCCTAATGAATTGAATTTTATGGCAATTTTAGCTCATAATTGATTTTTGGTGCTGAAAAACATAATTTGGCATCGGAAATAATGCATGATTCAATATGTCAAAATGATATTAGAAAACACTTATGAGTTACATGTTATTTTCGATGTAAATTGTGTTTTGCAGACCGAAAACTACTTTCAGGTTAAAATTATAATCAAATCCAATTCATTTGAGTTTGATTGAAATATTATTAAATTATTAGACTAAAATTATGTATTTTTTTACTTTTATATAATAAAATTGAACAGAACCAACTTGGTACCTCAATGTGACGTAAACAGTTGGTGTTGATGGCGTGAAACTATTGGATAAAGTATTTATGTATTATGTATATCTCTATATATCGTAAACAAGACTAAAATAGTACATTCCTTTCCTTTTGATGATATTAACTATGTTATCAGCAGTCACTTAGTCCCCGAAGAAACATAATGACCAATTGCTTGATGAAATGCCATTGAATGAAACTTTTGTTTGTTTCAGGCAAATGAATTTTAAATTCAGACACTTTTCCCGTTACACGAAGTAATTGGTCTTTGTTTCTGTTTTGTTCTTCATTCAGTGCAAGACCAAATGCAGCGAATTTGTTTTTTAGGCAATTTTTGTTATAAGAATGATGTGCAGGATGTAGAAGATGAGTTGGAAATTGGGCAAAGATGAAATGGGTCCATTCCACTAATACAATCTAGAGAAGTCTAATTTTCAGTCACATGAATATTTCATCTCAGTCTACATCTTCTCTCACTCTCCGAGGTCGTCATATTTGTGTATATTTCTCCATTTGTCTATTTAATTTTATTTTGATATATTTATAAAATTTGTTTATTTTTTTTTATAAATATGAATTTCATCCAAAAGTTAATACTTTTATCCATATATAATTTATTTATTTATAAAAAAATATTCATGGTCCACATTTTTGACTCACATAGTACATTTTATTATATGAATCTCATTCTCCATTCACTTTATATTTATTGTATTTATTAAAACTTGTGTCGGCAAAAACTAGAACCATATATGAAGGATATGGCTGTAAATGAGCAAAACTATTTGTGAGCAATTCGAAGCCCAACTCCATAAAAATTCGTTCGAGTTTGTTTAGTGAAGCTCATTAGCTAAACAAACCAAACTTGAGTATGATAGTATTCAGCTCGTTAGCTCGTGAACAATTTCGTTAACTGATTTAGCTTGAAAGTATAAAATTATTAACTAGATACAATTATTTTCTTTCTATAATTAGTAATTATTGTGTTAAATCTCTAACTACTTTTATTTGTTATAAAAAATCAATAAATATATTGTGTTACCATAGATAAAATAATTTATTTTAAAATAAAATAATTAATGTTCTAAACATATATCTAAATTTAGAAAGTCTGTTTGAGTTCGATTAAAGCTCAGAATATTTGAGCTCGAAATATTCGATAATAAAACTCAAGACTCGACTCAATACTAAACAAATCAAATTTGGTCACGATGATGTTCGGCTCGACTCCGTTAGATTACACCTCTAATGAAGGACGAATGAAATGTTTTAGTAAAATTTCAAACGAGTATAATTTTCATATATATCTATCTATGAGCCCAATGTGGGCATTATTCTTACGACGAAGGGTCTTCGACGCGTTATTAGATCGATATTTATGATAAATATTTAAATAGAAATGTATATAAAACATTATTTATATTGAAAACACATCTTCTCTCACTTTCCGAGGTTGTCACTTGTCATCTTCTCTCATTATAAACAACTGTTTGTCGCGAACCTGCTGCGGTCGAATCAAGATACATCAAAATATGGTATACGTTTACTGATTAGGAGCTGGATTTAGGCAGTAATCACCATTTACAGCAAGATGAAAAGGAAAGAAAAAGCTGTTTTCTTCACAGAGAAGTACATATACGTATAAAGCGCGGCACTCAAACACACACACACAGTGGAAAAACAGTACGATGATGATAAAATCCAGCTTTATATCACCACTCTTCCTCGTACGGCACGCCACACTTCGATTCTCCACCAGAATTCTTGACCAAAAAGTTAGGATCCCTTAAATCAAAATGGAGCTGCACACCGTCAAGCGCAGAATCCCAGCCACTTCCACGTCATCCTCAGCCGCCAGCAACCTCAACACCGACGAAAAGACCATTGCTTTGTAAATGCTGACGCCAGATTGATGGCGGAGTTCGAGCAATCTGGGATGTCTGGTAACTTCTTCAACTACTGTAAATCAGTCCCTTTGCCCCCAAAACTATGAGTACTGAGGAGGAGATGACTGATTATTTGACTAAGATTCAAAGGGGCGGTTTTGTGCAGTCTTTTGGTTGTATAATTGCTGTTGAGGAACCTAATTTTAGTGTGATTGGTTATAGTGAGAATTGCTTTGATATGTTGGGATTGAAGGGTGTTGTTGTTGGGAGGAAATTGGGTTTGATTGGGGTTGATGCAAGAACCCTTTTTACTGCTTCGTCCGTGGCCTCGTTGGTCAAGGCTGTTGCTTCGAGGGAGATATCGTTCTTGAATCCAATTTTGGTGCATTCTAGGAGTAACCATACGCCATTTTATGCTATATTGCATAGGATTGATATAGGCATTGTGATGGATTTGGAGCCCGGTCATGGTGATCCTGCTGTTGTGCATGCTGGGGCTGTGCAGTCGCAGAAGCTGGCTATGAGGGCGATATCTAGGCTGCAGTCGCTGCCCGGGGGTGATTTAGGGGCTTTATGTGATGCTGTGGTGGAGGATGTTCAGAGGCTTACGGGGTATGACAGGGTTATGGTGTACAAGTTCCATGAGGATAATCATGGTGAGGTTGTGGCTGAGATTAGGCGGTCGAATTTGGATCCGTATCTGGGGTTGCATTACCCTGCCACGGATATCCCACAGGCAGCACGGTTCTCGTTCAAGCAGAACCGTGTTAGGATGATCCACGATTGCAGGGCCAAGCCAGTTGGGATAGTTCAAAGTGAAAAGCTGAAACAACCTCTTTGTTTGGTTAATTCCACGCTTCGTGCGTCTCATGGTTGTCATACTCAATACATGGAGAACATGGGGTCTATTGCCTCGTTAGCCATGGCGGTTATTGTGAAGAATGGTGACTCGAAGAAGTTATGGGGATTAGTAGTGTGCCACCATACATCTCCACGCTATGTTCCTTTCACTCTTCGGTATGCATGTGAGTTCTTGATGCAAGCATTTGGTTTACAGCTTTACATGGAGCTTCAAGTGGCATCACAGATAGCGGAGAAGAAGATCCTCCGTATGCAGACATTGTTGAGTGATATGCTTCTCCGAGATGCTCCAGTTTGCATTGTGACTCAGTCCCCTAATATCATGGATCTTGTGAAGTGTGACGGTGCTGCACTCTATTATGGTGGGAAATGTTGGTTGCTTGGTGTCACTCCAACACAGGCACAATTGAACAATATTGTTGAATGGGTACTAAGCATCCTCGGAGATTCTATGGGGTTGAGTACAGATGGTCTTGCTGATGTTGGCTATCCTGGAGCAGCTCTCCTAGATGATGCTGTTTGCGGTATGGCTGCTGCAAGAATTTCTACTCGCGACTTTCTCTTCTGGTTTAGATCTAATACTGCAAAAGAATTCAAGTGGGGAGGTGCTAAACATCACCCGGAAGACAAAGATGATGGTGAAAAGATGCATCCCAGGTCTTCGTTTAATGCTTTTCTTGAAGTAGCTAAAAGTAAGAGTTTGCCGTGGGAGACTGCTGAGATTAATGCAATCCATTCTTTACAAATTATATTGAGAGATGCTTTTCAAGTGACCGAAGATAGTGGTCCTAAACGTGATGTAAACTGTGGTGCAAAACCGGATGAAATTGCTGCAGTAGCGACTCAAATGGCCCGATTAATAGAAATTGCTACTGCTCCGATTTTTGGGGTCGACTCATCCGGTTTGATAAATGGATGGAATACTAAAATGTGTGAGGTGACTGGATTAGAAATGCTTGAAGCTCTCGGGAAGTCACTAATTCCTGATGTTGTCCATGAAGACTCGCATGAAGTTGTTGAGAACTTGTTGGTTGAAGCTCTAAAAGGTAATTTTTCCTTCTCTTTCTGTTTAAGACCATTTAATTTCAATATTTTGTATAGTTATATCACTTATTCTATTCCTCTCAATAGAAGCTACGTCATCTTTCGTCTTTTAATAAAGATTGCTCTTTTAAAGTCAAATCTTCATGATAGAATAGAGAAGTGATATATTTCATCATTAGACTCAAAAATTTGTTTTATCACATCATATTTTTCTACAATTTCTTCTTTTGTTACGTGTGGCAAAACAAGTTCTTGGTCTTAACGACACAATTTTCTTGTATAGAAATAGGCAAACATAGGTCTTACTAGTAGGTATCAAAGTTAAACACATCCTAGTAAATGATAATTTGTGTTTGAATCAAAATGACATGATGTTCTTGAGAAGATTGTTATTATTGTTTTTCATTTGTTGTCATGCTACATATTCATATTCTTCGACCGCATCACATTTGTGCATGCGTTGATCCATCGTTATTCACCAGTCTCAACTCTCTCAGTTGTTTCACTTTCTGGCCCCTCTTTGTGCAACTTTAGGTAAGGACGACAAAATGTGGAGGTAAAGGTGAGGAAGTTCGGGCACATACGCCAAATTCAGTTGTATACCTTCGGGTTAATGCATGCACTAGTAGGGACTATAGAAACGGTGTCGTGGGTGTATGCTTTGTGGGTCAAGATGTCACTACTGAGAAAACTGCGATGGCTAACTTCATTCGTATGCAAGGGGACTATAAGGCTATAATACAAAGTGTAAATTCTTTGATTCCACCCATATTTGCTTCTGATGAGAATGCATGTTGTTCTGAATGGAATGCGGTCATGGAGAAGCTGACCGGTTGGATGAGGCACGAGATAATTGGGAAAACGCTACCTGGGAGATTTTTGGGTGTTTTGTCGGTTGAAAATCAAGATGTACTGACAAAGTTTATGATTCTTCTATCGTGCTATTTGTGGACATGACACTAAAAAGCTTGCATTTGGGTTTTTCAATAGGGAAGGAGAGTTTGTCGAGGTATATTTGACAGCATATAAAAGAGCAGACGAGAGCGGGAAGATATTTGGGTGTTTATGCTTCTTTCAGACGATAGCGATAAGTTAAAAAGAGTCCACAATTGACAAACATGAGGAAATGGAAGAGCTTTTGATAGCAAACAAATTGGCTTACATTACACAGGAGATGAAAAATCCTCTTAACGATAACCATTTCAAGCGATCAAAAGGAATTTCTTAAGACTAGTGATTCTTTTGAAAGGCAGATATTATCCATTATTGACGATGCTTATGTTGGAAGTTTGGAAGCATTGTGAACTATGCTTCTTCGCCAGATGGTTGGGTAGAAATGGAGGTATCACCTGGATTGAAGAAGATAAAACATGGTAATGACATTGTTCATATGAAATTCAGGTACTATAAATACAATCATGTTGGTCGTATGATCGATCTTAATTTCGTTAGGGAATTAAATGCGCAATGAACACAGAGAATTAACGTGGTTCGATCTTTAAAATAGATCTACGTCCACGGAGCAAGAGAGAGTATATGTGTATTGAGAGTGTGAAAGCGATTACAAAGAGAGTAGCTGATCTTTTCCGTCTAATCTAGCCTTTATTTATACACAATGATATTGAGTTCGACTCTGTTCCAACCAAATTGTTCTACTTAGTCGCCAATAATAGCACGAGGTCCCTATAGTGTGGTAAGGTCGATCCAAGTCAAATCTCTCGAGGAAGACTTAACAGGGCTTATGATGTGTTACGATGAAAGCAATAAATCTAAGTCCTAAACATGATTTTGGGGTGATGATTAACTAAGATAACAGGAAATAAAACACGCAAACGATTCAAACCAAGCGTTCAAGCAGTTCAATCGCACAAGAATAATTCAAGAGTGTGAGATAAACTAGGGTATTAGGGTTCTTCGCCGATTAATCGATTATTGCTTGATCAAGAAATCTACCTATTCATGCAATCCTCAAACCTAAATCCAAACACTGACTTTCGTTCGTGGATTAAACCTAGGTTATCAAATTTCATAAATACATACACTATTAGAGTACCCGTTTCCAGAACCTCTAACCCAATTGATTCCTATGACGCAACGATCTATCTCTCGATAATACACGAAACATACAAATAAATAGTGATTAATCAATTACCAAATTCTATCATGCACGATCTATCTCTCGATAATACACGAAACATAAATAATTCAATAGAGATCAATCACTCAACAATAAACCCAGGATTCAATTGGTATTCTCAATCAAACAAATCATCAATCAATCAATTGAATCACCCAACCCTAGAAAAGAATTAGTTCATGTTCATTTCATGGATCAAATAATTATAATTGATAGAAATCATTATCCAATAATTCAATGGAAGAAAAATAGAATAACAAGTCTTACAATCAGAATGTCGTTGATGGATTTCTCCAATCAAATGTCTTGAATCAATCCTAAGTGCAAAGAATTACTTGGAGAAATAATGGAGAATAATTCGCGAACAAAGCTCTCGAGAGAAAACCACGACGGAAATAAAATAATGGGAACTAGGTTTTCAAATTAAAACAAGATTTATAGCGGCAGAAATATCCCGCGCAGCGTCGGACGCGTCGCAGCGCCGGACGCGGAAAGCTCCTGGAGTGAAAAGTCGCGACACGCCAGCGTCGGACGGAGAGCAGCGCCGGACGCGCCGCGATTCTGGAAACACACCCATCGCCGGTTGGAGTCACAGCGCCGGACGCGGCTTGTAATCTGGAGAAGGTGCAGCGCCGGATGAAGGCCAGCGAGCGCTGGGGCGCTGGGGAGGAATGGGCGCGGTGTCGATTTGTATCTCGAAAGCAGTTTGGTTGAGCTTGTATACAATGTTTTCGTTACCACTATTACAATCTCCTATCCGAATTGAATACTTGATTGCATATATCGTGTCCCCTTATCTCATATATAAGTTAGATCATACGGTGTGTAGAAGATCACGTAAGTCCGTATGATTGGTCAAGCTTAATGAGATATAAAAGTTTCACATTGAGACAACTTAAGGACGAGTTGTCGGTTTAGCCGCAGATATAGAAGAAGTGACTCGACTTAGTTGCTTGTCTATGCCGGTACGCGTCTCGACGTATCAAGGATCACAATGAGATGAGTTCTTCTTTCGACCGTCGTAAAGAACCAAGATCTCGGTGACTTACGATGATCTAAACCTCGATAAGGTATTAGGTGAGTATGAGTTCGTCCATCACTTTGACTTGTTATGGGTGAGGGTTATATGTTCTAACCCAAGATTCTCCGTGATCTTGGGTGGTGGAAGTCTCAGATGTCACGCTAGTTATCTCAGACGAGTCACCGTATCCGCTAGGATGATGACGCCCCTAAGGAGCTCAAAGGTTTATTGTACTAAACCCCGCAGTTGAGTTAGCTCAAGTACAATAATAAGGTTGAGTGGTACTACTTAAGGAAATGAAGTTATTAATCGCTTTAAGCAATGATTGCTATAAATGATTAATGGACGCTCGATATCTTAAATACGGGATTCAGAATGTCTAAGTGCAAGCCCGACTCAACTTCGGTAATAAAGGGGTAAGTCAAGATTTATTCTCTAGTGGCATGAATAAATGTTTATAAATTAATTTATGTTATGGGCTGAACATAAGATAATTAATTTATTTGAGGCCCTCTTTATTCCTTGCATTTGATCCCTGGGCTGGCCCATCTAGGCCCGTAGCAAGAGGAAAATCGGCGCCCCTTGATGCTCCATTGGCAAGATTTTATTCTCTTTATCCCACAAGGATATTATTATATTTATGGTATATGCATAGATCCTTTCCATATAAGATTATGGTAATAATCCTGAGATTATGGAATTAATCCTGAGAGTATGGAAATAATCATAAGATTATGGTATTTTTTCCATATAGGATTATGGTAATTTCCATATAGGATTATGGTAATTTCCATATGGGATTAAGGTAGTGCATTATAAATATAAGGTATGAGATAAAGTCAGGTTAATGCTCACATAATCCACACAATATTTTCGGACATCTCATAGTGTTTGAGAGAGATTTTCGTGAGTTTTGGTGAGAGAGCATAGGGTGATTTTTCCAAGCATTCTCCATAGATCGCCCTCACCGACGCTGGAGATTGGGCAATCGGGATACAGTCGAGAAGGTCAAAGCACGAGTCCGATCCGCTCATCTCGCTCCATCGACCCGGCGCATCCAAAGGTAAACACGTGAAAACCCCTACGTGCCGCGATTAATTATATAGACGCATGCTAGGTTTATAATCAATGTATGGTGAATTAAATATCCAAGATAGATCCCAATTGGGGCAGGAGGGCTTAACATATGTTTTCCCTACATCGTGGCTCGTTTATTATTTTGTCGGATTTTGTTGCGAAAATCCGTGGTTAGATCGCAGCGTGCTCGACGGGTCGCGGTCGCGATTAGCGATCATGAGGTAACCGCGAGGACACGCGAGCAGGCGGCGGCGGCTGGCGGCGGTGGGCTCGCCTGGCAGCGGCCCGGCCTGAAGACAGGCCGACCCGCCCGGACCCGTTTTCAGCCCAATCCAGATTTTTCCGGTCCGTGCCCGTGCACGCGAGGCCCGTTGTTGAATCCGGTCCGTGCGGGTGCACGCGAGGCCCGTTTTCAAAGTTTAATTGCACTTTGTATATCTATGTAATAGATTAGATATAAATGTGCGTGGTTTCACGATTGGGCGCGATGAGCGCTTTATTTTATTTTTATCGTTCATATGCATGTCGGACGTTTATATTATGCATTAGCATGCTATGTATGTTTATATTACGTTGACAAACCTTAAGTGTTTTACGTAATTGGACGCGCATAGTAAGCATGCTAGGTTTATCGCGTTTATCAAGCATATTTTAGAATTACTGCGAGCATGTTTTACATGTTGAGTTCTATAGAAAAGCATGCTAGGATTACGTGATCTGCATGGACAAACCTTTTGAATAAAAAGACTAAGCAAGCAAACCGACAAATTAATTTTTCAAATTAAAATGTCAAGACCTCCACTTTTGATCTCTAAACAAAGTGAGGTGACTTGTGAGTAAGCGCCCACCCGCGTGGCTTGCTTGCACTGTTTATCATAAGTTTGTTAGATGAGATTTCTAAATAAAACTTTTAAATCTATTGAGAAGTGGGAGTTTCATGTAAACGCCCACACGCAGCGTGGCTTGCATGTGCGATTTTCATAAGTTCTCTAGAGATAGATATAAAAGAGATAACAAAAGAATTTGAATTGGAGCGGTATGGTCAGAGTGAGTATGCGATTCTAAGAATTCATTTCTCTTCGTTAAAATTGTGGTCAATGCTTGACATCACCTCAAGTACAACTTCCATGAAGTCCTTCTTGCGATAGTGATGTGGTCTAGTAAGGTCCAATCGTTAATTTCATTTGTCATAAGGATAAGTTGACATGGATTGAAATTAAGCGACTAAAAGGTATATTTTAGTCCAGTCGGGGGTTCGTGTGTGGCGATCCACAGCGTGGCTTGCATGTGGAATTCCTTGGGCGATTGGAGGTTCAATTAATATTGTTTTATCAAAGGTTACAATATTATTGTTACGTAATTATTTGCGATCGTATGCTTATGTGTTTACATTATCGTTTGAGATATGTCTCTTCGCCGATTATCAATATGCTCGCACAAAATCCGTTATCCGGTCCAAATTTTATCGAGTGGAAACGAAACATGGAATATGTTCTTATCATTGAAGAACACATGTTTGTTCTCACTACTCCTAAACCCGATGCCTTCATTGACGATCGACTAATGAGCGCCGAGAGTCAGCGGACTTTGGAATAAGTCGAACAATATGGCTAAATGCTATATGATGACTACGATGTCCAAAGGCTTGCGGTGCTGACATCGATCGATGGTAGACGCGATCGATATTTGGTCAAGTCTCGAGGTAAGTTTGGGCGATCGGATCGGACGATCCTTCCACACAATGAGAGAAATCTTGGCGTGTAAGATGGAAGAAGGAAGTTCGGTCCATGAACATGTCTCCCACACGACTCATCTCATGGATAGTCTTGATCGGTTGGGAGGAGGTATTGACGGCGAAGCCAAGGTCGATATCATCCTCAATACATTGCCCAAGTCTTTTGAGAACTTTCGCGTAAATGCGATCATGAGCAAGACCGAGTTTACACTTAGTCGGTTGCTTAATGATCTGGTGGTGCGCGGAAGGAGTTATGGGAAAAGGAGCACATGCTCTTGCTAGCACATCTAAGGGCCCAAATTTTCCGTTGCAAAATGGGAAAGAAAAAGGGCACCAAAGGTGGTAGAGGCGAGGAAATAGTGGGAGTAATGGGAACAAGAGCGTGGTTGCCACGGAGGGAAGAAGCGAAGGAGAAGGCAAGTGCTTCAAATGCGGTAAGGCGGGCATTGGAAGGCCAGTGCCCTATGCTCGAGGCTCGAGTGCGCCGTTTGCTTTAATAACGGATACATGTTTAGCGACTTGTTCTACCCATTCTTGGGTAGTAGATCTGGCAATCGATCATGTTTGTTACACCTGCGGGGTTCCTGCGGACAAGGAGTTGTTTGATGGCGAGATAACGATCACCATGGGCAACGGCGAAAGTCGAGGCGATTGCGAGTTGGAGATGTTTCTTTATGTTTTGGGACAACAGTTTTAGTTTTGAAAGGCGTTTTATATGTGCGGATTTTCGGCGGAACCTTGTTTCTGTTTGAAATTATTTACTCATGGATATTACGTTATTTTTGATAGTGATGTTTCTATCATAAGAAATGACGAAGTTATACGTGTTGGCACTTTATATAATTAAGCTTTATACTATTTACGCAAAACATAATACCTATAACTATGTTGCATCTTCATCAAACCCTAAAAGAGAAAGTTTTCTTAGAAGATGACACCACTTTTCTCTCGGCATCTTAGACAGGTCACATCAATCTAAATAGGATCCAAAGGCGGCTAAGAATGGGCGTTGGGTAATCTCACGGTTACTCTGTTCCCGATCTGCGAATCTGTATAGAAGGTAAGATGTCGACCGGACTTCAAAGCCGAAGGTTATAGAGCAAAGAAATGTTGGAGTTAGTCCATTCGACTGTGTGGACCAATGTCCACACAAGCTCGTGGAGAATGCAGTATTTTGTCACTTTCATTGACGATTACTCGAGTGCGGATCGTATACCGCTTCACCGCAAGTCCGAATGCTTTGAGAAATTCAAAGAGTTTAAGGTGGAAGTGGAGCGAAGCTAGGTAAGAGTATCAAGTCATCATGGTCGATCGCGGTGGCGAATACCTCGATAACGAGTTTATGGACTATCTAGTGAAGTGTGGGATTACATCCCAACAAGCACTTCACCGGCTATGATGAGTTATGCGACATTGCCTATTTCGTTACGGGGTATGCCTTAGAGACGGCGGCATACTTGCTAAATCTAGTACCGTCAAGTCGATCGAAAAGACCCCTTTCGAGTTGTGGTTTGGTATGAAGCTGGTTTAAGCCACATAAGGATATGGGGCGATCCGGCTACGTCTTTGAACAAGAAGGCGACAAGTTGGAGGCTAGATCCGGCGCAAGTGTTTATTGGCTATCCTAGAGGAGCGAAGGTGGTTTATTCTATAGTCCTAAGGATCGAAGGTCATTATTAGCACTAATGCTCGATTCTTAGAAGAGGACTACATAAAAATCATAAATCCAATGTTGAAATCATTCTTGAGAATTAGAAGATGATCGTATTCCACCACCGAACAGGCGAAAGTGCGAGATGTCGAGTCTAGTGGGAGGATCGACACGGATACTTGAGAAATTGAAGTGGGTCGAGTTCCACCGGAGATACCGACCGTCTGCAAGTGGTACCTACACAGAAGTTGTGCAAGTTAGAGAACCACAAGTATCTGCACCCACCGTTGCCATTGTGCTGTAGAACCTCGTCGTAGTGGGAGGGTTGTTCGTCGACCCGAGCGATTTATGTTCGTGGGTGAATCTTTGGATTTAGTCGGCGAGATGAACATGCGATAATCGACCCATGGACATACGAGGAGGCGACACAAGATATTGATGCAAGATCATGGCACACCGTATGGACTTAGAAATGGAGTCCATAACGGCTATGGATGTATATGAAAGACACCTCTACCGGATGGCGAGGAAGCCATAGGTAGTAAGTGGATATCTGAGAGGAAGAGATTCCGATGGAGAGGTTTCGCTTTCAAAGCCGGGCTTGTGGCGAAAGGGTACACTCAGATTGAGGGCATCGATTTCGATGAGACCTTTTCGCTGTAGCAATGCTCAAGTCCATCGAAATTCTTCGGCCATAGCAGCCCACTTGAACCTAGAGGTTTGGCAAATGGATGTTAAAACCGCTTTTCTAAGCGGTTACCTTGAGGAAGGTAGAGACATCTATATGCAAGAACACAGAAGGTTATGTGGTAAAGGGTGAAGAGCATCTAGTATGGAAGCTAAGAAGTCCATTTATGGACTTAAGCGAACCTCCGATCATGGAACTTACGTTTTGGCGAGGTGGTAAAGTCCCATGGATTTACCCAATTGCCTAGCAGAGTTGTGTGTATCGGTTAGATGTCAACGGTGATGTGGTATTTCTTGCACTTTATGTAGATGACATCCTTCTAGTTGGCAACAACGTGAAGTCATTATCGGGGCGTAAAGAGTTGGCTATCCGATCAGTTTCAAATGAAAGACTTAGGAGACGCGTACATTCTTGGGATCGAGGTTTACCGAGATCGCAAGAAGAAAATGTTGAGCTTATCTCGGGCGTCTTACATTGATCTTGTGATTACTCGCTTTAGTATGCAGACCGCCAAGAAAGGATTGCTACCTTTCGGACATGGCGTTCCTTTATCTAAGACGCATGATCACCTATGGTCGCAAAGGAGATAGAGGAAATGAGACAAGTTCCTACGCTTTCGCCGTAGGAAGTCTCATGTATGCAATGCTATGCACGAGGCCGATATACGCTATCACGGTAGCATAGTAGCTAGATATCGATCTAACCTGGACAAGCTCATTGAACTGCGATAAAGCATATACTCAAGTACACGAAAAGGACTCGAGATTATAGGCTAGTTTACCATGCGAGATAGTCTAATGCCTTTGGGTTATCTGAGACTGGATTTCCAAGCTGACCGTGATGAGAAAAAGTCGACCTCGGGCTATGTGTTTACCTTGGGAGGTGGAGCCGTATCTGGCGGAGTGCAAGCGGCGATGCATTGCGGACTCCACCATGGAAGCCGAATATTTAGCCGCCTTGAGGCTTCAGGAGGCTGTATGGTTCGAGAACTACCTCGTGGATCTAGGTGTGGTACTGGTTTGCCCAAGAGTATCATAGTTTCTTGTGATAACTTTCGGTGCGATGGCAACTTCGAAGGAACCACGGACCCACAAGCGCGACCAAACACATAGAGAGAAAGTACCATGTCATACGAGAAATCGTTAGGCGAGGTGGCGTGCTGATTGAAAAGATTGATCGACGGAAAATCTAGCGGATCCATTCACGAAGAGCCTTCATAAAAAGTCTACGATGGACACGTTAGAGGACTTGGATTGCGCTTGATGGCACCCACTTAGAAAACTTTTGTATAAGTGGGAGAAGCAAAGTGATGGTTGTTTGTAATAGCTAGTAGAGAGACACATTGTATACTAAAAGTTTGCTTTAGTATAAGTGGGAGATTGTTGGTTGTATCTTGAAAGCGGTTTGGTTGAGCTTGTATACAATGTTTCTGTTACCACTATTACAATCTCTATCTCGAATTGAATACTTGATTGCATATATCGTGTCCCCTTATCTCATATATAAGTTAGATCATACGATTGTGTAGAAGATCACGAAGTCCGTATGATTGGTCAAGCTTAATGAGATATAAAAGTTTCACAATGAGACAACTTAAGGACGAGTTGTCGGTTTAGGCTGCGATATAGATAAGTGACTTGACTTAGTTGCTTGTCTATCTTTGATGCGTCTCGGCGTATTGAAGGATCACTGATGAGATGAGTTCTTCTTTCGACCGTCGTAAGAACCAAGATCTCGGTGACTTACGATGATCTAAACCTCGATAAGGTATTAGGTGAGTATGAGTTCTTTGTCCATCACTTTGACTTGTTATGGGTGAGGTTATATGTTCTAACCCAGATTCTCCGCATCTTGGGTGGTGGAAGTGCTTGTATGTCACGCTAGTTATCATGTATCGAGTCACCGTATCCGTTTAGGATGATGACGTCCCCTTAAGGAGCTCAAAAGGTTTATTGTACTAAACCCTGCAGGTTGAGTTAGCTCAAGTACAATAATAAGGTTGAGTGGTACTACTTAAAGAAATGAAGTTATTAATCGTTTTAAGCAGTCAGATTGCTATAAATGATTAATGGACGTTCGATATCTTAAATACGGGGATTCGTAATGTCTAAGTGCAAGCCCGACTCAACCCGGTAATAAAGGGTAAGTCGGCATTTATTCTCTAGTGGCATGAATAAATGTTTATAAATTAATTTATGTTAAAATTTGAACATAAGATAATTAATTTATTTGAGGCCCATCTTTATTCCTTGCATTTGATCCACAGGTGGCCCGTCTAGGGCCGTAAAGAGGAAAATCGCGCCTTGATGCTCCATTGGTAAGATTTTATTCTCTTTATCCCACAAGGATATTATTATATTTATGGTATATGCATAGATCCTTTCCATATAAGATTATGGTAATAATCACGAGTATGGAATTAATCACGAGAGTGTGGAAATAATCCTAAGATTATGGTATTTTTTCCATATAGGATTATGGTAATTTCCATATAGGATTATGATAATTTCCATATGGGATTAAGGTAGTGCATTATAAATATAAGGTATGAGATAAAGTCTAGGTTAATGCTCACATAATCCACACAATATTTTCGGACATCTCATAGTGTTTGAGAGAGATTTTCGTGAGTTTTGGTGAGAGAGCATAGGGTGATTTTTCCGAAGCATTCTCTATAGATCGTCCTCACTCGACGTTGGAGATTGGGCAATCGGGATACAGTCCAGAAGGTCAAAGCACGAGTCCGATCCGTTCGATCCGCTCATCTCGTTCCATCGACCCCGATAGATCCAAAGGTAAACACGTGAAAACCCTACGTCTTTGCGATTAATTATATAGACGCATGCTAGGTTTATAATCAATGTGTGGTGAATTAAATATCCAAGATAGATCCTCGGGGCGAGGGCTTAACATATGTTTTCCCTACACGCGGCGTGCGTTGGGTTGAGGCGAGCACTGGCGTGCGGGAAGAAGCGGCGGCGGCGCCGGGTTCCCACGGACGCAACGGGCGCTGGGTTCCCAGCCACGGACGCAGCGAGGAGAGCAACGCGCGGGATCAGGGCGGGTGTGCGGCGTCTTTGTGGGCGCGGTCGTCTGGCGTGCGGGCGGGCGGCGGCGAAGCTGTAGCGCAAGATAAGCGAGGCAAAATCGTGAGCGGGCTGGGTCCGCCACCGGCTGGGTGGCCGAGAGCTGGGCGCGGGTGCGCGGCATGGGCGCGAGGGCGCTCGGCACTCGTGCGGGGCTTGCGGGTGCTCAGGCTCTCGTGCGAGACTTTGACGTTTCGCTCCGTTCTTCCTCGTTTGAACTCCGATTTTCGATCCGCTTTCGCCTATGAACTCCTGTCGAGATGATCTTCAATTATACATTATTCTTGGCAGGTCCAATTCATCATATTTTAATGCCATTTTTCTACAAAACATCGAAACAACGAAGTAAGTCCGAATCGATATATACTAATCAAAACGACGGCATAAATAGGACAAACCATAGAAAATTACACGCAAAACAATACCAAAAATCAGCACAAATTCATACTAAACAACTCCCCCACACTTATCCATTTGCTTGTCCTCAAGCAAAGTCTATACTCGTAAGAATAGGAAGGATATTCATGCAACTTCACTCTTAGTCTAATCAATCAAACCTTATTGCTTTCCCCCACATTTGGTGTTTACGCATTCAAAGGTAATGTGAAATAAATCTAGGACGGCAATTGATTTCTAATAAATAAAGGGTAACCTCTCGCTCGAGACTCGACTCTCGTTAGGGGTGAATTAACTAATGTGATCACCATTAGCAACAAGTTTCTTTTAAGCACATAGAATGTTTTATGATTTTGGAACAATATTCGAAAGCGAACCCTCGATGAACTCGAGGTTTCCTATCGTGGTTTTCCATGTCCATTTCTCGAATTACGAGAAGAGGACATAATCCCATCCTCCATTTCAACAATCTCATATTCTACTCTTTTTCAAACATTTTTTTTTTTACATCGATAGATGAAACAAGTATATAGGTGACCACAATGTTAACACTCACTAACATTAGCGGACAAATCACATCAATTCTCCTCTATTCATTTTCTATCAATCACAATCTAGTCAATTCACATTAGCATCGAATCATATATCACCAAAAGTTTGAGAAATTAAAAGCAGTTTGACCGATACCACGAGCTTAGTTGCACAAATCGTAATCCCAACTTACTCGCATATACGATACTTGATTCTAAGAAATCAAAATAAGCATAGATGCACATCACCAAGCATACAAATAGATAAAGGCGCGCACGAAAATGAATAATCATCCCCACATTAATCGAGCATCTGCCCGGTGCTCCAAACATTAATAATACAAAATGACCATAGGATGATACTTCCACGATATTAGGCAGTATGCTGTTTGTAGAGTTGGAGCATCACGGCCACCACACAGCGATTAAAGCGTCCCGAACTCAAGAATCATAAGCGCGAAACCTACACCACGAGAAACCAAAACAAAAGCGAAAACACAAACACAAGCAAAACCGAGATAAAGCAAGAACAAACGGAAACAAGCGTGGGTTGCCTCCCACGGCGCTAGTTTTAACGTCATGACCGACCATTGATTACTCATTTTGTTGAATTTTGTCGGCGAGAAGCTTCGCTCCGACTCTCATTATCAGCAGCGCCTCGCTGGCGATAACCATATTCAGGAGAGTAAGGTGGCGGCTTTTCCACTTATCCCGACTTGTACTTCACCCCGATCTTTCTTACACTTAGCACGGGTGTGGGGTCGGTCTTACTCTCAACTTCTTCCTTAGGCATCATTCTCGCAAAACCTTATACTCGTCAGAAGCATCAAGTGCAATAATAGAAAAACATGATGCATGGTAGAAACGATGAGAATTATCACTCGTACTACTAGCATGAAATGTTTTAGTCGTCCCAAAGCATCGAGCTTATCAATCCTTTAGTGAAATCAATTTGGGTATTTGTTGTAGCCATAAATGGTCTACCTAACAACAACGGATGCCCACTCTCATATTTTCGGTCTCTTCTCCCATATCAATGACAACAAAATCAAGCGAGACTAAGAGGTTACCCATTCTTATTAAAACATCTTCTATCACGCTTTCGGATGTGAATAGTTCCTCGCCTAATTCTAATCGCATGCTAGTTTGTTTTAACTCCCAAGTTTGATGAGTTAAGCAGAGAAAATGACATTAAATTAATCTCGGCACCCAAATCAAGCATCCCCGATGCAGTTTTCCATTACCAAAAGTAATGTTAAGAGTAAAGCTACGGATCACTTTGCCTTGGTTTAGGTTGGTGCGAGAATGGGTTTCTTCTTCTCTACCACCTTCTTCATATTCCCGTCTCCTTCTTTTCGACTATCGAGACGACTCGGAAATGGAGCAGTGGCTCATAAACTCCCTGAGGTCGTTCTTCTTCTACTCGATCTCTTCATCGACCTTGCACTTCCATTATCACTTCCATAGCGATATGACCTTAGCATGTTCAGATTGGTTAGGAAACTTCCCCTTTTGATCTCGTCGTGCCAATTGCTCAACAGTTCCAGCCATCTGTCCCACTTGAGTTGCCAACTGTCCCACTTGAGTCTCCACTCTTTTGATGATGCCTCCAGGTTTAAATCTCAAAGTGCTTGCACAGACGAAAGTATTTAGAGAATCCTCAGCGATGGTTTATTGGGAGCATCAAGTTGTTCTTGATTTTGTTGTCAGAGCGGGTACCACGACTTGGTCCCCATGATTCGACTCCGATAGAAATTAGGGTGATCTCTCCGGTAGGGATTATAAGAGTTTGAGTAGGGGTCGTATACGGGCCTCGACGGATAGCCCTCCGATTTCTCTTTAGTACCTTTGTTGAAACCCTTGCATCGCATTAACTTGTACTTCTTCATATGCCATCTCACTTGTTCTTTGTCACATGTTAGCTCCATGCCCGCTTCTCCACATATTCCACAAGTTTCCATCGGCATCGCTTGTTCTTTGTTGGAATTGAGGTGATTTACGAGTTGATTGTTCTCAATAGCTGCACTTGGCGAGTGAGATCCGTCGATTCTTGTGTCACTTCATAGTTGGGCGTAATCTCTTTTCTTTCTTTGCAGAGTCTTAGATCCGCACTTCACCTTTGTGAGTTCGCAGCTAAGCGTCTCAAAATCTCGCTAACATCACCGGCAAAGTATAGTTTCCAATGTCTCTCCGGCTGCATTATCAATCATGTATTGATAATCCATCGTCGATCCATCATAGAAAAACTGATTTAGGAGCTCGGTAGGGTAGTGGTGATGCGGACATTCTTCTTTATGTGACTTGAACCGATCCATGCCTCATGCATGGGTTCTCCAACCATCTGTTTGAATGTGGCTATCTCGAGCCCTCGGCTCTTGTGTCTTCTGGTTAGAGTAGTACTTTCCCATGAATTTATCATACACGGCTTGCCAACTCGTCAGTGAACCGGTGTAGAGACATCAACCATGTCTTGGCTCTATCTTTTAGGGTGTAGGGAAAACACCTCATTCTCAGTGTATCTTCTGTAAGCCCGTTCAGTGGAAAAGTGTGAACCACTGCATAGAACTCCCGGATGAAGTTCAAGGCATCCTCGCTAGGCATCCCATAGAATGACGGAAGCAGGTTGAAGTGGATGGGCTTCGACTCATAGTTACGGGCGGATCCCGAGGACTATGCATGGCGTTGTCACCCCGATGACGGGTCGAGCAAAATCATGCATCCTCGGGTTTTCTTCTTCATGGGCTCCTCCATTTGCTGCCATTTCTTCTGGCACAAACTCCTCACTTGGAGGTCTACTCCCCAAACTCTCGTACTCTACTGTCGCTGCACTTGCCTCACTTTTAGACAAGCTTTCTTCTCCCGAGCTCGAAAGATTAAATTCTCTTACCCTGTGAATGTTGTCGAAGACTGGTGTCAACTTCCTTATGAGACTCCGACGACCTAGCATACACAAACACAAGCCAAGAAAACGGATTACGCGCACCTGTGGGAAGAATTAACCAAACAAAAATAAAATAAACAAAAATAGAAATTAGGATGGGAAAATAACACAATAAAAAATGCCTAAAGCCTTCCCCGGCAACGGTGCCAAAATTTGTTCTGACCAAATTGTTCAACTTAGTCACTCGCAATAGCACGAGGTCCCTATAGTGTGGTTAGGTCGACCTAAGTCGAATCTCTCGAGGAAGACTTAACAGGGCTTATGATGTGTTACGATGAAAGCAATAAATCTAAGTCCTAAACATGATTTTGGGGTGATGATTAACTAAGATAACGAAATAAAACACAAAGCGATTCAAACCAAGCGTTGGCGGTTCAATCGCACATGAATAATTGAGAGTGTGAGATAAACTAGGGTATTAGGGTTCTTCGCATTGATTAATCGATTATTGCTTGATCAAGAAATCTACCTATTCATGCGATCCTCAAACCTAAATCCAAACACTCGACTTTCGTTCCGTGGATTAAACCTAGGTTATCAAATTTCATAAATAAATACACTATTAGAGTACCCGTTTAGGTAACCTCTAACCCGATTGATTCTATGATGCAGCGTATCTATCTCGATAATACGAAACATCTGAATAAATTAGTGATTAATCAATTACCAAATTCTATCATGCGTATCTATCTCTCGATAATACGAAACATAAATAATTGATAGAGATCGATCACTCAACAATAAACCCAGGATTCAATTGGTATTCTCAATCAAACAAATCATCAATCAATCGATTTGAATCCTGACCCTAGAAAAGAATTAGTTCATGTTCATTTCATGGATCAAATAATTATAATTGATAGAAATCATTATCCAATAATTGATGGAAGAAAAATAGAATAACAAGTCTTACTGATCGTAAATGTCGTTGATGGATTTCTCGATCAAATGTCTTGAATCAATCCCAGTGCAAAGAATTACTTGGAGAAATAATGGAGAATAATTAGCGAACAAAGCTCTCGAGAGAAAAACTATCGACGGAAATAAAAATAATGGGGATCTAGGTTTTCAGCGTTAAAAGCAGTATTTATAGCGGCGAAATATCCCTTGCGCCGGACGCATCGCGGCGCGCGGACGCGAAAGCTCACGAGTGAAAAGTCGCGACACGCCGTCGGACGGAGAAGCGGCAGCCGGACGAGAAAGCGGCGCGGGCGTGCCGTGATTCTCGAAACACACCATCGCGGTTGGAGTCACGCGCGGACGCAGCTTATGTCTGGAGAAGGTGCAGCGCGGATGAAAGCGCCGAGCGCCGGGCTGAGGAGAATGGGCGCGGCGTGCGTTAGGTTAAGCGTACGCGGCATGCGGGGCGGCGGCGGGCGTTGGTTCCAGCGCCGGATGTATGGCGCTAGTTCCAGCCACGGGCGTAGCGAGGAGAGCAGGCACGGGATACTGGCCGGGTGTGCGGCGTCTTGTCGGGCGCGAGCGTCGAGGCGTCGGGCGAGCGGCGGCAGCGCGCAAGATGAACGCTCGAGGCAAAATCACGAGCAGCTGGCTGGGTGGCGAGGCTGGCGCGAGGCTGGCGCGGCATGGGCGCGAGGGCGCTCGGCACTCGTTCGGGGCGTGCGGGTGCTCGGGCTCTCGTGCGCGACTTTGACGTTTCGCTCCGTTCTTCCTCGTTTGAACTCCGATTTTCGATCTGCTTTCGCCTATGAACTCCTGTCGAGATGATCTTCAATTATACATTATTCTTAGCAGGTTCAATTCATCCTATTTTAATGCCATTTTTCTACAAAACATCGAAACAACGAAGTAAGTCCGAATCGATATATACTAATCAAAACGACGGCATAAATAGGACAAACCGTAGAAAATTACACGCAAAACAATACCAAAAATCAGCACAAATTCATACTAAACAGACTCTAATACAAAGTCTTCTCCTATAAGGATTCTTTTAGATATGCATCTAGGATTCTTTTAGATATCCGAATCTTCTACGTCTCCACTTGCTAGATTTGAGTTATAGTTGGTTTAGGAGTCTTCTTGGGCGAACTCGCGTAGGCGAGCTTGATGTCGGGCCGATTTATATTGGGCCCGATGCTTGGGCCTAGTGGTTGGGCCGTATCTATCATATCCGCCCCAAAAGGCGTAGAGAGAGGTCGTGATGGATGAGGGGCGGTGGTTTCTTTGGAGTTCGCGTTCTGGCGAAGTGGAGCACGCGCAATCCTGTAGGGCTCATTCTCTCGAAGTTGTATGTCGCTTAGCTTGTCGTTTGACTTTCATTGCCGAGGTGTTGTGCCGAAGTCGCACATCGCTCGGCTTCACCTGGCCGGGGCGTTACGCCGAGGTAAATGCGTTGCTCGCCGTCTTGATGAGGCGTTACGCCGAGGTCGTACGTTGCTTGGCTTCACCTTGCCGAGGCGTTACGCCGAGGTCGTATGTTGCTTTGCTTCACCTTGCTGAGGCGTTATGCCGAAGTCGCACGTCGCCGCTTCACCGGTGGGCGTTATGCGAGGTCGTGCGTTAGCTGCTTCGCTTGGCGGGCGTTATGCGAAGTTGTATTTTAGCTAGCTTCACCTTATCGGTGTTATGCGAAGTCGTATGTCTGACGTTGTGGTTGAATGTGCGGTGCCGTGATGAGGTCGAACACGGAGTGTCTGTCGATGTTGAATACGGGATCATCATACATTTAATGCGCATTTAATGGGCTTGCGGTTGGGTTCAGATAAAGTGCATATTTGGGAATATCTTCCATGATCGCCATTTCTCATATCACTTTATCCATTTCTATTTTCAAATTCCTCAAAACTTTCGACTTTTCGAAAAAGTGCGTCGGTTTCTTCACCATTTGTCGTCTTCGTTGTTTTCTTTGCGTCGTGCCATCTTCTTTGATCTACCACCCACAAACGATAAGTTATATTTAATGGCTTCGTCTTTTCTTACAGGGAGTCTCACGGCCATGATGGCGTGTAGTGAGTGATACGCCACCGGGTTCGCCGGTGGTTTTAGAGTCACTACGGTTGATTCTCCACACCCTACGTGCTGTAGTTCCTTTTTCCGCCGTCGAGGATTTTGGGAAAGTATCTACATTTCCTTCGTGTCTTGAATCCTTTGAAATAATAGATATTGCTAATAGGTTTTTGTCCCTTCATACATTTGGAATGGTGGTTCCCGACCGGAGGATAGGCTTGCTTTCTCCTCAGGAGGATTTGTCATTGTTCTGAAGATATCCTGAAAAATGGTCTTCGTCTTCTTTTTCCTCCCGTCTATGCGAAGTTCAAAGAATGTTCGGCATACCTCTAGCCCAAATAACGCCGAACTCATTTCGGCAGTTGACGGGCCTTGGCGTCTATGCCTATCGGCATAATCATTCTTTTACCCTAGGGTTGATCCTTAGGTTTTAGGTTGAAATTCAGCTCGGGGTGGTATTATATATCACCCCGTCGGCTTCAAGGTAAAGGCGAAGTCTAAAATTTCAATTGGCAAAGAAGTTTTCTTTTTGTCGTTCGAGGGCACACTCCATTTAAATGCGGAATGACGATAAGCTGGTGGACGTGGCCATTGATGATAGCTTTGGTGACCTCAGGGAGGCATTGCAATGGGGCTCTGTGCGAGCGTACACCGAGGTCCTCTCTGCTGGCATGAAGAGCTTGCCCGTCGTGGAGAGCCTAGCTTCGTCTTCGACCGTGCTTAATCCCGAGGTGGTCCGTTCCTGGCCGGTGGACTGGGACATCCAGTTTGAGGTTGTCATAGCTGGAGTGGCTGAAAAGCCGGTGTTGGCCGCGTCTGCCGAGGTCGAAGCACGGAATGAGGTTGAGGCTGCTGAGATCGAGGGGGAAGGAGCCAATGCTGGGGAGGTGGCTAGGGCCGCTGAAGCTCGGGGAGAGGCCGAGGCGTCTGGAGCTCGGGGAGAGGCCGAGGCTGCTGAGCAAGGAGCTTTCGGAGGGGTCAGTTGATTCCCTTTTTTTTTTTTTTGTAAATGTATATGTACTTCGACAAATTCCTGCCTTGAAGGCTTTAATAAAATTCCCAAATTTGATGGAAGAAATCTTGTCCTTTGTTGTTTTCAATCTTCTCTTGAACTTTTCGACGTGTCCCCATGGTTGGATCAAATCAAAACGTTGACTCGGGCTCTTGAATCTAAAGAGGTCGAGGTCCTGCACCTGGAGGGTGAACTTGGCCATGTGCGGGAGGAGGCCGGCGTCAAGTTCGAGGACTTCAAGAGAAGTTTGTGAGCTTCAAGCTCAATTCTTGGAGTTGGAGGGAAGCTCGAGATCGCGGAAGATAAGGCGAGTTAGTCGTCGTGGGAACATCTTTGAATCACGAGGCGGTTATCCGCGAGGTGGTGGAATGACTATCTCGATGCCGAGGCTAAAGTTTCGAGCTCATAGCCATTGCTCGAGGTATAGACAAAATGCAGTCGAGAACTCTGGCAATTTCGGGAGCAATATGCCGACAGAAGAAGATAGGTGGCTTGTCTGAGACCGTAGTAGTTAGTCATCCTCTCCTCGGCGGTGCTTAGTTCGATGACGAGGCTTCTTTATACGCGAAGCTTCTCCTCCTGCCGAGGCTCCTTCTTGTCTTCCGACGACGTGGAGTGTCGACGACACTTCTCTTGAGTTCTTTATGCAAGATCGATGTCGCCCATCGAGAAGCCGAGGTCGTGTGTCATCGAGCGGCCGAGGTCATTCGACGAGGCAAAGAGCTGGTCGAACTTCCGGCATCGATTGAGGACGAGGCCGAGGTAGGGATAGGGTTAGCATAGATGATTTGTTGAACCCTGACTTTCCTAGGGATTGGCTTAGCTTTTCCCAGCCTCCTGGCCTTCATCGTCCTCGTAATGTATGCGTTGTACACTTTGGAAATAAGAATGAATTTTTTCTTTTCCTTGTGTTGAAAACGTTGTATACATTTCATCCTCGTGTTAAACGAAGGTAATTCATCCTCGTATTAAACGAAGGTAATTCATCCTCGAAATAAACGAAGGTATGGGTTCCTTTTTTGGCAAGAAATATCGCTAGGGGTGGTCCCCTCGTCCTCGTATTAAACGAAGGTAATTCATTCTCGAAATAAATGAAG
Organism: Salvia rosmarinus; assembly: GCA_036937905.1. Lineage (NCBI taxonomy): Eukaryota > Viridiplantae > Streptophyta > Magnoliopsida > Lamiales > Lamiaceae > Salvia > Salvia rosmarinus. The sequence continues at coordinate 103,727 of JAODLM010000486.1, forward strand.
GTATGGGTTCCTTTTTTGGCAAGAAATATCGCTAGGGGTGGTCCCCTCTTCCTCGAAATAAATGAAGGTATAGGTTCCTTATTTGTCGAGTTTTATCGATAGGGGTGGTCCCCTCACGCGCGTTTATAGTTCGTCCTCGTATTAAACGAAGGTAGTTCGTCCTCCTTAGAGGGTAGTTCGTCCTCGTTAGAGGGTATTGTAAAATGAGGAAGAGGTATTATGCATAAGTGACAAATAAAACATGCAAGAAAAAGATTTTATTAATAAAAGGCGACGTTCTGATACACGAACAGACTCAAAGACACGACCGAACAGACTCAACCCTTGACACTTATGCGAAATATCTCTTGAGATGGATGATGTGCCACGTATTGGGTATTTGCTCACCGGATATATGGGCGAGCTTAGATGACCCTTTTCCGAGGACTTCTTTGACCTGGTAAGGTCCTTCCCATGTGGCTTCCAGTTTACCGAGGTTTGCGGCTTTACTGACTTCATTATTTCGAAGCACGAGGTCGCCTACTTGGAATTGTCGGGATTTGACACGCTGGTTGTAATACCGAGCTACTTGTTGTTTATACCGAGCTTCCCTTATGTAGGCGAGGTCTCTCTTTTCTTCAAGCAGATCTAGATCAGTTCGTAGATTCTTCCCATTAGCTTCAGCTGAGAAGTGGATGGTGCGGGGGCTCGGCATTCCGATCTCTGCAGGGATTACTGCTTCGGTTCCATACACCAAACTGTAGGGTGTTTCTCCGTTCGATGTCCGAGGTGTTGTACGATACGACCATAAGACCTGCGGTAAATTTTCTACCCAATCGCCCTTGACTCGATCGAGGCGAGTTTTGAGTCCTTTTACGATTGTCCTGTTGGTGACTTCGGTTTCACCATTTGCTTGAGGATGAGCCACCGAGGTGAATTTTTGTTGGATCTGAAGCTCTTGACACCACTCTTTGAATACCTTATCCGTGAACTGTGTCCCGTTGTCCGAAATGAGGATATGAGGGATGCCGAAGCGACACACGATGTTCTTCCAGACGAAGTTGAGGGCGTTTTTGCTTGTGATTTTCACCAATGGTTCGACTTCCACCCACTTTGTGAAGTAGTCGATCGCGACAATCAAGAATTAAAGCGCCACGGAGCTTTGCAAAAGGGCCTCGATATCAATCCCCATTGCATAAATGGCGAGGGCTTTGCATGCTTACGAGGTCGGTTTGAGGTAGCCTCGCACGCGTTTCCATGAATTTGGCACTTCGGACACTTCTTCACGAGGTCAATTGAGTCTTGGAACATTGTTGGCCAATAATATCCCCATCGCATGACTTTCTTCGATAAGGCGCGGGGCCCGATGTGGCTTCCACATGATCCCCGTGTACTTCTCGTAGTACATAATCAGCTCGGTTGGGATCGAACACCTTAGGAGAGGTGTATGTATGATTTTACGTATAAATTCCACGCTCGAGTGTATATCGTGAGATTTGCTCAAGACTCTCCTAGCCTCGAGCTGTCATGGGCGGTTCGCCTTCTCCAAATATCTTTGGATGGGGTCATCAATTAGGTTCCTCGTCCGAGACTATGTTGACTTCGACCTCGGCATCGTCTATGCTTCTACTCTGGACTTCTTCTACTGGCGGGCTTGTTGACGATGAGGCAAGTTTGCTTAAAGTGTCAGCTCGGCTATTTTGCTCCCTTGGGATGCGAACCAACTGGAAGTATGAGAAAAATTGTTGCAAGCTTTTGGCTTTTTCAAGGTATTTCTTCATCTGTTGCCTTTTGCCGTCTTTCGACATGTGGCTCACTATAACCGAGAGTCGATGTAGACTTGCGGCTCGTGTCTGGAGACTTTGAGCTAGGCGAAGTCCTGTGATTAAGGCTTCGTATTCCACTTCGTCATTCGTATTTTTAAATGTGAACCCGAAGTCGTAGGCTATCTCTTGTCCATCCGGACTTATGAGTAAGATGCGCCCCTCGCCTGCCGTTTTCGAGCTCCGTCCACATAGATTTTCCGGCAATCTTGGATGGTTCCTTTCTGAGTTCGGCTTCGGTGTTGTCTGGAGTCGGCTCGGCGAGTTTCGGCTTTTCTACGAAGTTAGCATCGACAAGGAAGTGCGCTGGGCGACTCTTGATGACAGCGAGGCGAGAAAGATATAGCGTGTTCTCCCAGTTCGATTGCTAACTTCGCAATTCTTCCTGAAGCTTCTGGCTTCGTCAACACTTACCAAAGTGGATGATCGGTGAGAACTTGTATGGGATGTGCGTGGAAGTAGGGGCGTAGTCTCCTTGCAGCATTTACTAATGCCAGATCGAGCTTTTCCAAAGGCTGATATCTCGTTTCTGGCCCTTTTAGTGCTCGGCTGATAAAATACACAGGGAGCTGACATCCGTCTTCTTGTACCAAAACTGCACTTATGGTTTCGTCCGAGGTGGCGAGGTATAGGGAAAGGACCTCTCCTTCTTTCGGGACGGATAAAGTTGGAAGTTTGGCGAGGTAGTTCTTGAGATCTTCAAAAGCTGACTTGTGTTTATCATCCCAGGAGAACTCCGGAGCATTTTTGAGTATTTTGAAAAATGGGAGCTGCTTATCCACGGCTTTTGAAAGAAAGCGGCTTAGTGCAGCTATGCAGCCTGTCAATTTATGTACGTCGTGGATGATCTTCGGCATCTTCATCTCCAAAATGGTTTGAACCTTTGATGGGTTGGGTTTTAATCCTTCTTGTGAGACCCAAAGACCCCAAAATTTACCGGACGACGAGCTGAATGTACACTTACTGGGATTTAGCTTTAGGTTTACCTTTCGAAGTAAGCCGAGGGCGATCACGAGGTCGGCAACACATGTGGCTTCCTCTTTACTCTTGATGACGATGTCATCTAAGTATACTTCCACATTCTGACCTATGTAGGGCTAAAATATCTTGTCCACCATTCGTTGATAAGTGGCCCCTGCATTCTTGAGTCCGAATGACATCTTCTTATATGCAAATACTCCGAAGTCCGTTATGAAGGCTGTTTTGGATGCGTCCTCGTCACTCATCAACACTTGGTGATATCCCTTGTATAAATCCAAAAAGCTGAAGACTTCGTATCCGACCAGAGCGTCAACCTTTTTGTCGATATTTGGAAGGGGATAACAGTCCTTCGGGCAGTGTTTATTGAGATCGGTGTAATCGATACACATTCGCCATCCCTCCTCGCTCTTGACCATCTTTGGGTTGGCAATCCAGGTCGGATACTTGACTTCGAACAATATGTGCTTTTAATAATTGATTCACCTCGTCATGGATGACTGATTCCTTTCAATTGCAAAAATCCATTGCTTTTGCGGCGGTTTACACTTGGGTCATTATTGAGCCGATGAGTGATAATACTTGGCGAGACCCGGTCATGTCGAGGGTGACCAAGAAAACACATCTCAATTCCACTTAGAGTTGGATGATCATTATTTTAATTGAGGTTATCGGTAGAACCTATTTTGGCGACCTTGAGTGGCTCGTCTTCATACGATCGACCTCTCTACCGGGCCGTCGGGGACATCGACGTCTTTCCAGTTCAACTCACCGAGTTTCTTTAATTGCTATGCTTGTGGGTCTTGGGCGAAGTCCTGCGCCTCTTAAGCGACTTGCATGCATTCTTTGGCTGTTTTCGATCTCCGGATCACGGCTACCCTCCTTTTGTGGGGATCTTCATTGTCAGATGGTAAATTGAGCATACCGCCCTCACTGCGTTTAGCCAGTCTCGTCCCAATATGATGTTATACGACGAGTAGGCCTTTACTACGAAGAACTGTACCACCTTGGTGGAGCTCGTCGGCGCTCTTTCTATCGTGACGGGTAGTTCGATTATTCCTTACAGGCGCGTCTCTTCTGCACAAAGCTTGGAGTGGTAGCGGAGCTGTGAGGCGTGCCTCCTCAACTCTAACTTGTCGAAGCATTCCTTGAAGAGGATGCTTCTTGACGCACCACTTGTCGATGTACCGCGTTTTACCGACTTGTTGGCGACCAGCGCTGGATCACCATCGCATCGGTGGGTACTACGGCTGGTACGGGATTGTCCTCGGAGAAGGTGATTGCCTCGTCCCTTTAAACCTCTTGTTTGCGGGTTATTTGGTATGGGGACTTGGCCTCGGCCAAGAGGACTTTGTAACTCCGCGATGAGGCCCGTGATGGTGGAGATGATCCGTCGTATTGGTGCTCGTCATCTCCCTCTTCGTCGATGTCGCGCCTTGTTTTCTTGTAAAGGGCACAGTTTCCCTCTTCTCTTGCAGCCTCTTCTTGACCTCGTTAGGGGCTTCGTCTTGACTAGCTCTGCGACCATGCCTTGGTCTTCTTTGGGACTCGTCACATACCAAATTTTCGATGTCTATCATGAGGTCTCGCATTCTTGATGTCGTGCCCATAATCCTCATGGAAGGGCGGTATTTGTCCTTGGATCGGCGCTTTGACCCTCTGTCATTGGTGAGGCTTCTCGAACATGTTCATATGGAGCTCGTAGATCTCCGCCTTGACTTCGTCGAGGTGTATCTTGAGGTCGCTCCGGTTATTGTGCGCCCGAGCCTGACTCTATTGGGCGGCGTATCCTTTCCGAGGCACTTTGTCGGCCTTGGTTTGATCTCCTCGGCCATCTTGTTTCCTCCCGCTGTCGAGGGCTCCACCTTTTCGACAGCGCTTTTTATCGGCGTCGTCCGCTTTGGCGAGCCGATGCGCTATGCGCCCGATTCGGCGCGATGCGGAGTTCGTGCTTGACAATCTCTTTATATAGGGCCCCGATAAGATGCCATTTTAGAAGGCCGAGATGATGAGGAGATCGTTTACGTCTTCGACTTTCGAGCTCTCCTTGTTGAACACGGTCGTAAAGTCATTGATGGACTCGTTTCGGCCTTGCCTCCTTTGTGAGGAGATGTGCCGATGTCGTTTTGGACTCGACCTCTTTGGAAGAACCGATGGAAGGCTCCCATCGATCAGTGTAAGATCCAACACTCCGGGAGGTGGCGTCGAACCACCGGCCGGGCGTTGTCAATCGGTAACTCGGGAAGAGTTTACATATGGATGGTGTTGAGGCGTTGGTTGATCATATTATCTTTGGAATTGTGAGAGGAAGTTTTGCGGATCCTCGATCCGTCATAAGGGGCGATGCTCGGCACCCTGTACTTGTCCGGGAGGAGAGTGTCGAGTATTTTGTTTGAGAACGGGGTAATTATTTTCCCATATCCATCGAACCCGTCTCCCGGGGAGTGAGGCGGAGTTCGTCGACCGAACTCATTTTGATGACGGGGACCGACCTCGCGGCGATCACGATGTCCTGTCCCGTGCTGTTCGTCCCTTGCACGGTTGGTTTGGACCCCAACCCGTGTAGAGGTATGAGCGCCTATCATCCGGAGGTTGGGGGATTCACCTGTTGTGCCTTGTGCTTTGACGAGGCTTGGCGTCCCTATCTTCGTGATGGTGCCGACCTTGCTCTCGGCTGAGGTACTGGAGGAAGCTTTCCTTGTTCTTTTCAAGGAATCCTTTACCGCCTCGTCAAGGCTTATCTGCTGAGCTGGAGGTTCCTCTCGGTTCTTTGTTGCGGCCTCCTCGCTATTATACTACCTTCTTCATGCATGATGGGATGGCACTTGCTCGTCGAGGCTTTGGACATGCCCTTCGGGTCGGTTCTCGGCGGGCTTTTCCCAAGCCGAGCTCGGTGCGTCTGCCGCCGTTGTTGTTGCTTTGGCGGCTCGGATGTGAGACTTACGGTATTCATCGTCGTGATTGATTCCCAGTAAACAAGGTTGACCGAAAACACAAAATTTTGTTTCCCACAGACGGCCTTGATGATTGATCTTAATTTCGTTAGGAATTAAATGCTTGTGATGAACACATAGAATTAATGTGGTTCGATCTTTAAAATAGATATCGTCCAGGAGCGAGAGAGTATATGTGTATTGAGGTGTGAAAGCGATTACAAAGAGAGTAGGCGATCTTTTCCGTCTAATCTAGCCTTTATTTATACACGATGATATTGAGTTCGACTCTAATACAAAGTCTTCTCCTATAAGGATTCTTTTAGATATGCATCTAGGATTCTTTTAGATATCTGAATCTTCTACGTCTCCACTTGCGAGATTTGAGTTATAGTTGGTTTAGGAGTCTTCTTGGGCCGAACTCGCGTAGGCCGAGCTTCATGTCTGGGCCAATTTATATTGGGCCTAGTGGTTGGGCCGTATCCTATCATCGTATATGATGTTTTTGAAATTTTTCGCGTTCGTGTTAATGCAGAATGACTCACTCTGGCCAGGGCCTGCCTCGGCCTCTTGTTGCCCCACAAAATCAGTGTACAACACAAGAAGGAATCGCGTTGAACATTTCGCAGAAGCTTCTTGGCATAATGAACGGTATTGTCCGTTACATTAAAGAGCACAACCGGTGTTACTTCCAGATCGATCTAGAGCTCCGGTCGAGAGATCCAAATTTACATGGCTCCAGCTAAGTAATTTTTGATAGGTTGCAGGAAGTACTTACGTATCCCAATCGATCGAGCTAAAAGGTTGCTGCTCAGAGCACACTGATTACTTAACTGTACCAACAACTCGAAAATATGTAGGTATTTTACTGTGAGTGATTGCTTCTTTTGTTGTTTATAAACTCATAATTATATGGAAAATATAGAAATTCAAATGAGATTGGTTAGTGTGTATTTTGCAAAAAGTGTAAATAGGAATAAATGACCAAATTGATAACACATATGTAGGATATATCCAAAGTCATAAAAACATGTGGTAGATACTCATTTATTAGTTAATAGTCGAATTTACCCTTACTTTTCAGTCTGTTTCAGTCTTTTTTTTCGATTTCAATGTGAATTGATAGTTGTATTTTTATTTTTATTTTTATTTTGGAGTTACGAAAATGTCAGTGATTTGATTCAACATTATATAAATTAGAAAAAATATTCATTCAAATTAAAAATTACCTCGATCGGTTTTTCTTTATGTCGACCGATTTTTCTTTATTATTGACCGGTTTTTTATTATCGACCTGTTTTTAATTTATTTTTAAATTTAGGAAAATTAAATTATTTGAAAATCGAAAAGAAAATAATTTAAAAACAATTCCAATTGAAAATCGAAAAAACCGATCGGTTTTATAAAAAAATCGATCTTTTCATGAAAAATATAAATTTAATAATTTTTATGAAAAGACCGATCGGTATTATGAAAAAATCGATCGGTTATACAATTCAAACAATTCCAATTTATTTTAAAATTTAGGAAAATTAAATTATTTTACAATTATAATAACGATCGGTTTTTTTAAAAAAACGATCGGTATTATATATATTCGATCGTTTTTTCGACTGGTTTTTATATTTAAATCTCAATTATATAATGGTGACCGGTTTTATACAATTCTCAATCGGTTTTTGATATTTTCTATCGGTATTTATGAAATTATTGATTGGTTTTATACAAATTTTTTACGATTTTTAAGTTATGACCATATTTTAATTTATTTTTCAATTCATTTAATTATTAAATTTATTTTATTGGGGTGTTATGTAAAATTTTACTGATATATGATTTGAAATATGATTCTTCTTCTATAATTTATAGCTTTGTTGTAGGCTTTATTCACGTGAAGTAGTATTGATTGATGAGAAATCGGTACTAGTTCACTATTAATGTCAACTGATACAATTTATTTTAGACTGCTTCACCCACAATTGATGTGAATCGATACTATTTGGTAATGAAATTACGCTGCATCACTCACTATTATCCACTACTATCTGACATGCACTGATAATTGATATGAATTGATATTGAACACTTTTATTGCACTCTCCCATCATTCATACATTTGAATTCATCGTTCAATAATTGAATGAATTACAATCTATAAAAGAGCAACAAAATCAACATAATACACAACACGCATACAATTCGATACCAAGACACACAAGCACACATACAATTCGATATCAAGTGCAAGTGAAGACATTTTGGCATCAACACAATTTGAGGTAATATATAGATTTTATTTTAAGTAATTTGAAATACGTTTGATATCTGGTTGGATTTTCATTTAGAAGAATCTATATTTACTCTATTTTTTATTTGTTATAGATGGAGAAGTGGAAATTGATAAATGTCGAATCTGGGGATACTTTGATGAGTGTATCTACCATGGCGGTGTTGAGCACGTTCTTGAATTTCTAATCACTCCATTTTAAACCTCTTATCAATATCACTCACTTGATGCGGTCAATTTTCTAAGCACAAATTTCCAATTATTTTATATATCTATGTCTCGATATGGTTGATTAGTAAAATCTCTATTGAGTCTGAGACAATCAATTGGCTCAATTATGCGAAAATGAATCATATCCTACGGTATATGTGGTTCACACTATTACGAACAATGAGTTTGGATAACAACAAGAACCTACGTTCATTCGTTCGATTTTCTCTCACTTCGTCCTATGGAAATATTGCACGGTCACTCAAATTGATGAGTCGATCGAACAAATCCGAGAGGTTGGCGTCGTCGATTGGTTTGGTGATTCTTATATAGGAGATCAAAATTTTGCTTGGGTTCGGGAGCCACAAGGAGAACCTACATTGTAGTGCCACCCAAACCAATGTCTGTTATTGAAATAGAATCGAGATGAAAATGGTTGATTATATTCGAGACCGAGGCGATTCGGGCGCAGCGGAGGGCGAAGATGAGAAGCGATTATAAAATTTCGTTTCTTGATTTTGCAGATTAGATCCGTCGAGAAGGCGGATTTGGGAGACTGATGTCGTTAATAAATCCCAGCAACAATCCATATGATGACATCCAGATTGATGCAAATGAACAACCAATTGGCTAGTTCCAGTTATTGCACTGGACCTTTTTGCATCACTTGTGGCTCGTGATCTGCAGTCAACAAGAGATGGAGAATTGAGCCAAAATTCGTATTACTACAGCAAACAAGATCTACGTCTTGCTGTTGGAATTTGGCATATCTTGACAAGAGGCGAGAATATACGATCGGCGTTTGAACACAAAAATGTTACATTTCGATGCAAGCGTTCAGATATCTATATTTTTGAATTACGTGCCACGCGACATGGGACTACCTGGGGAGTCCATAAATCTATTTCAAGCATTCATGCCACCGTGATTGGAGTCGAGTTGCTCCAGTTAAGGCATATGCAAAAGTGGTGGCCGTATTTTTTGCTAGGAAAATATGAAACGATGGTGAAATAATGGAGCCAAAGTCCATTATAGCGGAGCTGCAGCGTGATTTTGGTATCCGTATAAGCTACGATGTCGCACTAAAGCACGGAACACTACTATTGAAATGATATACGGTAACCATGATGAATCATTTCAGTTGTTGCCGAAGTATCTCAATATGTTGCGGCAAGCAAATCCAGGAACATTAACAGATATAGATGTGGGGTCTGATGGTAGATTCAGACACTTATTTGTTGCTCTTGGATCAGCTATGAGGTAATTCTACTTTGGTCTAAGACCAATGATCGTAGTTGACGGAACTCACCTAAAAGACCATAATAAAGGTATTTTATTTCTTATTGTGACGAAGGATGCCAATGAGCAAGTTTTTCCGTTGGCATATGGTGTTGAGCCTATTGAAAATGATAAATCGTGGATTTGGTTCCTCTCGCGGTTCCTCTCGCGGGTTCGCAGAGCGTTCGGGTCAGCAATTCCCTATTGATTGTCTCAGACGCACATGTCTCTATAGCAAACGCTGTAAGTACTGTATTTCCTGATGCTTTCCACGGCTTATGCTACTATCATCTGCTTGGTAAGATTAAGCATCATGATGGCGATATGGCGAGCATGTACCACAAAGCTGCATATGCATACCAGCAGCGAGAATATGAGCAGGTTATGTCTGTTATCGAAAGCATGAGCCCTGCAGCCTATCAAAAGTTGATTAATGTTGGACCACATAGGTGGGCTCAATCACAGTGTCCTGTAAGCCGTCATAGTTTTCTTACATCGAATACAGCTGAGTCATTCAACAAGCGGTTGTTGTGGGCAAGACGTCTTCCAATTTGCTCGATGATCGAAGCAATCAGATAGATTATTGATGGATGGTTCACCGATAGACGAGCAGCGTCCCAACGAAGTGAAGACAGCCTGAGTGAAGTGGCAGTACAAAAGCTTAGTGCAGAAATGGTAAAACGTCGTCGTTACACTCGGAGGAGAATTGCAGATCGAAGGTACAAGATTTTTGATGGTGACAGAACCTATGAGGTCGATCTTCAACAACAAACATGCCCCTGTAATAAATTTGATCTAGATGACTTGCCGTGTACACATGCGATCGCTGCAATTAAGTATGTTTTTATTTTTATTTATATCTAATAAATTTTGCGTTTATAATATTAACTATGTCTTGTGACAGTGAATCTGGCGAATCAATCTTAGATTATGTGGAGACCTATTACACGAAAGAAACTTTAGTGGAGCGTGCTCGATCCTGATGAATCCTCTTACAAACCTATGTGATTGGGTTGTACCAGAAGAAATAGCTCACATGATTGTCATGCCACCTCTTGTGCAACGATAATTTGGACTTCCAAGATCGAGTCGAATTTCATCTGGGGGTGAGAGAGGCAGACGAAGATGAAATACTACCCAAGAAGGTGAATCCTCGAGCACCAGACGTCGAGCACCAAAAACATGTAGTCCTTGTAGGGAGGCTGGGACACACGAAAAGAAGGTGTCCTGGCGTGTTGAGCTCTGAAAGTGATTAATGTAATTTACTATGATAAATTGTCATTATATTTTAGATATGTAATCTATTGGAATCATTCTAATATAATCCATTGAAATTATGCTACAACCAATCGAATTTATGCTAAAATCGATCGAAATAATGATAAAACCGATCGGTATTATGATAAAACCGGTCGAAATAATGCTAATATAATCCATTGAAATAATTCTAAAATAATCCATTGAAATTATGCTAAAACCGATCGAATTTATGCTAAAACTGATCGAAATAATGATAAAATCGGTTGAAATAATTAATTGAGATCCATTGAAATAATTCTAATATAATCCATTGAAATTATGCTAAAACCGATTAAGTCTAAATGATTAAGTCTAAATAATTAAGATTGAAATTATTAAATCTAAATAATTAAGATTGAAATTAATCCATTGCCCATAAGATTGAAATTCAAATTAATCAATTACCAACAATATCTGACCAAGATAATATAGAAGATTGAAATTGAAGATTGACATTGAAATTGAAGAATTAATATATTCTAAAATGATTAAGATTAAATTTAATCCATTATCGATAAGATAATATAACTAAGAATCCATTACATGAGATAATATAAAAAAAATTACATAGTATATGCTACTTTTTGCTAGTCGACGTTTTACTAGTCGACGCTCTTTTCGGCTTCTTATATGGTTCACGTAACTCATATATACTACCACCTATTTTCTTTCTATGCTACAACGTTCATACCCCATTCGATGTTTGGTGAACCAGAAATAAGGCGTTCTACAATCATGCACGCAAATGGACCAGCACTGGCATCGTCATTCTGGTCCAAAACCTCTGAAGATGCAGCTGGTGTAATAATCGCATTACTGTTCCATTCTGGTATGTGGTGGTAGTTAATATCGAACCATCTGGAGTATAAAAGGAAGACCGCAATAACTTATGCAAACACATAAATTCCAAGATCCTCGTATCCCATTGATCCTTGTCTGATAGGATACGGCCCAACTCCCAGGCCCAAGCATCAGGCCCAATATAAATAAGCCTGACATGAAGCTCGGCCCAAGCGAGTCCAGCCGAAGGCCCCTAAACCGGTGGGAGCAGAAGATTCGGTCATATCTAAGAGAATCCTAATTAGAGAGATAGGATTCAAATCTATCTTAGAATAGATCCGGATTCGAGATCTAGGTCGTGATAATTATGTATAAATAGAGGCTAGGTTAAGCAGAAAGGATCATCTACACTCTTTGTAATCACTCCTCATATTATCAATACACGAACTCTTTCTCTCCCCGTGGACGTAGATCTTATTCATAGATCGAATCACGTAAATCCTTGGTGTTCTTGCGTATTTAATTCCCTTACGAAATTAAGATCGATCACTGGCGCCGTCTGTGGGAACCAAATTTTGTGTCTTCGATCAACCATTGTTTACAGGGAATCAATCACGACAATGAGAACAAGAAGTCTTGCATCCAGGGCCGCTGTCGGCAACAACAGCAACAACGGCGACGAAACACGCCGAGCTCAGCTCGGGAAAGACCCGATCAGAGAATCGACCCCCCGAAGGGCATATCGAGCCTTGACGGCGAAATCTCGTCTTGCATGAAGAAGCGGATACCAAAGCGATGGAGATCGCAGCGGTAACGAGGAGAACCTCAGCTCGGCGGTTGAACCTTGGCGGCCGTCGAGGGTTTCTTGAGAAGAATAAGGAGAGTTTTCTCAATACCTCGACAAAGCACAAGGTCGGCCGCATCCCGAAGAAAGGAATGCCGAAGCCTCGTCTAAACACGAGGCACCGCAGCGAGTGGATCCCAGCATCCGGTCGTGGCGCTCGTACCTCGGCACGAGCGGGTCCCAAACCAACCGCGAGGGGCGAACAATGCGGGAAAGGGCGAAGTGACCGGCGGAGGTCGGTCCTAAAAATCAAAAGCGAGTTCGGTGAGCGAACTCCGCCTCGCTCTACGGAGGGTGGCTTCGGCAGATGCGGGAATATAGTCACCCGTTCTCAAGCGAAATACTTGACACCCCGCTCACGACAAATACCGGGTGCGAGCATCCCTCACAGACGGACTAAGGGACCGTAGAACTTCCTCGCGGTTCGATACAATATGATCAACCAGCGCCTCGGCCACAGTTCATATGTGCAAGCTCTTCCGGAGTTACTAGTCGACAAGCGCCCGTCGGTGGTTCGACGACTACCTCCGGGAGCATTGGATCATATCGCGACACGATGGCGACCTTCCATCGAAGATTCTTCCGAGAAGCGCGGTCGATGGCGTCGTCGGCACTACCTCCTCACCGTGAGGCAAAGTCGAGATGAGTCCGTGAGCGACTTTATGACTAGGTTAAACAAGGAGTGCCTGAAAGTCGAAGACATGAATGACCTTCTCATCATCCGGTCTTCAAGCGGCATCTGCCGGGGCCCTGTGAAAAGAAATCGTCAAGTATGAGCCCGTCTTTATTCTGAGCTATGGCGCATAGCCGACCGGTTCGCCAAGGCGGGCGAGGCTGATAGAAAAAGCGCGGCGAGAGAAAGGCAAGCCCACGAAAAGGAAGAAGAGGCGAAGGGCGAGGAGGCCGAAGCGAGGCCGATGAAGTGCCTTGAGAGGATCGCCGCCCATAGAGTCGAGGCTTGGACCGCGCGGCACCTCGGGCGACCTCAATACACTCGCTTGACTAAGCGAGGGCGAAATCTATGAACTCCACATGGACAAGTTGAGAAGCACCGACCAATGGCGGGGGGTGGCGTCGAACTAAGGACAAGTACTATTCTTTCCATGAGGATTATGGGCATGACACGAGGAGTGCGAGACCTGCATGGGAGATATCGAGATCTAGTACAAGGCGGGGTCTGAAAAAATCTGAAGGCGGGGCCGGCAGGCTGGCAATCTGAGGCCCTCGTCGAGGTCGAGAAAAAGAGGAAGCAGTGAGAAGGAATTGTGCCCTCACAAGAAGGCAGGCGGGCGAAGGCGAGGAGGAGATGGCAGAACCCCGATGCTGACGGGGTCATCTCCACCATCGAGGTCTCCACGCGGAGTTCTGAAGTCTCCACGAAGGCAGGGCACAAGTCCCCATACCCAGTGAGCACTGTCGACAAGAGGTTCGGGAGGGACGAGGTAATTACCTTCTACGAGGATGACCCGTACTGCGGTGGTGCCTACGAGAGGCCTGGGTGATCCAGGCGGTGGTTGCCAACAAGTTGGTAAGGCAGCGTATATATCGGCGATGGCGCGTCGGTGATCATCCTCTTCAAAGAATGCTTTGACAAGTTAGGAGTAGAGGAAGCACTCCTCGCGCGAGCCCCGCTACCACTCCGCAGCCGTGCTGGGAAGAGACACGCCCGGACGGGGTGATCGACCTGTCCGTCACGATAGGAAGGGCACCGGCGAGCTCTACCAAAGTGGTGCAGTTCTTGGTGGTCGGTGCCCACTCGCCGTAGCGTTATACTTGGGCGAGGCGGCTAAGCAGATGAGGCGGTGTGCTCAACCTACCACGATAATGAAAATCCCACAAAGGAGGATAGCCGTGATCGGGAGACGAGCGAGGCTAAGGAATGCATGCAGTCGCCACGAGAGGTGCGAGGACGGTCCGACAACGCAAACATAGCGATCAAAGAAACAGGAGTTAGAACCGGAGAAGGCGTCGCGGCCCCAGGAGAACTTCGGTAGAGGAGATCGCATTGTCAAGGCGAACCATTCAAGGTTGTAAAGTTGGCTCTACCGGTGTACCTCAACTAAGGAAGCAGATCATCCAACTCCTAAGGGAATTCAGAGACGTGTTCGCTTGGTCACCCCTTGACATGACCGGGGTCTCACCAACTATCATCACACATCGTCTCAACATTGACAACAGTGTAAAACCAGTTCGACAAAAGCAACGGATTTTTGCAGCTGAGCGGAATCAAGTCATCCATGACGAGGTGAAGCAATTATTAAAGGCTCGCATACTATTCGAAGTCAAGTATCCGACCTGGATAGCCAACTCGGTAATGGTGAAGAAAGGTGGAGGGGGATGGCGAATGTGCATCGATTATACCGATCTCAACAAACATTGCCCTAAAGATTGTTACCCCCTTCCCAACATCGACAAGAAGGTTGACGCTTTGGTCGGATATGAAGTCTTGACTTTACGGACTGTCAAAGGATATCACCGGTCTTGATGGACGGCGAAGGCAGCAGCAAAACCGCCTTCATTCTGAGACTTGGTCTTCGCATACAAGAAGATGCCATTCGGACTCAAGAATCGGGGGCCACCTATCAAAGGATGGTAGACAAAATATTCCGACCCTACATAGGGCGGAATGTGGAAGTGTGCGTAGATGACATCGTCGTCAAGAGCATTGAGGAAGCCGCGTGTGTTGCCGACCTCGGGATCATCCTTGGCACCTTTCGGAAAGGTCGACCTAAAGTTGAACCCCGAAATGCACGTTCGCATTTGATCAGGAAAAATTACGGGTGTTGTGTTTCGAAGAGGTTTAAAAAGCAATCCGTCCAGGTTCAAACCATTGTGGAGATGAAGATGCAAAGATAATCCACGGCGTACACAAGTTGGCAGGAGTACATTGCCTCGCTCGGCCATTTTCTTTAAGCAGCGGATAAGCGGCTCCGGTTCTTAAAATACTCAAAAGGCTCAGGAGTTCTCACGGAATGACATACACAAGTCATGCCGAAGATCTCAAAAACTACCTCGTCGAACTCCTACTCTATCCGTCCAGAAAGAAGGAGGTCCTTTCCTTATACCTCACCGCTTCGGACGAAACCATAAGTGCAGTTTTGGTACAAGAGGAAGGGCGTCGACTTCCGTATATTTCATCGGCCGAGCATTGAAAGGACCGGAAACAAGGTACCAACCTTTGAGAAGCTCGCTGGCATTAATAAATCTTTGCAAGAAGATTACGGCCATACTTCCATGCACATCCATACAAGTCCTCACTGATCACCCACTTGGCAAGTATTGGCGAGCGGAAGCTCTCGGGGAGAATCGTGAGTGGGCAATTGAATTGGGCGAACACGACATATCTTTTGCCCCGTCGAGCCATCAGGGTCAAGCCTTGAGACTTCCTTGTCGAGGCTAACCGTGAAAAATCGAAAGATAGATAGTATGGTAGAAAAATGAGTCCGTATCGACAATGCGAGCCGAACCAATAGATAAAACTCCGAGAATTCTTTGGCAAGTCTCGTTGGCGAGGCTTCGGGGGAAAGCAGTGTGGGGCGGTTATCCTACTTTGGGACCGGATGGTCGAGATCACCTATGCACTTCGGGTTCGCGTTCAAAATCGAACAACGAAGTGGAATCTGAGCCTTAATGCGGGACTTCGCTGGCTCAAAGCCTTGAGTGCAGGCGTGCAAGTCCACGGTGACTCAAGTCATAGTGAGTCGTATGTTGGGAAAGTCGAGGCAAAAGGCAGCAGGATGAAGAAATACCTTGAAAATGCCAAAAGCACAACAAGCTTTCTCACTTCCAGTTAGTTCGCATCGAGGGAGCAAAATAGCCGGTGACGTCTTAAGCAAACTAGCCTCGTCGTCGATGAACTGCTTGATGAAGAAGTCGAAGCGAAGCATAAGCGATGAGGACCTTTGGGCCGAGTCGACATAGTATGTGACAGAACCCGATTGGATGACTCCCGTTCGAGCATACGGAAAGGCGAGCTACCCGCGACAAGCTCGAGGCTAGGAAGATCTTGAGCAAATCTGCGATATACGGCGGGGAATTCTCTATAGAAAATCATACCTCCAGCCTCTCCTAAGGTGCAGGGTCGAACCGAGCTAACTACGTACTACGAGAAGTACATGAAGGATCGTGTGGAAGTCACATGGACCCGCGCACTATCGAAGAAAGTCATGCGATGGGGATCTTTGTTGGATTTGTATCTTGAAAGCGAGTTTGGTTGAGCTTGTATAAAATGTTTCTGTTACCATTATTACAATCTCTATCGAAATGAATACTTGATTGCATATAGGTGTGTCCCTTATCTCATATATAAGTTAGATCATACGATGTGTAGAAGATCACGAAGTGCGTATGATTGGTCGAGCAATGAGATATAAAAGTTTCACGGTGAGACAACTTAAGGACGAGTTGTCGGTATAGGCTGCGGTATAGATAAGTGACTTGACTTGGTTGCTTGTCTATCTTGGTGCGTCTCTCACGTATTGAAGGATCACGGTGAGATGAGTTCTTCTATCGACCGTCGTGAAGAACCAAGATCTCGGTGACTTCGATGATCTAAACCTCGATAAGGTATTAGGTGAGTATGAGTTCTTGACCATCACTTTGACTTGTTATGGGTGAGGTTATATGTTCTAACGAAATTCTCGCATCTTGGGTGGTGGCGGTGCTTGTATGTCATGCTAGTTATACGTATCAGTCATAGTATCCGTTTAGGATGATGGCGTCCATAAGGAGCTCAAAGGTTTATTGTACTAAACCACTGCGAGGTTGAGTTAGCTCAAGTACAATAATAAGGTTGAGTGGTACTACTTAAGGAATTAAAGATATTAATTATTTTAAGCGATCGAATCTATAAATAATTAATGGACGTTCGATATCTTAAATCTGAGGATTCGTAATGTCTAAGTGCAAGCCGACTCAACCGGTAATAAAGGGGTAAGTCGACATTTATTCTCTAGTGTCATGAATAAATGTTTATAAATTAATTTATATTACGGGTGAACATAAGATAATTAATTTATTTGAGGCCATCTTTATTCCTTGCATTTGATCCTGAATTTGGCCCATCCGGCCCGTAGCTAAGTATGGAAATCGGCGTCCCTCTCTCTAAGGTAATGATTTGATTCTCTTTATCTATAAGGATATTATTATATTTATGGGATATGCATAGATCTTTCCATATAAGATTATGGTAATAATCCTTTCCATAAAGGTTTATGGTAATTTCCATATAAGATTATGGTAATAATCCTTTCCATAAGGTTTATGGTAATTTCTATATGGGATTATGGTAATTTCCATAAAGGATTATGGTAATTTCCATATGGGAATGGTAATTTCCATATGGGATTATGGTAATTTCCATATAGGATTATGGTAATGCATTATAAATATGAGTGCGAGATTAAATCTAGGAAAATGATTAATAATCATCATCATTATTTCGAGAATTTGAGGTTCGTCCTTTGAGAGATTTTCGAAAATTCTTGAGAACTTGAGGGTGATTTTAAGAGCATTCTCCATAGATAGTCCTCGCTCGACGTTGGAGATTGGGCGGCGGGATACGATCCGGAAGGTCAAGCACGAGTCTCGATCCATTCCGCCTCGGCAGATTGAAGGTAAACACGAAAACCCCAGCGTGTTGCAATTAATTATATAGGTGCATACTAGGTATATAATTAATGTATGGTGAATTAAACATCGAAGATAGATCCTCGGGAGGGCTAAACATAGTTTTCCCATCAATTGGTATCGAGCACAGGATCGGTATCTTGGCTCTGTTGGATTAATTCACGTTTGATTATTAAATGCGCAATATATTATTGGTTGAATACATGCGTTCATCGTTGGCTCGTTTTTATTTTGTCGGTTTTGTTTTCACCACGAGAAAATCCGTGGTTAGATTAGATTTATTTTACGTAAATCTTATGCGTAAAAAGTAAAAGCGAAGGCAGCGGCCAGATCGAGGCGATGGGAAAAGCGGGTTGCAGGCGTGCGGGCGGGCACGCAAGGCGTGCGGCGGCTCAGTGAGGCAGCGCGTGTGAGGCGAGCCGGATCCGTTTTCAGCCGAATCTGTTTTGAGCGAGTCGGTCATGCGTGCCCGTACCGAATCGGCGAGGCCCGTTTTCGAAGATTATAAAGATGCATACTTTGCAATTCTATGTAATAGATTAGGCGGGAAAGTGCAGATTCCACAGTGGCCCCGATGAGCGTTTTATTTTATTTTTATAGTTCATTGCATGTCGTGGATGTTTAAATTATGCGAAGCATGCTATGTATGTTTAAATTACGTAGACAAACATTTATGTGTTTCGTGATTGGATGCGCATAGTAAGCATGCTAGGTTTATCAGCGTTTTCAAGTATATTTTAGAATTACTGAGCATGTTTTACATGTTGAGTTCTATAGAAAAGCATGCTAGGATTACGTGATGCTGCATGGACAAACCTTTTGAACAAAAGACTAAGCAAGCAAACCGACAAATTAATTTTTATTATTAAAATGTCAAGACCTCCACTTTTGATCTCTAAACAAAGTGATCATGCTTGTGAGTAGCGTCCACAGCGTGGCTTGCTTTCACTGTTTATCATAAGTTTGTTAGATGGGATTTCTAAATAAAACATTTTAAATCTATTGAGAAGTGGGAGTTTCATGTGTGGCGATCCACACGCGTGGCTTGCATGTGCGATTTTCATAAGTTCTCTAGAGATAGATATAAAATGAGATAACAAAAGAATTTGAATTGGGCGGTATGTTCTAGTGAGTATGCTAATTCTAAGAATTAGTTTCTTTGTTAAAAATGTGGTCATTGCTTAGACATCACCTCAGTACAACTTCCCACGAAGTCCTTCTTGTGATAGTGATGTGGTCTAGAAAGGTCAATCGTTAATTTCATTTGTCGTAAGGATAAGTTGACATGGATTGAAATTAAACTACTAAAGGTATATTTTAGTGCAGTCGGGGGTTCGTATATAAGCGTCCACCGCGTGGCTTGCATGTGGGATTCCTTGGGCGATTGGAGGTTTCAATTAATATTGTTTTATCAAAGGTTACAATATTATTATTACAATTATGTGCGATCGTATGCTTATGTGTTTACATTATCGTTTCGGATATGTCTCTTACGATTATCAATATGCTCGCACAAAATCCATATCGGTCCAAATTTTATCGAGTGGAAATGAAACATTGAGAATGTTCTCCTTTGTGGAAGAAAATCTATTTGTACTCACTACACCGTCCCGAGCCTCTGGGCGATTCATCTACCGATGAGGGGCGCAAGGAGCACGAGAAATGGGACAAATCAAATAGAATGGCAAAGTGCCTTCTTTTGGTCACCATGTGCGAGTCCACGCAACTCGGCATCAAGAGATGGAAGATGCAGCCACGATATGGCTAAGTCTTATGAAATCGTATGAGGAATCGGACGAGATAAACTTGTCATAATTTGACAAAATCAATAATGTCGAGTTCAATGAAGGAAAGCGATTGGTGCATGACCATGTAAAGCAAATGATCAATCTCTTGAGAGAGCTCGAGTTGGTTGGAGGATATATTGATGGCGTAGTCGAGAATCGATATGATCCTCAACACTTTGCCCAGTTTTTGATGACTTCCGTTATAAAGCGGTCCTTTATGATAAGAGTTATACTCTAGATTCATTGCAAGAGGATCTAGTAGCGAAAGAGCAAAATGGGCAAGGTGCACGCGATCTTTAATCGCTGCCTCTCGAAAACCAACTGCTTTATCGAAGATGAAAAGGAAAAGTGGAATTGAGAGATGCTAAGGCTAAAGAAAGAGTGGGAGTATCTGAAAGGCTCTACCGGTTTGAAAAAACCAAGGAGAAGGGCAAATGCTTCAAGTGCGGTGAGGCGGGCATTGGAAGGCTAAGTGCCCCAAGCTCGAGGCTCTGATGCGCCATTTGCTTTAATGTGAAACATGTTTAGCAACTTGTTCTACCCATTCTTGGGTAGTGACACGAGTCGTTGATCATGTTTGTTACACCTTGCGAGGGTTCTGCGGACAAGGGAGGCGAATGATGGCGAGATAACGATCTCCATGGGCAGGCGAAAGTCGAGGCCGTTGCGAGTTGGAGATGTTACTTTATGTTTTGAGAAAACATTTTTAGTTTTAAAGGCGTTTTATATGTGCGGATTTTCGGTGGAACCTTGTTTCTGTTTGAAATTGTTTATTCATGGATATTGAGTTGTTTTTGATAGTGGTGTTTCTATCATAAGAAATCCGAAGTTATCTGTGTAGGCACGTTATATAATTCTCTTTATACTATTTACTGATACATAATACTATAACTATGTTGCATCTACATCAAACCTTAAAAGAAAGTTTTCTTAGCAAGATGACACCTCTTTTCTCTGGCATCTTAGATTAGGTCACATCAATCTAAATAGGATCCAAGGCGGCTAAGAATGGGCGTTGGGTAATCTCACGATTACTCGTTCCGATCTGCGAATCTGTATAGAAGGTAAGATGTTGACGGACCCTTAAGCGAAGTGTCATAGAGCGAAAGAAATGTTAGAGCTAGTCCATTCGACTGTGTGGACGATGTCCACATGGCTCGTGGAGAATGCAGTATTTTGTCACTTTCATTGTGATTACTCAAGAGTGCGGATCGTATACTGCTTCGCGCAGTCTGAATACTTGAGAAATTCAAAAATTTTAGGCGGAAGTGGAGCGAAGCTAGGTAAAAGTATCAAGTCACTGCGTTACGATCGCGGTGGCGAATACCTCAACAACGAGTTCATGGACTACCTAGTGAAGTGTGGGATTACCTCCGCGCACTTCACGGGACACCTACTGACAAAATGGTGTGTCGAGCGAAGAAATAGGACTCTTTTGGAAATGGTTAGATCAATGATGAGTTATGCAACTTTGCCTATTTCGTTCAGGGGGTATGCCTTAGAAACGACGGCATACTTGCTAAATCTAGTACCATCCAAGTCGATCGAAGAGACCCTTCGAGTTGTGGTTTGGGCGCGAAGGCGAGTTTAAGCCACATAAGGATATGGGGCGATCCGGCACATGTCTTTGAACAAGAAGGTGGCAAGTTGGAGGACGAGAAAGGTGAACTATCGGGGATGGGAAGGTCGACCTCGAACATATTCTTGCCACGGCCAGGCAGAATTATGTTCCATCGGATCAAGCAGAGACACCTCGGGTGAAGCCACTCGGGAATCTCATTCGCTAGGTGTACACCCGCTCGGGAGATATGGTCCACGGTGTAGCTCAAGTATATCATGAATATGTAGTTAAGGGGCCCGACAAAGCGGGCAAGTCCGCCTCAAGATCAGCTCTCTGCGATGATAGATGTAATCTGCCGATATCTCACGGGCATATCACAGCAATCGGATGGCGGTCTTGCGATCGGTGGAAGCACCGTCATAATGTGACGTACCACGGGCATGTCGATGGCCAATGGCGTACAAAATGGCGGGGAACTCGCCGATGTCTTTACTCGGTACATCGGTCGGAGCGGTAGGAGTGTACCACCTCCTCGGGTGTGACTCTAGAAGATAAAGAGAGCTAGTCGTAAAAACCGTCGAACCATCTTATATTCCTAAGTTCTTATGAAACTACTTTCATGGTTTGGTCTTTGGGAAGAGGCGCATGGTTCCTAGGACAGACCAAGCGTTCGATGCCTAGCATTCGGGTAAAGGCTAAGTGATCACCCATCTTATCGGGTCTGGATTCCTTACTTCTACTCACGTTATAGTATCACATCATATCCGTTCTCATTATGCACTTACGATTCATCATTTCTTTTATACCTTCATAACGTTATACTTTTATTCTTTTCACTTACGCGCGATAGAGGCAACAGCATGATGTTCGAATTCCTTCACGTAGAGAGGTTGGGACCCGTAACGATGCGAACCTCGATTAATAATCGCTTCATCGCCGTGAACTCGTCGCGTTCTCATCGCCGAATCCGTTCGGATTGTGATTCCTAAGATTTCTATGTTCTCGTTCATGCTTGGTATTTCGTTCGATTGGGGATGCTTATGTTCTCATACTAAGTTCGGCAAAAGGGATCATGCGTCTTAAGAGTCTATGTTCTCATGGGAAACATACTCATTTACATCATGCTTCGCATACAACGATAAACACGGATCGCGACACGTTGTGCGATAATCAAACATTCTCATTTACTCGTTTACCAGTTCACTAAACCTTGTAACTTTCTTTCAAACTAATGACCAATCAATTGAAACAACTTTTCAATTTCAAAATTTCCACTTTCAAAATATTTTTCAACTTCCCAACAAGACAATATTGAAATTCCAATTCACATTTCATATACTTCCATCATTTCAAAACAACTTTTAGTTGAGATAGTTACCTTAACTTCCTCGTTGAGCAAGGCGGCGATGGAGTGCGGATGCGATGTGATCAAACACAAATAATTTCTAGACTCGACTTTCAACTTAGGATTCAAGGAAAGGGTTTCTAGGGTTCGAAGCGAACAAGAGCTCGATACCACTGTAATGACCGACTTTCCAATGAAATACGGATCATATGGATCGTCACGGTATGATAAAGCGGCGGAAATAAACATAGCTAATCAAGGCAATCAACCAATCAACTACTTAATAACGCATAGGTTAAAGGGATAAACAATCGATACCAACTCGAGTCTAGAAGGACTTGTCGAAAAGGGTTCAGGTTGACATAACTGATCGAGGCGAAATTTAAAGTCAGTCGACCTCCGATTCAATCTGAAATAGCGGTTATGATCAAAACATTAATAATATCGAGTTAGGCGGCAATTAAACATGTGGACATGCATATGACGATGCATGCCCAAGGTTCTAAAACCTTTCTAATTAAGCATCAAAATATACGCTACTGCGCACCACGCGCCCGTCGTCGATCCTTGCTCAACTTGCATCAAAAAGCGAAATGCGGGGCTAAGTACAAAAGTACTCGGTGGACTCGTTGCCAAAACATTTTCTTTGTCAAAGTTATTAGCGCCCACAATAGCGCATGAGGATTTTAGTTAAAGACTCATACTATCAAACATTTTATCGTTTTTAAAAGCGTTGGCGAACTATTTCATTCACATGTCGATCATTCATTCATTCATATCGCACTATGGGTGGCCACCTACACATAGTCGCCGTGACGATCGAGGTAGCTAACCTTAACACCACGAGTCACACGTGTACACAATCCGAGTTAGTCCTTAACTAAGTCGGATCCGATCGATACCCTTTTTAGCGTTGTTGGACCAACTCGTTCACATTCCACATTGGATATTCAATCTCGGATAGGATCACAACAAAACATAAACATTTGGCGGTCGATAACGGTTTATGTAATAATATTTCATAAAGCTTTGTAAATCATGCTTTGAGATATGCATAACATTTTGTTTGAAAGCCCACTGCTAATCAAGCTAGTGGTTCTAAAAGAAGCGGTGTGATGTTCTTCCTCGCCGACTAAATGCGATCAAACCACTTCATAAGAAAATAGCGTTTCTTAGATTCTTTCTATTGATCGAAAGTGGTTTATAAACTACGACTTAAAGTTCCCAATTAGGGTTTCTTTATGATTTTATGTGATTGTTTTAAGATAATTTCTATTATCTTACATTACCAATTCAAACTATATCACTTCATCGCTCATAGGGTGTACTTTAATTATGAATCATATATTACGAGTCTATCTCGACTCTTAACCTTAGTGTTATTCTTAACGTTATTCGTTATAGATTGTCGATAATCAATTACGATTGGTAGTTTAGGATTATCTCAAGCCACTAACTAGACTTAACAATTATAGTTACGTCCTAGTAGGTTATGTGACGACTTATCGTATTCATACGACAATTAAAAGATAAGTCTTGATTTATGATTCAGTGAGCACATGCTATCGTATTACATACGACAATTAAAAGATGGTCTGCCCTTGAACGTCTCTCTACTGTTATTACAGACCTAATGGCTGTCATTGCCCATTTGGGGTGGTCTTGGTGGTAGTTGGGAGGTGGATTGGTCAAATTACCGTTTTGGTATGTTAATACTGGCTCTTTAAGTTTTAACGCACTTTCGATCGATTTCTCGGAACCTTAAGGTTCTATCTTATTAAATAGCATTTAAAGACTTATTTTAATGTTCATAAAATTTCCACGAAGTTGGACGTCGTCGATAAGTCAATTAGAGTTATCGCGGAAAGCGGCGTTCGGCGATTAAAAATATGCCCATTCAAAATTCTATTGAATTTTGAGCTTTCATAAATAATTTGAGTCTTATAAAGCATATTTTATTGATTTAGACTCTCGGTTCGAGTTTTGGGTCGTTCGGATCAATTTAGGGTTTTCCGTTATATTTTACCGTGATTCGGTTAAGTTCTTGAATTTCCTTGAAATTGATTCTTATAATTTCTAAATTCATAATAAATTATTCCTTCATGATTTTGGTTGTTATCACCATTTATTACGATTACTTGCGAGATGGAAGTTGTTAAAACTCGTAAATAGTATTTTTAAGGCGGCCAAGGCAAGTATGCTGAAAATTCTCATTCTTTGCATTCTCGCGTGTTTTCGTGTGAGGATTCCAAAAAATGAAATCCGTTCGTGGAGATTCATTCTCGATCTTTCATTCTATGTTAATTTACTCGAGAAAACCACTGATCCAGGTGGGATTAGTTATCGATTTTGATTTCTTTAGTATTCGATCTCGAATCGATTCTAATTCGTTCATTGGTTTCCTTAAACATAATTAAGGACTAACTACTACAAATAATTGGTCTAAGCATCACCAATTAAAGTTTTAAATTTTCGGGTTATTACGAGAACCCTGATTCTGCACTTGCGTTGCCATTGTGCACAGTGCCTCGTCGTAGTGGGAGGTTGTTCGTCAACCCGGCGATGTATGTTCGATGGGTAAATCTTTGGATTTAGTCGAGAAAGCGAGCGAGCAATAATCGACCCATGGACGTCTGGCGGCGTCTGAGACAATGATGCGAATCATGGAACTTACGTTTGGGCGAGGTGGTAAAGTCACATGGATTTACCAGTTTCCTAGCGAGAGTTGTGTGTTTCGTTTAGATGTCAGCGGTAATGTGGTATTTCTTGCACTTCGTAGATGACATTCTTCTGTTGGCAACAATGTGAAGTTGTTATCGGGCGTAAAGAGTTGGATTATCCGATCGGTTTCAAATGAAAGACTTAGGAGATCACGTACATTCTTGGGATCAAGGTTTACCGAGATCGCCAAGAGAAAATATTGAGCTTATCTCGGGCGTCTTACATTGATCTTGTGATTACTCGTTTTAGTATGCGAGACCGCCCGAAAGTTGCTACCTTTCGGACATGGCGTTCGCTTTATCTAAGAGCAATCACCTATATTTGCAAAGGAGATAGAGGAAATGAGACAAGTTCATACGGCTTGCCCGTAGGAAGTCTCATATGCATAATGCTATGTATGAGACCCGATATACGCTATGCGGTAGGCATAGTAGCTAGATATCAGTCTAACCTGGACAAGCTCATTGAATTGCGATAAGCGTATACTCAGTACGAAAAGGACTCGAGATTATAGGCTAGTTTACCATGCAGATAGTCTAATGCCTTTGGGTTATCTGAGACTCGGTTCCAAAGGTGACCGTGATGAGAAAAAGTCTACCTCGGCTATGTGTTTACCTTGGGAGGTGGAGCCGTATCTGGCGGGTGCAAAGCGGCGATGCGTTGCGGACTCTACCATGGAAGCCGAATATGTAGCGGCCGAGGTGCTAAGGAGGCTGTATGGTTCGAGAACTACCTCATGGATCTAGGTGTGGTGTAATACCCGTCCTTTTAAACACATTTTTGCATGGCACGTTTTTCGAGAAAAGTCGAAGGTTGAATTTTTTTTCGGTGATCGACCATCATGAAACCTCGAGCGTTGTGAAGAGTGTCTTATGGCGAATTCATAGACACTAAGTATCACAGTTTCGACCACCCATGAAGGTTTGGCACTCGGGAAGTTATCAAAACCGGACTTTTCATGGATATTTTAAAAGCATATCTTGTTTATAGTCGTTTGTCAGGTATTTTATTTCGTGTCCATGGGTACTAAGTTTGCTAAATTTGGAGTCCGTTTGCAAAGTTGCGTCGCTTTTGCGTTTTGAAAAAGACGTTTCTTGTGACATTGCATGACCCGCTTTCTATAAATAGGAGGCTAGGGCCTTCATTTTCAACGTTCATTTCCTTCGTCTCTCGTGTTTCTGAAAGAGCGAGCAGCTCAGTGCAGCTGCGCGCAGCTGGAGGAGTGGGGATCGGCAGGGAGGCTCGGCCAGCGCCATTCTTGTTCTTTGCCCGAGCTACCACCCGATCAACCACACCCAGGCAACCCGTTTTTCTATTTTTGTCCTTTCTTGTTTTGATTCCGCCTTTTAGTAGATCGTATAGCATAGAACTCGGGATTAAAGGGACGGGCGAAAGAAACGGAGGGCTGGCTATTTAAACCGCCCGCCGCCCGTTAAGGCCTTGACCGCGCCGCTGGCGCCGATTTGGTGTCCACCGAGGCCACCTTTTAGCTCTGGTCCTTTAGGTTTTGAGTTAGGGCTATGCATTCTACTAAAGTACCGATCCGTTTTACATTTTTCGCATTTACGCATGTCGGGATGTTTTCCGTTGCTTGAGTTTTCTAAAGGAAGTACATGCGGGTTATCCATTTCAACATAGTTTGTCATTCCATGTTAAATCGTTATGCATATTGCTTATGTTTCCATTTTCATGCATCGATTTTGGATGGTTTATCCTAGATCACGAGGATAGGCATCGATTTTTGAAAACTTCTTATTCTAAGATTTGAGTCGACTTGCATGCATGCATATTTTGAAAGTACCCTATTATAGGTCTTGATGCCACGAATATATTTTCCTTACGCATCGAGTTGATTTGAAAACCGGAGAGTGCGAATGTGGGTTCGAGAAAGAAAACCCTAATTTTGCTACGATCGTCGTTTGGATCACGATGTTGCTTTGCTTTGTGGGATGTGACCCCAAAAGTTGTTCCGTCTTGTTACGGTACCTACCGGTCTGTCGGTGAAGTCATCGGATCCGTAGATATCTCGGTTGACATTTTAAATACATTGGTGGGTTATATATGCTTATTTTGAGTTATTTACTACGATATTTCAAAATAAAACATATGTAGTAAAATGTTTTGGTGAAGTTATTCTTGTTCTACGATCGAGATATGGTTCTATCATGGTTGTGCGGATCTCTATTCGATTGGGTTGATCACCATCTTGAGTATTGATCGTAAGAGGATAGACCCCGAACACGTGGTTATGGTTGAAGGATGAACCGGAAGTCCACGGAAATGGTAATGAGGCGGTTATGGTTACGGCGGTTTGACCCACAGAAGTCCACACAGTTAACCCGGTGGATCGTTAGGGCGTGGGCCGTTGGATATTTTCGGGCGAATAGAATGAGATGTGATGGGCTGGCGGGATCGTTCGAGCCGTGGTTCATGGTTCTATGATGAGAATAACGGTAATAACGGATCGGTGTCGAAAAATGAAAAATCTATTTTGCTTACTTAGAAGTGGATTACGTTTTAAAACCTTCTAAGGTAAGTGCTTTCGAACACGGCATCATGATTCTTTTGATTTATGATAAAACCCGGTGAGTGCGATAGTACTCACCTGAAACTCTTTCAAATCTTTTCCTGAGAGGAGGAGGGTGGGCAGGCGGCGAGGGTGGAGCTGCGGGTTCTTCTTGCTATGCTTCCAGCGATGTTGTGTTATATCGTGCTCACGATATTGATGTATTCTTGTCCCTTATTTGCTTTACGATTGGGAACAAGATTTGTTATGTTATTCTGCGTGAGTCTTGATATGAGCATGCTATGTGGTTGACGGTCTAGTTGACGAGAATGTAATGCTATTTTGCCTTCTTGCATTACTTATAATAAACCAAGATCATGTTTTACGAGGTTATGATATCGATATTATTACATTGGTGGATTGTTTGTACCCTCCCTTGAGGATATGTCCTAGTTATAGAGGAGATCTTGCCCGATTTCATGGTCACATCTTCTTATCATGTATGTTATATGTATCCACCTGCTCCCTTCTTGCCTTACCCCTAATCACACCTCGACATTCATGCCTTCCTCGGGAATTGGGCGTGTGACATGGTGGATTGTTTTGGCACAGTAAGGTTTCGTGATGTAAGCGTGATGTGGATGAGATGTGGTTGGATGGTGATGTGGATGTGGAAGTGATTGTTGATGGAACAAAAAGGCACGTGTGGGCGTGATGTGAAAATCGTCTATATGATATGATGTGATTAATGTGATCACGTATGGTTGATGTAAGTCTATGTGTTTACATAGCAATGTATTGTTGATTGAAAATCTTGTTTATTTTGATAAGCGAGTGCTTGTAAGTGAATCATGTTTGCTTACGTGATTATTATGATAAATATCGATATTGATATTGATATGTGTTGAAATGACCATGTGTTTGAGACATGATTACCCGGATAGTGAGGCGAAAAATGAAACGTGAATATTTGTTGTTATGTTGATAAACTAACATGTAGGTTTATGGATATTGATGGCGGACAACGTTGGTTAAGATCACAGGATGGATGAGCGGTCCGTAAGTTCGAGGAATATGAGGAATGTCCATGAGCCGTTGGGAGTATTTACAGGAGATTTGTTGGATTATGGAGAAAGATCCGAGGCGGTGGGAAAGTATCGAATATGAGAGCTTACTATCGGTTGTGAGAGGCTACCAACGAGGTTGGCAACCGTGGGCGAAAGCGAGATCGTGATGTTGAGGCGGGATCTATCACTGACACCTTACCTTGGATTTCAGAGTTATTTGCTCGGTATGGAGCGGTGGACCGATCATCGAGTATACCATCGAGGAGGATGTGATAGCAAGGCATGTTCGAGGACCGATCCAGTTGATGATAGGGATGATGTTCGAAGAGCCTTTGGGAGAAGCGACCGTCGCTTCGAGCGATCACCGATGCATCGGGATACACGGTCACTACACCTCCATCGGCGATCCTTACCTTCAGAAGGACCGAAGCGATTTTGAGGCGAGAACCTCCGGGCGAGAGAGATTGTCTATCCGGCGGTGGCGGGGAAGAAGCCGGGATCGGGATCTTCATACCACCAAGCTGCATCGAGGTTGGCATCCGAGGAAGGAGACTCGAGGAGGAAGGCCGGATGAGAATGAGGAGGGCGGTGAGGACTCGAGGACCCGGTGATCGGATGGCGATGACTCGGTGAGGTCGGGCATGTTGAGGAAGGGCGGCGCCGAGCAGGGACTCGACACGGCTTTCACGACCTCGAGCGATCGGGGCGCGGCTTGGATGGGATCATACCCACGAGGCTTGCTTCCATACGGGATCGCTTTTACAGGCGGCCAATTCAAGCCACGATAGGAAGGAAGAGAGGATGAGGAGAGCGAGAATGGAACATTGCGGGACGAGCGGAGAGTAGTGGGCAGATATGGAGGATAGGGATCTAGGTAGTCGGTGTGTGCGGTGGCGATCATGATGCGCTAGAAGCATGGGCAGGCGGCATCTTTTGTGATAACCGGTCGATTCTTTGCTCATATCGACCTTTTGGTGACATACCTTGATCTTGTATTTTGTGATCCTTCATGGACCTTTGAATATTCGATACTAATCTTTGTCTATGGCAGGATGTTTATGTTTGATGCTTATATGTGATATGAGCTATGCGAGGATGATATATGATCTATGTGATGTGTGATGATGATGTTATGAAATGCATCGCGAGGATATGTTAGCAGGATTGCATGATTATATGTGATCGTGCGTGATATGTGATATATGTGATGATATGTGATATGGGTGATGATATATGTTATGCGATGATACAGGTTATCTATGCGAAACCACACGAGTTGAGCTACCCAACTCGCGATCAGGAGTTAGCGTGATCGTTCATGCGTTGAAGATTTGGAGGCACTATCTCTATGGAGTTAAGTGTGAGATCTTCACGGATCACAAAACCTCAATACTTCTTTGAACAAAAAAGTGAACATGAAGCGAAGGAGATGGCTAGAATTGGTGAAGGATTATGATTGCTCTATCGGCTATCACCGGGAAAGCCAATGTCGTAGCGGATGCCCTTAGTCGCAAGTCGAGGCGAAGTTGAGATATCTTCTTACATGAGAAAGAGCTTATTCGAGATTTTGAGAAGCTTAGCACGGAAGTGATTCACCCGCGGAATCGGTTCAAGATTCATCGCAACTATAATGATGAGCCGGACTGAGAGAAGCCGTCGTGAGTCTTGTGAGGAGGCAATTCTTGGAAATGATGCGTTTGAAAGCAAGGCTAGAAGATAGCAAGGGTTCAGGCTGGGCAGGACAGAAATCTATGCGGACAAGCGTCGTCACGGATCTTGGTTTATGATCGGAGATCGCGTTTTCATAAGGTTTTCCCAGCGAAAAGTCGTTCATTTGGAAGCGAGGTAAATTCTGACCGAGGTTCGTTGGACCTTTGAAGTTCTTGAAGAATAGGCCCGTTGCCTATAGGTTAGCTTGCCACCTAGCATCGGAGATGTTCATGGCGTGTTTCACGTTTCTCGGTTTGAGAAATGCGTGTTCGACCCAAAACACGTGATCAAGCATGACAGTGGTTGCTTGCTCGGGATCGAGTTACGAGGCCGGTAGCTACCTTGGAGCGAGAGTCGAGGTTGAGGAACAAGCGATTCACCGCGGCGAGGAAGAAGCTACGTGGGAGTTGGAAGACAAGTTCGGGGCTCGGTGCCACGGTTGTTTTCTCACGTGTTTGAAATTCGGGGACGAAATTTTTCTAAGAGAGAGGATGTAATACCCCGTCCTTTTTAAACACATTTTGCATGGCATGTTTTCGAGAAAGGTCGAAAGGTTGACTTTTTGTTTGGTGATCGACCGTCGCGAAACCTCGAGCGTTGTGAAGAGTGTCTTATGGCGAATTCATAGACACTAAGTATGGAGTTTCGACCACCCATGAAGGTTTAGCACTCACGGAAGTTATCGAAAAACCGGACTTTTCATGGATCTTTTAAAAGCATATCTTGTTTATAGTCGTTGTGTCGGTATTTTATTTCGTGTCCATGGGTACTAAGTTTGCTAAATTTGGAGTCCGTTTACAAAAGTTGCGTCGCTTTTGCGTTTTAAGCGGGCGCTTCGTAATGATGCATGACCCCTCTTTCCTATAAATAGGAGGCTAGGGCCTTCATTTTCAACGTTCATTTCCTTCGTCTCTACGTGTTTACGGAAGAGCGAGCAGCTCAGTGCAGCTGCAAGCTGGAGGAGTGGGGATCGGCAGGGAGGCTCGGTGGCGCCATTCTTGTTCTTTGTCGAGCTTCTACAGTAGATTAACCACCCGGGCAGCCATTTTCTGTTTTGTCCTTTTCTTGTTTTGATTCGCCTTTTAGTAGATCGTATAGCATAGAACTCGGGATTCTAAAGGGATGAGGCGAGAAAACGGGAGGCCGACCTATTTAAGCCCAACCGCCGCCGACCGCCGTACTTTGGCCGCCCGATTTGGTGGCCAAGACCACGCTGCAGCTCACAGGTCCTTTAGGTTTGAGTTCGGGCTATGCATTCTACTAAAGTACCAATTCCGTTTTTACATTTTCGGCGTTTACGCATGTCGAGATGTTTTCCGTTGCTTGAGTTTTCTAAAGGAAGTACATGCCGAGTTATCCATTTTAAACATAGTTTGTCATTCCATGTTAGATCGTTATGCATATTGCTTATGTTTCCATTTTCATGCATCGATTTTGGATGGTTTATCACTAGATAGGGATAGCATCAATTTTTGAAGCTTCTTGTTTGCTAAGATTTGAGTCGACTTGCATGCATGCATATTTTGAAAGTATCTATTATAGGTCTTGATGCCACGAATATATTTCCTACGCATCGAGTTGATTTGAAAACCGGAGAGTGCGAATGTGGGTTGGAGAAGAGTCGAAAACCCTAATTTTGCTACGATCGTCGTTTGGATCACGATGTTGCTTTGCTTTGTGGATGTGACCCCAAAAGTTATTCCGTCTTGTTACGGTACCTACCGGTCGATTGGTGAAGTCATCGGATCCGTAGATATCTCTCGGTTGACGTTTTAGTCTCTTGAGTTGGGTTATATATCTTATTTTGAGTTATTTACTCTGATATTTCAAAATAAAACATGTGTGCCGTAAAATGTTTTAGTGAAGTTATTCTTGTTCTCGATCCGAGATATGGTTCTATCATGGTTGTGCACGGATCTCTATTGGTTGGGTTGATCGCCATCTTAAGTATTGATCGTGAGGGATAGACCCGAACATGTAGTTATAGTTACGAAGGGATGACCCCCAGTCCACGCTGAAATGGTAATGAGGTGGTTATGGTTACGTGAGGATTTGACCCACTGAAGTCCACACGAGTTAGCCATTTGGATACGTTAGAGGCGTGGGCCATTGGATATGTTCGGGCCGAATGAATGAGATGTGATGGGCTGGCGGGATCGTTCAGAGCCGTGGTTCATGGTTCTATGATGAGAATAACGGATAATAACGGATCGGTATCGAAAATGAAAAATCTATTTTGCTTACTTAGAAAGTGGTTCACGTTTTAAAACGCTTCTAAGGTAAGTGCTCGAACTGACATCATGATTCTTTTGATTTATGATAAAACCCGGTGAGTGCGTAGTACTCACCCAAACTCTTTTCAAATCTTTTCACGGAGAGGAGGAGGGCTGGACGATGGCGGCCGAGGGGTGGAGCTACAGGTTCTTCTTGCTATGCTTCGCGATGTTGTGTTATATCGTGCTACGATATTGATGTATTCATGTCACTTATTTGCTTTCGATTGGGAGCAAGATTTGTTATGTAATTCTGCTTTGTGAGTCTCGATATGAGCATGCTATGTGGTTGACCGGTCTAGTTGACGAGGTTGTAATGCTATTTTGCCTTGCATTACTTATAATAAACGAGATCATGTTTTACGTGGTTATGATATCGATATTATTACATTGGAGGATTGTTTGTGCCTCGCCGGGATATGTCCTAGTTATAGAGGAGATCTTGCCGATTTCATGGTCACATCTTCTTATCATGTATGTTATATGTATCCCCTTCTTTCCGACTTCTTAACCCCACACCCCTAATCACACACGCGACATCCGTGCCTTCCTCGGGAATTGGGGCGTGACATGTGGTACTGGTTTGCCAGAGTATCATAGTTCTTGTGATAACTCGGTGCGATGGCAAACTCGAAGGAACCACGGACCACAAGGCGACCAAACACATAGAGAAAGTACCATGTAAATCGAAATCGTTAGGCGGGGGCGTGCTGATTGCAAAGATTGATCTGACGGATAACCTAGCGGATCCATTTAAAGCTTGCGCAATAAGTCGTTGGGCGTTAGAGGACTTGAATTGCGCTAGATGGCACCCGCTAAAGCGCCGCAATAAGTCTCGTCCGGGCGTTAGAGGACTTGAATTGCGCTAGATGGCACCGCTAAAGCCTGCATAATAAGTACGTCGTTAGAGGACTTGAATGCGCTCGATGGCACCTTAGAAGGAAACTTTTGTATAAGTGGGAGAAGCAAGTGATTGGTTTTGTTTGTAATAGCTAGTAGAGAGACACATTGTATACTAAAAGTTTGCTTTAGTATAAGTGGGAGATTGTTGGTTGTATCTTGAAAGCGGTTTTGGTTGAGCTTGTATACAATGTTTCCATTACCACTATTCTGATCTCTATACGAAATGAATACTTGATTGCATATATCGTGTCCCTTATCTCATATATAAGTTAGATCATACGGTGTGTAGAAGATCACGAGAAGTGCGTATGATTGGTCGAGCAATGAGATATAAAAGTTTCTGGTGAGACAACTTGAGGCGAGTTGTCGGTATAGGCTCGGTATAGATAAAGTGACTTGACTTGGTTGCTTGTCTATCTTTGATGCGTCTCTCACGTATTGAAGGATCATAGTTAGATGAGTTCTTCTGTCGACCGTCGTGAAGAACCAAGATCTCGGTGACTTACGATGATCTAAACCTCGATAAGGTATTAGGTGAGTATGAGTTGCTTGACCATCACTTTGACTTGTTATGGGTGAGGTTATATGTTCTAACCGAAAATTCTCCGCATCTTGGGTGGTGGCGGTGCTTGTATGTCATACTGAGTTATCGCATGTCAGTCACCGTATCCGTTTAGGATGATGACTTCCCATAAGGGCTCAAGGTTTATTGTACTAAACCACTGCGGTTGAGTTAGCTCAGAGTACAATAATAAGGTTGAGTGGTACTACTTAAGGAATTAAAGATATTAATTATTTTAAGCGATCAGAATCTATAAATAATTAATGGACGTTAAATATCTTAAATACGGGGATTACGTAATGTCTAAGTGCAAGCCGATTCAACCCGATAATAAAGGGGTAAGTCGGCATTTATTCTCTAGTGGTATGAATAAATGTTTATAAATTAATTTATGTTACGATTTGAACATAAGATAATTAATTTATTTGAGGCCCATCTTTATTCATGCATTTGATCCACAATTTTGGCTTATCCGGGCCAGTAGCTAAGTATGGAAATTGGCGCCTCTCTCTCTACAGGTAATGATTTGATTCTCTTTATCCTATAAGGATATTATTATATTTATGGAATATGCATAGATCCTTTCCATATAAGATTATGGTAATAATCCTTTCCATAAAGGTTTATGGTAATTTCCATATGGGATTATAGTAATTTCCATAAAGAATTATGGTAATTTCCATATGGGATTATAGTAATTTCCATATAGGATTATGGTAATTTCCATATAGGATTATGGTAATGCATTATAAATATAAGGTAAGAGATTAAATCTAGGAAAATGATTATTAATCATCATCATTATTTTCGAGAATTTGAGGGTTCGTCATTTGAGAGATTTTCGAAAATTCTTGAGAGCTTGAGGTGATTTTCGAAGCATTCTCCATAGATCGTCCTCACTCGGCGTTGGAGATTGGGCAGCAGGGATAAAGTCAGGAAGGTCAAAGCACGAGTCTCGATCCATTCCGCCTCGGCAGATTTAAAGGTAAATGCGAAAACCCCAGCGTGTTGCAATTAATTATATAGGTGCGTACTAGGTATATAATCGATGTATGGTGAATTAAACATCGAGATAGATCCTCGGGAGAGGGTTAAACATAGTTTTCCCAACGAGATGCTATTGGCCGACGATGTTCCAAGACTCAATCGATCTCGTGAAGAAATGTCCTAAGTGCCAAATCCATGGAAACGTGCCGAGGCTACCTCAAACCGACCTCGCCATCATGCAAAACCCTTGGCCATTTATGCAATGGGGGATCGACATCGTAGGTCTTTTCTGCAAAGCTCCAGGGCAGTTTCAATTCTTGATTGTCGCGATTGACTACTTCACGAAGTGGGTGGAAGCCGAACCCTTGGTGAAAATCACAAGCAAAAACGCCCTCAACCGGGTGCGGAAGAACATCGGTGTGCCGATCGGCATCCTCGTATCCTTGTTTGGATAATGGGACACAATCCACGGATAAAGCGTTCAAAGAATGGTGCGAGCTTCGGATCGAGCAAAAATTCACCTCGGTAGCTCATCGTCAACGTCGAGCAAATGGTCAAGCCGAAGTCACCAACGGGACAATGGTGAAAGGACTGCAAGCGCCTCGATCGAGTAAAGGGGTGGGTGGAAATTTACAAAGTCTATGGTGGTATCGAACTACACCTCGGACATCGAGAGGAGAAACACCTATAGTTTGGCGTCGGACGAGCGGTGATCCTGCGAGATCGGTATGCCGAGCCCCCGCGTTCAAGCACTCTTTGAAGCAAGCGAGGAAAATCTACAGGCAGTCTAGATGCCTTTCCGAGAAAGAGACCTCGCCTACATCGAGGAAGCTCGGTATAAGCAACAAGTAGCTCGGTATTACAACCAGCGTGTCAGTCACGACAATTCAAGTAGGCGACCTGTCTTCAAAATAATGAAGTCGATAAAGCCCATGGCTCGGTAAACTAAACGCCACTGGGAAGGACCGTGCCGGTCACTAAAGTCTCGGAAAAGGGCTGTCTTCGCTCTATGTATCAGGAGCACGCAAATACCCGATCGTGCAGCATCGATTCATTGAAGAAATATTTTGCATAAGTGTCGAAGGTTGAGTTTTGCGTCGGTGTCGATGAGTCTATTCGATTCATCTTTGAGTCTTGTTTTGTTATTATCGGTCTATGATCATAAAATCTTTTTCTTGCATGTTTTGTTTGTCACTTATGCATACTATCTCTTCTCCATTAAACTATACCCTCTTGGAGGCGAACTATACCCTCGCGGAGACGGACTATCCGTTTAATCGAGGGCCGAACTCAAAGCAGGCGTGGGGGACCCCTAGCGATAAAACTTGTCGAATAAGGACACATACCTCCGTTTATTTCAGGAAGAGGACCACTGACAATAAAACTTCCAAAGGAACCTATACCTCCGTTAACGTTGAGAAGGGACCACGCCTGCAAGCTACTTCTTGCCAAGCGGAGAACCCTGGACGTTTTTTAGGGATGAATACCTTAAGGCGAACTACCTTTGTTTATTTAGGATGAACTACCTCGCAATGGGGCGAACTACCGTTTATTTAGGGATGAATACCTTCATTTATTTAGGGCGGAATTACCCGTGCAGTTGAACTACTCATTTATTTAGGATGAACTACCTTACGTGCGAGCGAGCTACCTTAGTTTATTTGAAGATGAATACTTAAACGAATGAACTACCCGTTTATTTAGGGCGACCTACCTACCTACGAGACGACTCTATCGTTTATTTAGAGACGGACTACCTAACTGCGAGGGACGAGCTACTTCGTCTAGACGAGGATGACCTACGCTTCTTGTTAGTTCACGGTAATAAAAGGCGGTGTTCTTAAAGAGCGCACGAAGCAAGAAAATAATTCTTATTTGAGTATACAATTAATACATTACGAGGCGAAGGAGATCGGAGGCGGGGGCGAGCGATCCTAGAAAAATCGAGGTTGATAGGCGTCTATAATCTACCTACCTCGTCCTCGATCTCGCTAAGGCCTGCCGGATCGACCTCTAGGGCCCAGAGTGGAGCCTCGGCACGCTCGATGGCCCGACCTCGGCTCATGAGCCACGTCTCTTGTAGGCAATGAGCGTCTGCCGAGCTTGCCCTCGGAGAAAAATATCGGGACAAAGCGGAGGCCCTAACGAGCGAAAAGTCGGCGTAGAAGGCTCGATCGCGAATGAAGCACACGTTAGGAAGGAATGACTCTGACGATCTTATGCAGTACTGCGACGCCTTAAGGTCGTCTTCACTCTTGATATTGCGAGTCTGGCGTACTGGTTCCTGCCTCCAAGCGGTAGACTCTGCGAGCTCTTGACTTTTGCTTGACCTGGGAGATGGTCATCCTCACCTCGGTGCAATTTCTTCATACTCTGCGTGTTCTCGGCAACCCGCTTAGCCGTCGCCTCGGCGATCTCGAACTGTCTCTCCGATTCAAAAGCGAGCTTGAAGCTCGTCCACTTCTGGGCGACCTAAGCAACGGCCTCCTCCTGCATGACAGGCTTGTCTTCCAGCGGACTTGACCTCCTTAACCCGAGCTCGCGTCGGCAGTTTATTGACCAGGGGCTTATCGGGCATAGCGGGAGGGCGAACATAAAACAAGATCCTTGGATGAACAGTTTATTAAAGCGCTTAAAAGCGAATAAAAAGCGACATCTTAATGATGGCGTGTTAAGTTGTACAAAAAAAAAAAAAAAAAGGATCAATGGCCCTCGAAACTCCGCCTTCACCCCGGTCATTCGGCATAACTTGGGGACCGTCGACCTCCTCTTGCCGATCTCGACTTGGTGGCCCGCTCGGGGCGGGCTGCTTCCAGCTCACGAGTTCGGCTTCAGCTCTCGGGGATTCCGAGCCTCGTGCCCTCGCCGCGCCTTAACAGCCCCCCACGGATCCGCTTAGTAAGGTCGGCCATGAGGCTTGATCATGGGATCGTGATCCAGAGGCGAAACACGGGACAGACTC
This sequence comes from Salvia rosmarinus, assembly GCA_036937905.1. NCBI lineage: Eukaryota > Viridiplantae > Streptophyta > Magnoliopsida > Lamiales > Lamiaceae > Salvia > Salvia rosmarinus. Next base: position 142,150 of record JAODLM010000486.1, read on the forward strand.
ATGATCGGTGCTGCAGGGCGATGTCAAGCTCTGCGGCGCAGGCCGTCCTTCAGCCGTGACCAGGACGGCATACGCTCGCAGGCGTCGTCCTCATGCGCCTCGTACCCGTACCCGGACTTATCGACTCGGGTAGTCTCGGCGACTTCGTCGATGGCGTGCGAGACGGCGTGCAATTACCGCACCCGCAGTGGCGACCATCCGGAGA